>JANZXR010000172.1:12824257-12840809 GCA_027575705.1 Erythroxylum echinodendron
GAGAGGGGGGGTCGGGTGCGACTTATAGCCGCTGGATTACTGACGGAACGATAAATTCCGTCGGTAATATAGGTTTCCAGAACATGCGGCCGCCGACAGTTACTGGCGGTAAATATCTATCCATCGGTAAAAGAGCAGCATTTACATTCGGGATGAAACTCAAATAGCGACGGCCACTGCATTCCGTAGGCAAAATAGGTTTTGTTGCCGACATTTTTCGACGGTATGATCATTTGCCGTCGGTATCAGCAGACAAGCATACCGACAGAATTTCTGTACTGTCGACAAAATTGATTCGTAAAACCTTTAACGACGGACAGAAGCAGGTCCGTCGGTAAGAGCACGATATTTTATTATAATTAACCGAAAAATACCGACGAGTTTGTTGTTCCGTCGGTAAACAAGGTTGCTGTCGATAATTGCCGACGGTAAGATCAACGGCCGTCGGTATTCGCTTCTAATATTACCGACAGCAACTTATTACTGTCGGCAATATTTGTCCACAAAAAATTCCCCAATGAAATATTGTCGTTCCGTCGGTGTATCGTCCGTACTTCATTAACACAATGACATCTGTTAGCAATTTACTGATAGAAAAGATTATCCGTCTGTATATTAATCGAACATATACTGACGGGCGTCGTTGTCATCGGTAAATTGAAGCTAAATATTGACGGCATAAATGGCGAAGCAATTAAATTGCGGGAACGATTCCCGCATTTTTCCCGTCGCCGAGACCTTTGCCGTCGCTATTTTCTGTCTGAGATTTTGTGCTAAATTTTTTCCTACAATATTGCCGATGGAGTTTTATTCCGTCAGTAAAACTTTCTATTCTCTGACAGATTAGGGACGTTCCGTCGGTAAGTAGCGACAGAATTTTTGTCGTTGGAAATATTCTGACGCTAATACGCGATTTTCTTGTAGTGATTGGTCACGAGAGATGCTTTTTCCTTCATTGTCAATTAGGATAGATGAACTAGTTTCAATGATATCCCAAAGATTAATATGTGTGGATTCTATGAAGCGCTGCATCTTGTCCTTTCAATAATGATAATCTTCACCATTGAATGCAGGGGGTCTTGAGATTGAGGCACCTTCTACTATAAAAACATATGATTCAGCTATGGATCTTTATCCTCAGTTTGTAAGAGTGTTTCTTGGAAGCCTTGCTCTGATACCAACTGAAGCAAATCACTTATTAATATAGAAATCACGTACAATATGTAAAATACACAAGAAGGGGGTTGAATTATGTTAAATCATCTAAGATATAAATCTTTAAAATCTTCTTGATTTTCTTAACAAATTCAGACGATTACCAGTTTAAACAATGCACTTAATTTGATGAGTAATGCAATAATGGAAACTAGTATCTATTCTTCTAACAACAAGAAAATTAAAAAGGTAAGAGTTATAGAATATGACACCGCAATTTATACTGGTTCACCTTTAACCTACGTATAATCCTCAGAGTTTGTCTGAGATTTCACTATCTCCTTCAATGTTACAAGTATTATTTCTATAATCGCAGAGCCTCTTCAGGTCTCTTTCACAAAGTATTCTTTATCTACTTCCTTAGCCTTTTCAGGCTCTGCCTTCCTTTCTCTTGAAAGATATTGTTTGAGCTTTCATACTCACTTTATAGATGTATTAAATCTCTTTCTTTCTTTCTTTTCTCTCAAAATATTTTTTACAGCATTAGTACTTGAGCATATAATTTCTCTAAGTATTTTTGTACATTCAAAATTCTTATTGAAGTCTACATCTACAACTAATATTTATAGCCTAAATATCCAATGGTCTTCTCAAGAAATCTACTTGTAAAGTCTTTTAAAGTTTGTTATTAGTTGAGTCCTGTAACTAACTGCAACTAACTGACGTTCTAGCACATTCTTTAATTACATCAACTTTCTTAGATTCGTATGCTTCGTCTGATGTCTTCGACTTGATCACTTCATCTAATCTGTCTTATTCAACTTTTACTTAAGTATCGTCTTGATTTGATGATTTGTGCCGCTTATATTTATCTGTGCACTTACAAATTCATCAAAACAGTTCACACACTTTTATTATTATTATTGTTACTTGACTTTCATCAAAATCAATAGAAGAAGTGAAGTCTTCTTGACTTAACATCCTTCATCTTTTTTTTTGAGTTCTTGGTCTTTTATAAGGCTGGGATTCGCTTTATTTCTAGTTGGTTCTTCTAGCTCTACCCCATTCCTAAGTGTGATAGCCTGACATGGCTCTATTGCATTTACTTTCATGTTGCGTAAACAGCTTTCCACACTTTGCTTACAAAATTCCCTAGAAAGTTGGCCTATTCAAACTTCTAGATTGTGAATAGAAGATGCATGATCTTCTGTCACTTGTTCAAACTTCTTTTCCAACCTCTTCTGGTTCTCTTCCATATCTGTGAGCTTATCCAAGATTTTGTCTAGCTTGGAACCCCATGAACTATATTCATCATATTGAAATGCAACTAGGTCTTGATGTCCTAAATTGTTTGAACGCTTATAGCCTGGGAATGCACAATGCACAGCGGAATGGACCATAGGACTTTAGGTCTTGTGCTTTGGTTAACTGAAATTTCACAATAAAAAGTGTATAGAATTACATCTTGAAGCGCACAGATTGGGATTCTTTTCAGATATTTTGATGCTGCAACTCGCGAACGTCCTCTACCGGTATCCACACAAGGATGAACGATCTGGGCAGTGGTTAATATGTGCTAGCATGTTCTAAAACACTTTAGAATGCCACAGTTTTTCTCTCTGGAAAAAGGACGAGTGGCTAGGTAGCTAGGGCTTTTCATGTTTCTTCTAATGAGACATAAGCCCTCTATTTATAGAGAAGCCTTTATCCCTATTCCTAGTGGGAGTAGGACAATCCTATTTTAATAGGAATAGGAATATCCTAATCCTAAACCTATTAAGATTAAGAATATCATAATCCTAAACCTATTAGGATTATGGAAGCCCAATAAGTTTCCGCCTATATTTTTCTCAGATAGTAAAAGCCCGACAACTTAATTCAATCTAACCTAATAAATATATCCATATATATTTATTCAGTGCCTAATAAATTAGGCCCAAAATAATAAGCCTAAATCACATCACTCTTTGTGTGTGACCCTATAGGCTCATTTGATGTTGGCAATGGGCTTGATCACACTTCAAGGCCCATAAGTCATAAGTGGCCTCTAGCAAGATATTATGACTACCCAAATCAAATGAGGATCAGTAATCCAATTTAACCTGTAACTATGGTTACAAACTCAATCCCTTTGTAATATGATATCAAGATTAATCATAAGGCATAGTACATGTCAAACTTTGATTAACCATATTTTCTTGATTCCCAAGTTGACAGACTATAACAAATGACATTGATGACTCCTCATCAATTCATTTGAGCATGGCCATGCATTTCTTCAGTCAAACTTGTCAAGAATCTCAAATGATATATCTGTCATTTAAGAGAGGTACAAATCCCATATACATCATTCAAATCCCTCCACATGATTCATTTAATATCTAATATAAGACTATTTGTTATCTGGTTAAAGATAACTTAGTCTATTGTCAAAATGCCGAATTCCTCATGTAGGGAACCATGATGACTTCAGGTCAAAGGACCAAAGTCAAACCATATTGAGAATCACTAATGACTTGAAACCATGTAGTGTTCTCTTTGTGGGTCGGTCTAATATATGTTCTCTAACCTATATCTATGTATCTGATTTGATAACTCACATCCATGGTCAGTAAAATGTGATCATTAATCAGAACACATACTAGCCTTAATTCATTATTGTTCCACCAATAATGATTGACCAGGAATAGTTTAGAATAGTATTATAATGCTTATGGTTTTACTATCAAATCACATACTTGATGACATATGCCTAATACTATTTATGGAATGTAAATCACATTACATAAACAATATACATGTATATATAAAAGAATACCTCATAATATATAAATAATAAGTCAGAATGTCAGTAAAAAAGTCACATATGACCATTGGCCTAGGGCACACTACTAGCAATCTTCCACTTACAATACGCCCAATCGGTCAAATATCTATTACCTATGGACCTCGTATGACTCTCATACTTAAGCTGTGGAAAAGACTTAGTAGGTGGATCGACAATGTTGTCATTTGTAACTTCTTTGCATATCTTCACGTCTCCTCTCCCAATGATCTCTCTAATCAGATGGAAATGTCTGAGTATTTGTTTAGATCTATAATTTGAGCTTGGTTCCTTAGCCTGTGCTATAGCCCCATTATTATCACAATAAAGGTCTATACGATTTGCAATACTAGGAATAACTCCAAGCTCAGTGATGAACTTCCTGATCCATACAGCTTCCTTAGCTACATCCGAGGTAGCAATGAACTCAGCTTCAGTTATAGAATCAGCAATAGTGTCTTGCTTTGAACTCTTCCAGCTCACTGCACCTGCATTCAAACAAAACATAAACCCTGATTAAGATCTAAAATGATCTATGTCAGACTAAAAACTAGCATCAGTGTAACCATTTACAACTAGCTCTCCTTTAAGTCCTCCATAGACTAGGAACATATCCTTAGTTCTTCTCAAGTACTTAAGGATATTCTTAACTACTATCCAATGACTCTCACCATAACTAGACTGGTATCTATATGTTATGCTCAAAACATTTAAGATCCAATTACAGATGCATATGGAATCTTACTCATGTGCTCAAGCTCTTTACCTAAAGTAGGACAGTCCCTCTTAAAAAGCTTGATTCCATGTGACATATGCAAGAATCCTCTCTTAGAATCTTGCTTATTAATCCTCTTTAGTACCTTATCTATGTATGTACTCTGACTTAGGCCTATAAGCTTTTTTGATCTATTTATATAGATCTTAATGCCTAAAATATAAGTTGCCTCACCTAAGTCTTTCATTGAGAAACATTTCTGCCTCACCTAAGTCTTTCATTGAGAAACATTTCCTAACCAAATCTTAACACTCTATAAGGTCAGAACATCGTTTCCAATGAGCAATATGTCGTCAACATATAATTCTAAGAAGACAACAAAACTCCCACTAACCCTTTTGTAAACATAAGGTTCATCTTCATTCTTGATGAATCCAAACTCTTTGACAACTTTATCAAAACGAGATTCCAGCTTTTTGGTGCTTGCTTCAATCCATAAATGGATCTTTGAAGCTTGCACACCTTTTTAGAATACTTAGGAAGGACAAAACCCTCAGGTTGTATCATATATACATCCTCGAGTAAGTTTCCATTAAGGAATGATGTTCTGACATCCATTTGCCATATATCATAATCATAGTATGCAGCTATGGTAATAAGAATTCTAATGGATTCAATCATGACTACTAGAGAAAGCATTTCATCATAATTAATTCCATGAACTTATCGATAATCTTTAGCAACAAGTCTTGCTTTATAAGTGTGGCATTTCCATCCATGTCGAGTTTCTTCTTAAAAACCCACTTACATCCAATGGTCTTCAAGCCATCAGATGGATCAATCAAAGTCCAAACTTGATTTTCATATATGGATTGCATCTCTGCTTTCATGGCCTTTAACCATTTAGCAGATTCTGGACTTTCCATAGCTTCTTGATAGGTTGTGGGCTCATTATGATCAATAAGCATCACATTATCATAATCAGTAACAAGAAATCCATATCTCTCGGGCTTATGACGAATCCTACTAGATCTACGTAGGCTTTCTGTTATTGAAGGCTTCTCATCAATAGCTTATGGGCTTGCTCCAATCTCCTTCTCAGGCTCAATGTCATTTTGTGGAACTTGAATTTCTTTAAGTTTTACTTTACTCCCACTATTTCCATTGGAAATAAATTCTTTTTCTAAGAAACACCATTTCGAGCAACAGACACTTTGTTCTCAAATGGGATGTAAAAGTAATATCCTTTAGTTTCCTTAGGATATCCCATAAATAAATATTTTTTAGTTTTGGTTGCCAACTTGTCAATAGTAGGACACTTCACGTAAGCCTCACAAACTTAAATCTTTAAAAAAGATAGACTAGGACTTTTCCTAGTCCACAACTCGTAAGGTGTCTTTTCTACAGCCTTTGAAGGACTATGATTCCGTATGAATGTTGCAGTTTTTAAAGCATAACCGCAGAAAGATTTTAGAAGATCAGTTTAACTCATCATTGATTGAACCATATCTAATCGAGTTCGATTTCTCCTTTCAAAAATGCCATTCCATTGAGGAGTTACTGGAGGAATCAATTATGAAACGATTCCACAATCCTTAAGATGATCATCAAACTCTTGTCTTAAGTATTCACCTCCTTGATCAGATCGAAGGATTTTAATTATCTTGCCAAGTTGATTTTGTACTTCATTCTTATACTCTTTGAAATTTTCAAAAGATTCATATTTGTGCTTCATTAGATAGACATAGCCATATCTACTGATGTCATCTGAAAAAGTAATGAAATACAAATAACTTCCTTTAATTGATATGCTAAAAGGACCACATACAACAGTATTTATAAGGCATAATAGCTCATTGGCCCTTTCCCCTTTACTTGTAAATGGGGCCTTTGTCACCTTACCCAGTAAAAAAGAATCACATCTCTCAAAAGATTCAAAAGAATCAATGAATCCATCTTGATGAAGTTTTAAGATGCATTTCTCATTTACATGGCCTAAGTGACAATGCGAGAGATAAGTTGGGTTCAAATCATTAGATTTAAACATTTTGGTATTAATATTATAGATGGACTCATTTGTAAGAAGCTCAGTGTTTACAGTATAGATTCCATTTAATTGACGTGCAATGCCATATAAAATTTCATCTTTATAAATGGAAATACTTTTATTCTCAAGAGAATCTAAATCCATCATTCTCCAAACAAGCAAAAGAAATAATATTCCTACTCATAGTAGGTACATAATAACAATTTCTAAGCTCTAAAATGAGTCCAATAGGTAAAGTAAGATCATAGGTCCCCATGGATAAAGTAGCAACTTTTTCTTTATTTCCCACGCGCAGGTCGATCTCACCAGCAGTCAATCTTATAGTCCTTCTTAGATTCTGCACACTAGTACAAATGCGAATTACACCTCCAATATCTAATACCCAATATGCAGGAGGAGTAAAATTAACCTCTATAACAAACAAATGTGAAGAAGTAGTCACACTTTTCTTCATCTTTTTTAGCCCTTCCAAATAGAGTTTGCAGCTCCTTTTCCAATGACCAGGTTCATTGTAATGAAAGCAAACTCCCTCCTTGGGTGCCTTAGTCTTAGCTTTAGGCTTGGGCTTGGGCTTGGGTACTTTACCTTTGCCCTTGTCTGTGCCCTTATTCTTGAAGCCCTTTCCATTTTGAACCACAAGAACTTCATGGGTGGTCGTAACCTTTCCCTTCAAGTTCTCTTCAGTAGTCTTGAGCATCCCATGCAATTCATCAATAGACTTCTCCATTTTTTGCATATTATAGTTAAGAATGAATTTATCGTATTCATCAGTCAAAGATGGTAGAATAAGATTAGTTGTCAATTCTTGACTAATAGATGCAGCTAATTTCTCAAGATGATGAATATAACACTTCATCTTGAGAACATGAGCACTTACAGATATGCCAGGAGTCACATTGCATGAATTCAATGCCTTAGTGGTTCTAAACCTCTCTTGGCGTGCTTGCTCTTGAAACATAGATTTTAGTTGAGAAAGCATGTCATAGGCTTCCATTTCCTCTAAATCCTTCTGAAGGTCAGAGATTATGGTGCCTAGCATAAGGCATGACACATCTGTAGAGTCATTGATATACTTCGTGTAAGCATCCTTTTGAGCTTTAGGTGCATTTGATGGCAGTTCCTCAGCGATGGGTTCTTCTAAGATATAAAGCTTTCTTTCTTGCTTCAGAACAATTCTTAAGTTCTTATACCAGTCTTGGAAGTTTGTTCCATTAAGCTTTTCTTTCTCTAGGATAGATCGCAGGGATAGGTTGTTGGATGGAGTGGATGCCATAATCTACAATATTATACAAAGTGTGTTAACATTCTTATTAAGCTCCCACTTAATTTAATAACCCTCTGTTTAAAAGTGGGAAGAAACAAGATCCATATTTCAGTAAGTCCTAAGAAAGCTTTGGCTTAACACTCAAGACGTCGTAATATAGGTAGAAAACTCTTTTAAATTACATCACATGTAACTCTTGATGGGTTTATGTTTAATTACATCTTATGTACTGCATGTATCAAAAAACCTAATCTTATGCCCTAAGCCCAAAACTGTTTTGATAGCTTAATTGAGTCTAAACATACTTTACCTATGAATAGCACCACTATTCAAATGTCTTCCCTAGACAATTCTCATATTCTTTGCTTTAGCAAACCTACATAAGGATAAGCTAGAGATAAACATTGGTAAAGTTTTATGGAAGGCATATAAACTTAATATTGCCATGAGGGTCATTCTTAGTACATTATAAAAGTTACTAATCTTATTACTAAGGGTGTTTGTCCTATACTAGTTCTAATCCTATAGTACAACATACTTGAGTATATAAATTAGAAGCATAGAATAATAATTTACACATGCATATAAATATTCAAATAATATAAATAAAACATATGTAAAGCCACCCAAAATATATGACACATAATAAAGAATCAGACGTCATAGACAGCGTTCCCGCTTGTCTGTTAGCGGGTGGGGGTCAAGGGGAAGCCAACCTGGACCAAAAAATAGTATCCATGGTTTATTAATAAGGAAGTTCTCAAATTCCCAAATCCATATCGAGTATGGATACCTTTGTGTTTTCCATTCTTAAAGTCCATATCAAACATGGAAAATCAAGGTTCCCTTTTAGTGTCCATATCAAACAAGGATACCTGTGGTTTCCTATTCCGAACCCATGTCCTACATGGCAGAAAACCTACCAACCGTCACCTCGGCATCCTTGACTGTAACCCTAGCCATCACCTAGCTGCCATAATAATGATGGATTTGATCAAAGCCCTATCTGCCACTATCACGGGAGCCATGGCCGAGAGCTTTGCCACCACCATTGAAGGAAGCTTTGGGAATCAACATATTTCTTAGCCGAAACTCTTTTGGTCGAGATAAACATGATTGAAACATCTCTATGCCTGAACTCTTCCTTTGGTCAAAACAAGCCGTAACTGAAACACATCTTGATGTAATCAACTTCTATGGTCGAAACTTCTCTCTTGTTATATATTCACATTAGCACTAACAGAAAAATAAATTTGAAAACAACATGCATGAACATAAATCACATTCCTATTATGTATTTAAATCTAAAATTACATGTCATCAAAACATGCATATTTTTCGCTATCCAGAAGCACAGAACCTGGCTCTGATGCCACTGTTGGAATGCTTATGGCTTGGGACTGTACAATGCAGAGCAGAATGGACCATAGTACTTCAGGTCTTGTACCTTGGTTAATCAAATTTTCACAACAAGAAGTGTATAAAATTACCTCTTGAGATGCACTGATTGGGATTCTTTTCAGATATATTGATGTTGCAGCTAGTGAATGTCCTCTACTGGTATCCACACGAGGATGAATGATCTAGGTAGTGGCTAATGTGTCCTAGCAAGTCCTAAAACAATTTAGAACGTCGCTTAATTTTTCTCTCAAGAAAAGGGACGAATAGCTAGGTAGTTAGGGCTTTTCATGTGTTTTTTAGTGAGATATAAGCCATCTATTTATGGAGAAGCCCTTATCCCTATTCATAGTGGGAATAGGACAATCCTATTTTAATAGGAATAGAAATATCCTAATTCTAAACCTATTAGGAATAAGAATATCATAATCTTAAACCCACTAAGATTATGGAAAAACTTGTCAAGAAGCCCAAATGATTTCTCTCTCATTTACGAGAAGTACAAATCCCATCTATGTCATTTACATCCCTCCACATGATTCATTTAATGTCCAACATAAAACTACTTGTTATCTGGTTAAAGATAACTTAGTCTAATGTCAAAACACTGAATTCCTCATGTAGGGAACTATGATGACTTCAGGTCAAAGGACTAACGTCAAACCATATTGAGAATCACTAATGATATGAAACCATATAGTGTTCTCTCTGTGGGTTGGTCCAATATATGTTTTCTAACATATATCTATGCATCTGATTTGATAACTCATATCCATGATCAGTAAAATGTGATCATCAATCAAAACACATACTAGCCTTAATTCATTATTGTCCTACCAATAATGATCGACCAAGGATAATTTAGAATAGTATTATAAAGTTTATGGTTTTACTATCAAGTCATACACTTAATGACATAAGCCTAATACTATTCATGGAATGTAAATCACATTACATAAACAATATACTTACATATATAAAAGAATACCTATTAATATATAAATAATAAGTCAGAATGTCAGTACAAAAGTCACATATGACCATTGGCCTAGGGCACACTACTAGTATAAATAATTCCCTACATTGTTGGACCAGTAGAATTTGCTGTGGTTCTGCCACCCCTAAGTGTAAGGGTTCATATAAGGATGATGATTTCCCTAACCAAATTGGGGCTCATTGAATTCTACAAGAGTCCTTTGGTCCCTATAATATACATCCTCCATGATAGTTCTTTTTATCTCCTCTTAGCATCTAACTCTTTAGATGTCTCATTTTCACTCTAAGAAGTCTTGATGTGTCTCTACTTTATGCCCCAATTTTTTTTTTAAGAAAATAAAAGACCTTAGACTAAAGAACTAAACTAATCGCTTCCTCAGTAACGGCGCCAAAAACTTGTTCGTAAGGTTACACACACTAAGTTTTAGTATTTATAACCTTGGTAAATTTTGTAAGCACACGGGTTGTTCAAGTAGTACCTAAGGTATCGATCCTATAAGAAAGCCTAATCTAGTCCTAAAATCTAAGGTCGTACTAAACTACAATAATTCAAAAGAAATAAAATAGTGCAGAAAATAAATCAATCAAACAACCAATTTCAAGAATTGAGATGAAGAACTCTAAATACGATAACAAACCACACAAACCAATCTCAAAGCTAACCTAAAAACTATTAAGTGAGAGAAAGGGGGATTCAATATGAAATTAACGAAAATCTAATCAATTATGCAATTCTCAACTTAATGGGTCTAGAAAGTCCTAGGTTGAATTACTCTCTCTCGAGTTATAATTCTTAACCCTAATTGATGATCCTTAATTTAAATTATATAATTGTGATCTCTCGATTCACAATTGACCCAAAACCTAAATTATTTCTAATTTTTCTATTAACCTACTGGGAATCAATGCTCGATCTCTCATTACACGACTCTACTAGTTTGATCCAATCATTTACCTTTCAATTCACGTAACTCTCGTTAGCCCAAATTGATTATTTCCACTCGGCTCACCCTCTCAGTTTATTGTCAAATTATTAGGAATAAGAATTGAATCACAATTAAATCAAAAGAAATGATAACCAATTAAACTTTATTAATCTCAAGAATAAAAAACTTGAAGGTAAGTATAAACAACAATCAACACTCAACAACAACAATTCCAATAATTATCCTAATTTAATACATAAACAAAATTTAAATAAAAATAGAAACTACTATCAGAATGGATCATGGAGGAAGCGATAGCGAGAAACCACTGTTAAATCAGAAGGATTTTACGATGATTAATTTTCATGAAAATCAAATAATAATAACGTTAGAAATAAATGAACTAGTTTAATGAGTGTGTTAAGCGTGCAGTAGAAGTAAAACACAGAAGAAGCAAAAAAAAATAGAAGAAGCACAAAGCACAGAAGAAGTAAAAATACAGAAGAAGCAAAACACACTAGAAGAAAAAGATACAAAAGAAACAAAACACAAAAGAAGTGCAAACTACAGAAGAAGTAAAGATACAGAAGAAGGGTAAAACACAGAAGAAGCATAAAGCACAAAAGAAGTAAAAATACAGAAGAAGCAAAAGATACAGAAGAAACAAAACACAGAAGAAGCAAAACACAGAAGATACAGAAGAAACAAAACATAGATGAAGTGGGGATACAGAAGAAACAAAACACAGAAGAAGCAAAACACAAAAGAAGCATAAGATACAGAAGAAACAAATCACAGACGAAGTGGAGATACAAAAGAAAAAAACACAAAAGAAGAAAAAATTAGAAGAAGCACAAGATACAGAAGAAACAAAACATATACGAAGTAGAGAACACAGAAGAAACAAAACACAAAAGAAGAAAACACAGCCGATACAAAGCAGAAGATACACTAGTACGTCGAGCAGTTAGTTAGTTAGAGTTAGTTACAGAACTCAACTAAATAACAGTTATCAAGATTCAAGAAGCAGTTATCAAGAATCAAGAAGCAGTTAGAGACTTAGACTACAAATACTAGTCATAGTCGAAGATTGAATAACTTTTCAACTTTTCAGAAAACTTTTGATCTTACATATTTTGAGCGTTCAAGTGTATACTTAGAAAAAAATTTTTCTATAGTACGATACCAATAGAGCTAAACCTACTGTAACAATAGCTTACAATATCTTTCTAGTGAGAGAAAGAAAAGGCTAAGAGCCTGGAGAGGCTAACATAGCTGAAAGAATACTTGGTGTAAAAGACCTGAAGAGGCTATGGAAGGGAAGAAAGAATACTTGTAAATTTGCTGAAGTATGGTGAAAACTCAAACGAATTTTGAGGACTGGATGTAGCCCACGGTGAACCAGTATAAAATTGCGGTGTCTATATTCTATCTTTCAACTTATTCTATTTTTTTTTTTCTAAACAAGTATGTAGAAGTTATTTGCGATTTAACTATATAACAATTTTGTGACATTCTTTTAACAAGTTAGAGAAGTTCTTATCAGAAATATTAAAGATTTTGTATTCATGAAAAGAATACACAATCCAACCCCCCTTCTTGTGTATTTTGTCTATTATAAGTAATTTCTATATTAACGTGTGATTTACTTCAATTGGTATTAGAGCTCTGTTTCAAAGAACCACCTTTACAAAGTGAGGACAAAGATCTATGGCTGAATCACATGTTTTTATAACTGAAGGTGCCTCCGTCACAAGACCTCCTGTGCTCAATGGTGAGGATTATCATTATTGGAAGGACAGGATGTAGCTCTTCATAGAATCTACACATATTGATGTTGGGGATATCATCGAGAATGGACTATATGTACCAATGGATGATGAAGGAAATACCATTTCTCGTAATAGCTGGTTAGCTTATCACAAAGCTAGATTTCAACTAAATTCAAAGGCTAAGTTCTTTTTGAGTTGTGCTTTAAGTAGAAGTGAATATGATAAAGTTCATAGATGCGAAACTGCGAAGGAGATATGGGACACTCTATCCATCGCACATGAAGGCACAAACTAGGTGAAAGATTCCAAGATCAGTATTCTTGTACATCAGTATGAGCTGTTTAAAATGAAAGATGATAAGTCTATTGATTAGATGTTTGGATGATTTCAAACTATCGTTAATGGACTTAAAGCTCTTGGGAGAATCTATGATAATCAACACCATGTGAGGAAGATTCTGAGAAGTCTACCGAAAAGATGGAGACCTAAAGTCACTGCAATACAAGAAGCCAAGGACTTGAGTAAACTAAAGCTAGATGAATTGCTTGGTTCTTTAAAGATACATGAAGTAGAGCTTAATGCTGAAGACAAACCTAAATGAGACAAATCTATAGCATTAAACGCTGGTCAGAAAAGTCATAAGAATCAGAAAAATAGAAGTTCTTCATCAAAAGCATTAAAGATTGAAGAAGTCAAGAATGAGGATACCAGTGAATCTGATCACGATTCAAGTGAAGATGATGATGAATTATCTTTCATTTCAAGAAAGATCAGAAGGATGTGGAAAAAGAAAGAAAAAGTAAATAGAAAATTTTCTTTTAAGAGAAATAGCAAAGAAGAAGTCAAGAACGACAAGACCTCTATCCTTTGCTACGAGTTTAACAAACCAGGACACTATAAGTCTGAATGTTCGTTGCTTAGAAGAGAACCAAAGAAGAATAAAGGAAATAAAAAAAGTATAATGGCAACTTGAGAGGATTTGGATTCATTCGAATATAATTCTGATTCAGAAGTATCAGAGCAAGAAAATATATGCTTGGTAGCCGAAAAAGAAGGTGACAAGGAGGTAACCTCTAACCTTAATGAACTTCAAGATGCATATTTAGAATTGTTAGAAGATTCACATGTTATATTAAAGTAGTATAGATCCTTGAAAAGAAAGTTTGTCGAAAACTTGAGGAACACAGAAATGCTAGAAAAAGAAAACATCTATCTTAAGAAAGAAGTAGACGATATGAAGAAAAAAAATTCTATTGATAGATACGAGGAAATTAGTCAGTTGAAACAAAGGATTAATTCTCTTTCAATAGATTTTTCAAACTTTACTGAAAGTACAAAGAAAATGAATGATATGATTAGAAATTATCAGCACCCTAATGATAAGAGTGGTTTAGGGTTTACTAAAAGCAATACGCATTACAAAAAGAAGTTTGTTCCGTATAGAAAGAAATTTCACCAGTCTTCTTTTTATTCTATGAATATTCCTAAGACCAACCCTAAAAGACCCCAGAAAATCTAGGTACCTAAAAAGAACATAATATCTATTGTAAATATTCTTCCTTGGAAAAAGCAGCCAGCACCAATGGTATTTGGGCAGTGGATGCTTGCAACACATGACAGGAAGAAGTTCTATATCCATAGACCTTCAAGATAAGAAGGGAAGATCAGTAATTTTTGCAGATAACCAGCAGGGTGAAATAGTTGGAATCAGAAAAATTGGTAAAGATTCCTTTGCATGTATTGATAATTTTCTGCTAGTTGAAGGTTTAAAACATAATTTGATTAGTGTCAGTCAATTATGTGATTCTGGTTTTGAAGTATCGTTTAATCAAAACTCTTGTGTAGTCAAAAACAAGGACGACTCCATATTCTTCTCTGCCAAAAGAGGAAACAATCTTTATAAGATTAATTTAGAATATTTGCAAAGTCAAAATATTTCTTGTTTTACATCAACATATGAAGAAAAACTGATCTGGGATAAAAAGCTAGGTCATGTTAGTTTCAAACATATTTCCAAGTTGATTAAACATGATTTAGTAAGAGGTTTACCAAAAATAAGTTTTAACAAGGATTTCTTTTGTGAAAGTTGTCATAAAGGAAAACAGGTTAAAACATCTTTTTCTTCTAAAAATATTGTAACTTCGTCTAGACCTCTAGAGTTGTTACATATAGATTTATTTGGTCCAACTAGGATATTAAGTCTTAGCGGAAAGAAGTATAGTCTCCTAATTATTGATGACTTCACTAGATTTTGTTGGATATTATTTTTGCACATAAGGACGAAGCTTTTAAATGTTTTAAAGTTCTTTCCAAAAAATTACAAAATGAAATAGGAATTTCTATTGCTGAATTAGAAGTGATCCTGGTGGAGAATTCAAAAATAAAAAATTCAGACTATTCTGTGAGGAGAATGGAATTTTTCATAATTTCTTTGCTCCTAGAACTCCACAACAAAATGAAGTTGTAGAAAGAAAGAATAGGACGATTCAGGAAATGACAAGAACCATGCTATATGAAATGAATCTTCCTAAATATTTTAGGCAGAAGCTGTAAATACAGCTTGTTATATTCAAAATAGAATACTTTTGTGACCATTGTTGAATAAAACTCCATATGAGTTATAGAATAAAAGGAAGCCTAATATATCTTACTTTTATCCATTTGGTTGTAAGTGTAATATATTGAATACAAAAGAAATTTTGGATAAATTTGATTCTAAGGTCTATTCAGGAAATTTTCTAGGATATTTATTATCTTCTAAAGCTTTTAGGGTTTATAATCTTGCTTCTAAATCTGTTGAAGAATTTGTTCACATCAAGTTTGATGATGGTTCTCAACGAGTAATGATACTGATAATGAAATCCTAGAAGTACCTTTGGTTGATAATGAAGATGTGTCACCATTAGATGTTCCTCTAGAGAAAATAGAAGATGTTCCTGAAAGTTTTAGTTCGAAAAAGGACTGGAGATATAAATCTTCTCACCTAGAAGATCTGATTATAGGAGAAACTTCAGACGGTGTAAGAACTAGGTCTAAATTCAGAAGAGAAGCAAATGTAGCTTTTATTTTTGAAATAGAGCCTAAGAAAATTGATAAAGCTCTTCATGATGAAGCTTGGATTTTAGCCATGCAAGAAGAGCTGAACCAATTTACTAGGTGTAAAGTTTGGTCTTTAATTCCCAAATCCTCTAAAAAGTCTATTATAGGAACCAGATGGGTTTTTATGAATAAACTACACGAGTCAGGTAGAGTAAGTCGTAACAAAGCTAGATTAGTATCTCAAGGCTATAATCAACAGGAAGGAATAGAATATAATAAAACTTATGCTCCTATAGCAAGATTAGAAGCTGTTAGGATTTTGCTTGCATATACTATCTGTCATGATATAAAGCTATTTCAAATGGACATGAAAAGTGCCTTTTTGAATGGTTTTATAGATGAAGAGGTTTATGTAA
>JANZXR010000172.1:12844156-12892673 GCA_027575705.1 Erythroxylum echinodendron
TATAGTTATTGTGTGATTGGGCAGATTCTTGCCTATATATGTGTGCATGTATGTACAATTTGCTGAAATGTGTGATTGTTGAAAATGCATATGATTTATGAACTTTGATTCTATTATGCCATTGAAATATGCCATGGCATTTTGTTTGAATGAAAAGACAAACAAGCATAAAAATTCGAACATATGATTAAATGAATATATGCTTTGTTTAGGCGAAAGTAGAACCATTTTGTTCATCACGTGCACGTTGACAAGAGCCTTCTCCTGGCCTCCCGGTTATGGCATATGAGCTTCGAAAAAGGACTCATTCTATTCATGGGGTAAACTTTGGTTTCTCCATTCTGTCTATGAAACCGTCGAGCCATTTATTTGTACATTGCATCTGTAAAGTGTCAAGTATGATGCACTTGGATGTTATTTGTTCTACATTACTCTGTTTATTTGAAAATAACTGAATTGTTAGTATCTTTACATATATATATGCTGGAATTTGTGCTAATTACTGATGGCTATAAGTATATTAGCCACTGAGCTGTGTAGCGCAATCCTCTTTTCTTCCCTCCTCAGGTGCAAACCAAGATGATAGTGATACCTGCAAGGCATCGAAAACTCCACATTAGTTAGAGTCACTTATACTAAGTGATTGTAACAGCTCATTTGGCATATCAGCATGGAGCATCTTTTGTATTTTGGTTTAAGTTGATGTATAATCTGATTTTTAATAACTCTAACGGTATTTTTTTGAAATGAAAACAGTGAAATTGAATTCCTTGGTTTGATTATGTTATTTTAAAGATCTGGATAATGAAATGTGTATGTACATGTTCTGCTTGATGAAATTGCCAACTGTTGTTAGTGTTAGAATAGCACGTCTGAGTTGGAAGGATTGCATATGAAAAACACAGACGAAAGGAATCATCTGTGATGACGTCACAACACAGAAGCAAGGAAAAATATAGAGGAAAAGTATCGTCTGTGCTGACGTCAAAACACAGAGGAAAGGAGGAATACAAAGGAGAAGTATTATCTGTGCTGACGTCAGAACATAGAGGCAAGGAGGAATAGAAAGGAGAATTCTCGTCTGTGCTGACGTCAGAACACAGAGGCAAGGAGGAATAGAGAGGAGAAGTATCATTTGTGATGATGTCAAAACACAGAGGACACGTCATCACTCAGGTGACAGAACACAAAGGATAGACCACAGACGATAAGTAGTCAACACAGAAGATAAAAGTCAACTACAGAAGATAGAACACAGATCATAGGCCTAGGATAATGAGAAGGAATTAAAAAGTTATATTAGTTGAAGAGTATCATTTATGTTACTGTACACAGATTCGTATATGTTACTATTCATAGAATTCCTCTGTGTTAATGTTCATAGACTTCGTCTGTGTTACTGTTCACGAGTATCGTTTATGTTACTGTTCGAAGACATCCTCTATGTTACTGTTTGAAGACATCCTCTATGTTACTGTTCATGATATCTTCTGGGCTACTGTTCATGGTTATCTTCTGTCCTATTTTTGATTATCCAGAAGTTACAATTGGCCTTTGAGGTCTTCATAAAAGTTGTAGCTCTTGAAGTCCTCTATCAAACTATGAAAAGAAACCCTAAATTGGATGCCTATAGAAAAAGTATACCTATATGCCCGAAGTATGTACATATGTAAAGTGTGGACTCACCAACACTATTCCTTGAGGTATTCAAGTTGAAATGGATAAAGGGACTAGTCAACTATTCAAAGAGCGGAGCTGAGCTTAGGAAGGGGAGTTTTAAATGCAAGTATAGTTGATCAATGTGTTCTCTGGATGCCATCGTTGGGCTTTGGAAGCGAGGCCTGACATCTTGTGATATCAGAGCAAGAAGATGAACCGATACTAGTTAAGGTGTTCTCTATTGGAAATAGCTAAAGTATTATGATATTTTTGATAGTTGGGGTCCGAAAACGGGTCTCGATATTGAGTATCCTGCATTACCAATAAAGCGAACTGTGATATTTAAGTGTGAGTGGTTTGATCCAACTCCAAATGTTGGTACAAAAGTGCATAGCTTATACAATCTAGTTGAAATCAACAGGCGAAGAAGATTTCGACATTTTGAACCTTTCGTGTTGGCAATGCAAGCGATCCAAGTGTATTATATTGCTTTTCCTAGCTTATGACAAGGTAAGTCAGATTGGTTGGCTGTTTGCAAAGCTAAACCTAGAGGTGTTTTTGATTCACATGAAAAAGGATAACAGAGAGTTGAAAGTGAAGCGTTTCAGGAAGAGACTTATGAAATAAATGCATCTGTCGTATATTAGGATAATGAGCCTTTGAATGATCTATGTAATGAATATATTGAAATTTTATCTGGAGACGATGAGGAGGGCTAGAGACCTAAAGAAGAGCCTGAGTTTGATTCAAATTCTTCAGAAAAAGAAGAAGATTTTGGTTTACAATTAAGTGATGATAGCGATTAATTTGTGTTTGTAATTGAATATTGCATGAACAATATTCAATTATTTCCTTTTCAATATATTGTATAAAGTATTGAAATGAAATTGTAATATTTCTACAAACTTCAATCAAATATTGATTTTAGGTTGAAATATGACACCAAAGAGAAGATAGAATTTTCTGGGAGTAAGATTTAGACCACAATTCGGAGGTATTTACTATATAGGTGAAAGATCTCGTGGTGATACAGCTAGAGATGAAATATCTCCACCTCCTCCACTTCCTCTACTTACTACACTAGCAGATGAGGCTACATCATCTACCACTCCTTCATCACTTACTACTCCTACACCATCCAGCACTCCTTTATCCGCATCAGGGGGTAAATAATACGAATGAAGGAGACGGCCACTAGCATGGAGCTGAGGGATCCGATGGACAAAAATACATCACAATTGTCAATAATATGTAAGTGAAAATACATGAGCCATTATATGTTATAATTAAGTTATAGGTTTAAATTTTAAAAATTGTATAAATTTAATTATTTTTGTATTAGATTTTTTCTATCTAGACCCTGTTCAAGAAACACGACATCGAAATTCAAGGAGAAGATTGATCCTCAGGCTATGTATGGAAGAATATCTCTCAGGTGACAAAGGAATTTTACTTTCACGAGTTTAACGTATGACAGAAATTATTATTTCCTTTTTTAATTAACATTTTCATACATTAATTTGATAAATATACTTACATCAAAAGTATTTATCGAATATTTTTCCTTTTATTACAGAAAGACTTTTTCTGGGATTTTTAATTTGATGAGATTATCTATAAAGTATGGGAGTCGAGAGCGTGTACACGTTATCGCAACTTTGTTGGTACGATACGTAGGGCGGCTATACGACTGCCTTACATTTCTCAAGAAATATGGAGTCGTTAGCTGCAGTATTAGACATCACCTAAGGCCATGTCTATTTCACAGCGTAAATCGGCCAACAGACGTGGAGGACCCAAGGGAGAGAGTCTTCCCGTACATACAGGAGGATCAATTACCCACTAAGATCATTCACAGAGGCTTGTAAGTATCTACAATTTACAGTTATATTCTCATCTTTTTTTTGCTATATTTTAATTGAATTATTTGTGATAAAATTTGGAATGAAAATATATGTTTCTAGTGCCATATATGACTGCGTTTTTTAGTTTTCTTCTTTATTCAATAGGGGTTAGATTTCATAAAAATAAAGGAAACCCTGTTGAAAGTTTTATAAATTCTAATTCACATGTATTTCTATTGAATTTTATTTGTGAATTTTGGAATGAAAATATGTGTTTCTTGTTGAGAATGATAATGTTATACTGGTGCCATATATGGCTGTGATTTTAGTTTTGTTCTTTGTTCAACAGGGGGTAGACTTCATAAAAATAGAAGAAACTCTGCCGAAATTTTTATAAAATCTATTTCACTTATAATTAACATTTTATTATTATGCAAGAAAAGTCTATGGGCATAAGGCCTACACCCCGTCAGCTATTTCTGCACACTCACACTAAGAAGCATGACAATGTGACATTCATCAACAATCATTATAGAGAACTCAATGTATGTGAAATTTATGATTTAATATTAATAATGCTTAATACTTATCACTTACTAATTATAAACATTTCTTTCTGATGGGATCAAATACAACAAAGCATTGAACGACAGTCTCAACAATCTAAAGCTGTTGATGACATTTAAACTTATCTTGAAGCAGTGGGTGTAAGGACCGTTATGGGAGGATATTCGACTTAGGTTCATTTGCGAACACTTGTTATTCGCAATCCTCCACGTCCAGTACAGCAACATCTACTAGGCGGCTCATCGCCAGTCAAGCGGAAGCACTTGAGAGCACAGTGCACACATTGTCCACTCAGTTGCAACAGTCGTTGGAACTATTGCAATAGTCGATGGCACAGCAACAGCAGTCGATGTAGTTCTTCTCTCAACTCCGTCAAGAGGTGGATGAGTTAAAGCGTAGGGGCCAACCAGAGCATCCGCTATCTCCAGATCAATACTTATTATTTACAATGTAATGTTTTTATTATCAATTAAGATATTTTAACTTTTAATCATTAATCAAAATTTCTATTTCAACAAACTAAATGTATACTATGAATTTATAATTATTAAAATTACGCATTAACCATAATTTAAATATAATGACAATATATATTATATATTTTTAAAAAATTAAGTAACGCATTTACCGACGGAATGAAATGTCTGTCGGTAAATACATGACCTGTTACTGAAGGTCCACCAGTAATTCCATTTGTAACTTTAGTAGGAATTATCGACAAAAACACATATCAGTCAGTAAAGCTTTTAGCAAATATACCAACGGTAAGTTTATTACCATCGGTAAATATACCGATAGAACAAAACAACCGTCGCTAAATGGTACCGATAATCAGGCACAGAGTAAATCGTCGATATCTTTACTGATGGTAAGATAATGTACCATAGGTAAATTTACCGACGGTTTCAAATTTACTTTCGGTAAAGTTACCGACGAAATATGCTTTAACCGTCGGTAAGTATTAGCTATGGTTGATTCTACGATGCTTTCGTCTGTCGAAAAATTCTGTCAGTAATCTTTATTACTGACGGAATGATCATATTTTTCGTCGGTAATTTCCATCATAAAAAGGCATTTTCCTTGTAGTGTTATGTCTGTTCTTCTACTCCCAATGTTATTATTCTATCACTTAACAAGTGTTTTTTGGTGCTTTCCTTTGTTTTTCTTAACTATTATAAATTATTATTGAGCAAGTTTAAATCTATTTAAAACCCTTAAAATACCGTAAGCACACGGATCGCGAGTGTTAGTATAAAAGGTGTCGATCCTTCGAGAAGTTGGTGAACTAATAGAATTCTAAGTTGTCTAAAACAAGCTTAATTAAAATAAAAAGAAAAACTAAACAGAAAAGTAAAAATGAGAATATGGAATGATAGAAACAAGAATTCTATATTAAGCAAGGAAATTAAATTGAGCACCACCAATTTGACAATTGAAAGTCAAATAAGAAAAATTGGCCAATTATGAAGGAGGGGGATTTATCCTATTATCAATGCTAATCTAGTCACTTATGTGTTAATATGATGTCGGTTCTAGAATATCGAGGGATAGATTACTCTCTCTCAAGTTATAATCACTAAGCCCTAATTGATAATCCTAATTAAGTTGAGTAATTGAAAATGTAATCCCTCAATTAATGATCAGCCCACAAACTAATTATTTCTTAAGTGTTCTAATGAACAACCAAGTCCTCACACAGGATCTCTCTCCATACAAATTACCGATTTGATTAGTCACGTGGTTTATTGTAACACCCCACTCCTATAAGGCATATTCCCGAACACTCAGATGATATTTGAGAATACACTCTACAAGGGGTTGAGTGCTAGGACGGTCAGTCCATCATACTCATTAAAAATTTTTTCATGCGTCAAATAAATATTTCGAAAATCCAATAGTCAATAATGCCCATTTTATTCATAAACATTTTCCATCATAATTGTTACAATCAATATACAAATCATCAGAATTTCAGTAGTCACTTGGGCCCATTATAGATACACAACACGTTTAGTCATAAAGTATTACATTACAGAATCATTCACATACACATTGTACATTACTTTTGAATACACGCTTACAATGAAAAATGTATAAAGATGCGAACAAATCCTGAACTCTATCTTTTATTTGAATGCAATGGTTAGACTCCAATTTATCTAACTGGAGATCTTCCTGAGCCTGAAAAAATGATGCAAATATTGGGTTAAGTTTTGTGAACTCAGTGAGTTGACCATCTTTGATGGCTCACTCAATCATATAATGCGTCAATTCATGTAATCATGTAATTCACATCATTTCACTAATCAACATGCTAGATCACATACACTTCATATTCACTTAATTCATACTTTACCTCAGAAATCATTCAAACTATTTATTTCAATCATTTAAATCATACATATCAAATGTATATGCAATGCTCATGAGACTCACTTTCAATAGTTATTGTTATGACCGAGTGCCTGTAACTGTCCTGTATCTATTATAAATACCAGACTCATTAATAACTGTCCCTTATTTGTTAGGGATACATAACTCACTTTATATAGTGAGCTAGAGGCTCTTATCACATTATGAGCTTTAAGTTCTTTTTTAATTTCTGAGCTTTAAGCTCTTTTTTGATGGCTATACCAGTCACAATAGTCTTTATCTTTCATGCATTCATGTAATGAAATGTAATACATTCACATATATTCAAACAATCACTAGTGCTCAAATTTCCAAATTCACCTTCACATATATTCATCGGATCGATGTCCCGCATTCAACAATAATGTTGAGAAACACTTATTTCAATCCAATTCATGTGCAATGAGCATTTCTTATGTTCTCACATTTATCAAACTCCTCGGACTATTAATGTCTAGAATTGTCTCAATCACATTCACATTCACATTTAGTAGTAATTCAATACAAAAATTTAAAACAGAACAAACAATGAAAGTGAGACCATCTAGGTCGACTCACAATATGCTCCAGATTAGCATTTGCTTTATGATCCGGAAACATCTGAATGCTGATGTTGAATCCTGTGTATCAACATCATGCAATACATATATTGCACACCTATTATTAATTGCACAATCATATAAACATTCAAATGTACACATATGTATATGTGTAATGTATAATGCATGCTAAAATTGACTATTCCAGGTATTTATCCTTAATTCACATCACTTAATCATTAACAATATCATTTGTTTATGTCAAGCGTACATTTAGGTTCATACTTTAAATAACTTGGTCATTCTAATATCATAATTAAATTACTCACTAAAGTTATCTAGCTTCCTAAGATCACAAAATATCTCATTTCTCATTCATCTTTACTTAATACTCGTCATTCATCTTAATGGAATCACATTAGCCATCATAGGTTCACCTTCATTCCCATAACATCTCAAAATTCCAGATTTGAACACTTAATATTTAACAATCCATTCTTACATTATAATCTAAATCATCACCCTAAACATGTCACTCATTTAATCACTTATTCAAGCATCATTCTAAGTTCAATTCAAGCTTCATTCAAGCCTAGAAGCACCATAAGGAAGTGCCTAATCATTTGATGTTGCAATCCACAAATAAAAGAAGCATATTGGATGTTTAGCCAATTCCCACAATCGTGGGATTTGTGGGCAAAAACTTGCTTCCTTCGTTAGGCATTCCCCTTTTCCAACTTTTCCAACCTTACTTTTAGGTCAGTTTTGTATGACCATTATGACCTAGAAAATAAGGTACTTAGGCAACACCTTATTTTAAAAAATGTTCCTATATGTCTTAAGTTTCTAATAACAATAAATTCATGCAGTTTGGTTCAGTATTCTGAAAGTTATATCCAAAATAATACATAATGTTCTCATACCACGACATCACACAGTTTTCAATTTCAATCTGAATTTCAAGACCCTTAAGAACAAAATTCAAAATCCCTTTCTTTATGAAAATTGTAGCTATATGTCTTTACTTTAATCTAAATTAAAAATCATCCCATTGGAATATCTATAGATCAATATATGGCTAAAATACACAATAATGTTCAATAAAAACACTCCATCTATATATTCCAGCACACATTTAACTTCATTTTCATCCAAGTTCATCTCTTTTGCTTAGTCTATCATTTCTAAATCATGTCCTCATTATTTCCTCTTCATTCCTACTTCTAATTCAACATAATATCGTTCATAAACATATCAAAATCGATAAGTGATCATAAACACCAGAAACGTAACACATACATATACACATTCATCACCACTTTTTGCACATCTTCAACTTCATTAACACCTTAATTTCTCTTCCAATTTGTCCTTTTAATTCCCGTCATTTCAAGACATTGCATTGCTTTCTTTCTTTAGCTCTAAACTCATTTTTGTTTCATTTCTAAAACCACCAAATATATACACATTATATACATTATAAATAGGGCATGAAACATTAATTTTCTAGTCAAAATTTTCTGCACATTTTCTACACCTTTTTAATGTTCTTTTAATTCCAACCTCATATCTACAAAAACTATGAAATATCACTCACAATATACACAAAAATAAGACATTTATACATCCAGTTTTCTCATCCACGTTTCAACATGCACACATCCTCATTTTATGATCATTTAACTCTTAACTATCATTAAAACATATTCCATTTAACAAATAAACAAGAGTAATGCTTTATACTCAATTGTTTACTTCAAGATCTTCAAATTCTCACTTAGCCCTAGCTTTACTTGAACCACACGACCATCACCAGTGTAGGGAGGAATGAGCTAGGTTTTTTGGTAACAAAGAGGAAGAAGACAATAAGAAGCTTGAAGAAATAAAAGGAAGGAGTTGAGCAAAACTCAGTATGATAAAGGCGAGAGTGGGTATCGTAGATGACGGAGAAGAAGAATGAAGAAAAATGAAGAAAAGCATAAGCAACAAAAATGATGAGTGAAAGACCATTAGATATTTTTTGTGGAAATGGATGTGTGGCAAGTGGCATGACACTTGTCACTTGCCACATGTCCTATTCCTATGGCTTTACTTGGTCCCATTTTTAATAATTATCCTATTTGATTCTAACTTTTACTCCAATTATCTCCCAATTTTTCATGACATTTGTCATTAAATCCCAATATCATATATCAATTATTTTTTATCACTCGTCATTTATTTCTACTACTATTTATCAATTGTCCTGCCACTTGGCATTTTTCATAGCCCATAAATGCCCAAAATTCTAGAAAATTCTCAAAATTTACCAAAATTGTAAATCACTAATTATACACACAACTCAATTTTAAAAAAAACATAATCCATAATTCACATTATAATCACATTAAAATAATCATTTATACCTAGAAATGTCAAATGAGTGCATGAACAAATTACTGTAATGTGTGCAATAATCAAATTCATGTGTATGAATGCTCTATTATGCATGAACATGAAATGCATTCTTCTACTCTCTCATTGCTATTTCTCACTTACAGAAATATAGGGTTCTAATCCTTTGTATGGAAATGGGATGTTACATCTATCGAGTCGTTTAACTCTTATTAGTTCAACCCAATCAAATTATTGGGTTCACTCTCGCAGCTTATTACTGAAACATACAAGCAATGCAATTAGTCACAATACCCAATCAATTAACACAAAAGATAACAAAATTAACATTAAATTAATTCAAAATCCCTAAAGAGTTTAGAACATCATCCGATCCAAAACCATCATCATCATCACATTCATCGTATACTTTCAAAGAAAAGAATAATAAGATGAAATGCAAATGTCACTTGGAAAGGATCACGATGGCCCAAGAATGTTCAGCTATAGTAGTCTACTTCCCTCTCCTCTTTTTCTTCCTCTTCTCTCTTCATTCTTGAAGGTTTTCAAATGTAGCAAAAATGGAGGCTCCCTTTTAGGATTGCATTATGTTCCTTTTATACTATTTTTCGATTAGGGCAACCTTAGGGTCTTTTCCTCCGAAAGGTCTAAAAAGTCTCTCGAAAACTTAAAATTGGAAGCATCCCCGCTTCTACCCACGTGCAAGCCACTATCGTGGCCTTTAGTGGCATAAATATGGCTAAGATTTTGTCCTTCTGTCAGGATCATGGCAGATTATGCCACGATCGTGGCTCCTTGCACCTGCTTCTATCATGATCGTGGCTTGCTATCCATGATCATGGCCCTGGGTTATCTTTCAAGTCTTCTCCGAATCTTCTTTCCTTTCCACTCTGCTTTGAAATACTGGTAATCTCATTAAGGCACCTTAAATATATAAAATTAAAGATCAAAAGCATGCTCTAACCCATAAAATGCATAAAACATAAATATCTACTAACTAACACAATTCTAATCTAAACATACACTAAACAATCAAATTAATAATTGAATACAAACTAAACTGCCCACAAAAACATGATGCAATCTATAACTATCAACATCCCCATACTTAAACTTTTGCTTGTCCTATAGAAAAAACAAAACAAACAAAACAAAACAAGAAACCAAAACAAGTAAAACACAACATACACACAAATGCAATAATGAGGCAATGGCATCAAACTTCACGAAACGAATTTAACTTCGAACACTGTCCCTCAAGTTGTTCTAACTTATTAACATGCAAAATCTGCGTCTAAATACTTTGGACTAAATATACAACTAATCTAGACTTTAATATTAAGTTTATTCACCCTTATCACTTGCTCACAATCATTGATCATCATTCAATCAATCAAAAATGTAACTATCACTAAGTAAGTTTTTATGAAAATTCAAGCTTTTTACAATCATCGGTAGGCTTATTTAATAAAATACTTATTTTCTTGATTTTGATTGACATGAACCTAACCTCTTTACATGAAGGCAAACATTTGTAATGAATATCGATCTAGTTACTTAACTAGGTCATGCTTTTATTAAATGACTTGGTTAGATTGTCATTATAGCCTTTTGACGTGATGACACATCTCGATCCAGTTACTCAGCTACAATACATTCTTAACATTCCACTAGCTCTATTCATAACCCGAAGGCCAGTAGAATAGTTAGTTGCTTATGTTTTTTATATTTTATTTTTTATTTTTAATTATTATGCCTCATTTCTTTATCTAGTAATTCTCATGAATAGGTGCTAGTGATGCTACTTATTCGATTAGCCTAAAATTATAAATGAATGTGACAAATTCTTAGGGTAAATAAACTAACATCGTATCCTAATTAACCTACATATTTAACCAAGGTAACTTAGGTCACTAATTTCAGAAGCTAATAAATCTTCATAACCTAAAAGACTATGTTCAAAGTTAAACTGATTCTGTTAAGTCCTAGCTATTGACACATTCACACAAATCACATAATGCATCATAAAACAAACTAACATGCAAAATTCACATTCAAACTAAAAGCATACAACTAACATCCCTCCCCACACTTGAACAACATATTATGTAATAGCCGATTTCCAAAACTTATTGAGGGTTAGAATGTTAGACTTTTGAGTTATATCATTTTAGAATTAATGAGGTGCATTTCATTCACATACATAACATGAGCATATATACAAACATGAATGTTGATTTTGAAAACATGCAAAGATTGTATGTGCACTCAATTGACATATTTCGGGGTATGAAAGGTTTAAAATGGTTATGATATGATTGTGTATTGTTTATGTCTTGAATTTTGGTTTAATGGATTACAGTCAGTAATTTGGAAGTAATTGTTACAATTGGAAGAGTGATGAATTAAAATGTATATTTAGTCTAGGAAAAATGTTAAATGGGAAGACAAGTTGACAAGTGAGAAATTAAGTTGACTAGGCCTTTGAAATAGTGGCATGTGGTTATGGAATTGAGTGACAAATAACTTAGCCAATTGGGTGACAAATGGCTTAAGAAACTAAGTGATAAGTGGACTAGGTATTAAAGTAACATTTGGTAGTTTAAGAAGAGGACATATAGCATGGTCCTTTATTTGACAAGTGTCTTGACAAGTTTCTCAACCCTCACCACACACCTACACCCCATGACCCACACACATGGATGGCTATCTTCTCTCTTGTTTTTGCTACATGCTATTTTCTTCTTCCTTCTCTTATTACTGATATACATACACAACCTGACAACCTTGAGTTTTTTCCTAAATTCTATACTTTGCCACTCTAATATTCTGTTTTCTTCTTGTTACTGAAATCATTCAACTCCTACTTTGTTTTTGGAATTGTGCTTGCAAGCTTGGAGGGCTAGCATAGCTTGATAATTAAGGTAGAATTTAAGCTAAACAAGTAAGTGAAATTATGATCTTTGTGGCATATTGTAATAGAAATTTTATGATGATTGAATTGGGATGAATGCATGTAGGATTGATGATGAAGTTTTGTTGGAACATGATGGATGAATTGGTTACTTTTCTATTTTGTTTTTGATGCATGAAAATAGTAGGTTATAGGCTGTTATATGGATGAATTAGATTGAGGGTTAAAGTATAAATGAAGGTGAATTTATTCTAAAGATAGGTGCTATTGAATTGTTCTTGAATTTGGAAAAATTAAGATTACATGTATGATGGGATTAAGTGAATGATAATGAATCAATTGAGTAGATTTTTGTGAGATTTATATAACCAAGATGGAAGCTATATTAACATGAATTGAAGCAACTTTTGAGAGTATAAATTTTATAAAATTTTAAGTGTTAATGATGATCCTAAGTAGATGAAATTCGTGGAGAATTGAGGGAAATTAGATAGTACACAGCGGGGAACTCATCCCACGATCGTGGCCAAAACTCTGAAATGATAATTTTGATTTTGTGAATTTGTTGAACCAAATGAGGATAAGTCACTCTACATTAGTGTATTTGGACTTGATTAAGGCTTGAAAAGAACTTAGATTATTGCTTAATTAATTGGTTAAAGGTTTGATAAGTTTAGGTTGTTAATTGATATCAATACTTAATGAATAGATTGTCTTGATATCAATGTATTTAAATCTTGAAATTTTGAGTTGTTAAAGGAATAAAAGGTGTTCTCATGAATGCAAATATGATCCAAAGGATATGAGTAAGGTGTATTAAGTATGAATAAATGATAATTGGAAAATTGTGTTAATGTATATTGCTAGAAAAGGTTGATGAATGTATGATTGATGAATTTAGAGTAATCAAACTTGCTCAAGGTATAAACCTGAATGCAAAGTGGTAATGTACAAGCTATAATAATTGAATGATCAAGCTTTGTGATTAAGAATACATACCCGAAAAGTTCAATTGAGCATGCATTGATCATGACACATATACATGTGCATGATTGTATATTCATATGATTGAACAAATTAGTCATTGTGAACTATGTGTGTATTGCTTAAATATAGATGCACAAGTTGATCGCCAACATCCAGAAATTGCCGGATCATTAAGGCAATAGTTATTCTGGAGTATACTATGAGTTAACCTATATGTGTAAATTCAATTATATATGCTTTCATTTAAATTGCATATGTATTGTGGAATGTGTGAATAACTGAATGATGAATGCTATACTTAGATCCAAAGGATTTGATATATGACACGAGCACACTGAATGAAAAGTACTGAAAGCATGATATGTGAATTGATGCATCTCATTACAATGAAATGCATGATCAGATAAAGGAGTTATGATCGAAGTAGCCAATGTGTGGAAAAGAGCTTAAAACTTAGGATTGTGTACAAATAGCCACAGGCTTAGATAATAATGAGCCTAGTATCCACAATAGATATGGGAAAGTATATGAAATGAGCTCGGTATCTATAACAGATACGGGACAGTAAATTAGGTTGATAAGCATTTGGTCACAACAAAGCAAAATAAGAATAAAGTTACATGTGCATTTGCATATACATCTTTACATTTATAATATAAATGTGTAAGATAATTTATTATATTGTTTTAAAATAATGATATGAAATAATTTAATACATGTTATACTTGTTGACATATGATATAATGTGATGTGATATTCAATACTATATAATGTGTTATACTTGGTGAATTGAGTTATATACTTGAGTTCACAGACTCATCAAAATTGTAACCTTGATTTTTAGGTTCAAGGGAGATCTAACTTCTAAAGCGATCTGATAAAATTATAGTACAGTTATTTCGAGGACAAGAATGGCTCAAAGGTCTTGTTAACTGATACCTGCAATTCCTAGATAGATGTCTTTTGTATTAGCATTCCATGTTATGACACACGTTGTCTCTAATGTGTAATTTTTGTGCTGCATGATGTGCTGGGATTGAGTTCAAATTTGTTGTGTATGGTCTACTTGAATTTGTAATGTTAATGACATATATGACTTATTATGATTGTTAAGGAAATAATTATTTGGAATGCTTAAGTTATATTGATGCCTCAGATTGTATTAAAGTTATTGTTCTAATGTACCATTTTTGTAAAGTATATTCTCGATTGTTCGTGGATATGATTAGGCATATGCACTAAGAGAGTGATATGTTACCCATTGACCTCAATTTGAAAAGAACAAATGACAACACATAAGGTGAGAATAAAAACACATAAAGTAAAGCGAAAAATAATAACAAAATAGAGACAAAACTGAAAAGATAAGAGTTAAGAGAATAGAACCGTCATAGTGAAGGAGGTGGTGATGGTGATAGTGTTGAGATCAAATCCATTTGATGCTCGAGACTACTATTTTATCTTATAATTGCTTAAAGAGATAAAAGAATTAGTAATCCAAAACAATTTCAAATCATTAATTTTTTAAAATTCAAAACAAATATAACTACACAGAAAATTTTAAATCTAAATATTGAACGCGCTAATTTATGGTCATTAGCTTGATCTTACATCCTTCGAAACTCAACCAGGATCAATTATGAATGCCTTGTTACCACCTTTGTCTCCTAATTTTAGCTTCGTTGCTAAAAAATAAGCTACATTTTGAGAGATAATGAAAAGGACATAATCTAGCAAATTAAGGAAACCTAATAAGCTTAGTAATGTCCTTTTCAGCAACAAACTATCAACAAAATAGGGAATAATGAAACTCCCTGAATCTTCCATCAAATAGTTTGCCTTATATAAAGATGATCTTTCCTTATTCTTCTTTTGTCACCCTCATCTCCTCTTCAGCTTCCACTTGATGAATAGAGATTTTCTTATATGCTTCAAGCTTTATGTCCGTTGTCAAATGTTCTTTTTCCTTTTGTTCCTTAGAAGATTCGAACACATCAATTCTCATAAATGAGCTACTCTCCTTCGAATTCTTGAATACCTTGTTCATGCTAAATATCACTTGTTCATCTCCAATCCGAAGGATGAGGTTGTCTTTATGGACATCGATCAAAGCTTTTATGATGGTAAAAAATGGTAAGCCAAAGATTAGCAGAAATTTTTGATCATCTTTAAAGTCCAACATGCAACAATCCATAGGGATGATAAACTTATCTGCTTTTATAGGTACATCCTCTACCAAGTCTAATGGTTTCTTGATGAATTGGTCCACTAACTGAATAAGCATAAAAGTTGGTTTTATATCTCCCATCCTCAATTTCCTAAAAATTGACAAAGGAACGAGGTTAATATGTGTACCTAAGTCATATAAACATTTTGAAATCGTTAAGTTACCAACTACACAAAGTATTGTAAAACTCCCTAGGTCTGTCAATTGTAAGGGGTATATGGTTAGTAATTAAAGAGCTAGAGGTTTCTGTTAGGGCTACCAATTGATTAGCATCCTAAATCCTCTTATTTGAGAATATGTCTTTGAAAAATTTTGTGCACATGGGTGTGCTCTTCAAATTTGTATCCAATTTGTTCTTTTGGAGTCTTTGTGGAAATGGTATTTTTGGTGTATAACGTGGAGGAGGAATGTAATGGAGGGGTCCTCATTCTTTTCTTGATCCTTTTTATACTTCTATTGGGCTTCTATAAGGTGGGTTTCAGTTGTTCTATCCATTGGTTCTCTTAGCTCTTCCATACTCCTAAGCGTGATTTTCTTACATGGCTCTATTGAATTTACCTTCATGTTATGCAGATAGTTTTTCACATTTATTTTACAAAATTCACTAAAAAGTTATCACATTCGAACCTCTAGATTGTGAACACAAGAGTCATGGTCTTCTGTTACCTACTTAATCTTCTCTTCCAGTCTCTTCTGGGCCTCGTCCATATTCGCTAGCTTATCCAAGATCTTGTCCACTTTAGAATATCATAAACTGGACTCATCTTGATGAAATCCTAATAGGTTTTGATGTCCCATGGGAGTCCTTACATTGTTAGACTAGCAGAAATACTAGTGGTTCTGCCACCCTGGATTGTTTATGTTTACATAAGGATGATGACTTCTGTCACTAAATTTTTCTTCATTAAAGTCCGCAAGGGTCTTTTGCCCCCTATAATAAATATCCTCCATTATCATTCCTTCTTTCTCGTCTTGGTACCTAGCTCTTCAAATGTCTCATTCTTACTTTATGACATATTAATGTGTCTTTTCTTTAAGGTTGAAACTTTCTTCTCTTCACTTTTTTTAAATATATATATTTCTTATGATTGGGTACTAAAATCACAAGAAAGGGTAATAACTCCTTAGGCTAAAAGAATTAAACTAATCCTACAACTCCTTGTCAATGGTGCCAAAAACTTGCTGAGAAAGTTTTAATCTATTTAAAACCCTCAAAATACCGTAAGTGCACGGGTCGTGGGTGTATTATAAGAGGTGTCAATCTCTTAAAAGGTTGGTGAACTAATCGAATTCCAAGTTGTTTAAAGACTAAAGGATAATTAAAATGAAAAGAAAAACTAAACAAAAAAGTAAATACGAGAATATGAAATGATAGAAATAAGAATTCTATATTAAGCAAGGAAATTAAATTGAGCACCACCAATTTGACAATTGAAAATCGACTAAGAAGAATTGGCCGATTAAGAAGGAGGGGGATTTATCCTATCATTAATGTTAATTTAGTCACTTATGTGTTATTATAATCCTACTTCTAGACTATCGAGGGATGGATTACTCTCTTTTGAGTTATATTCACTAAGTCCTAATTGATAATCCCTAATTAAGTTGAGTAATTGAAAATGTAATCTCTTAATTAACAATCAGCCCATAACCTCATTAATTATTAAGTGTTCTAATGAACAACTAGGTCCTCACACAGGATTTCTCTTCATACAAATTACTGATTTGATTAATCGCGTGGTCTATTGAATTGCTTAACTCTTATTAATCCAACCTAATCATTTTTATTTGGTTAACCCTCTCAATTTATTACCGAAACATGTAAGCACGCAATTAATCACAACACCTAATCAATCAACATAAAAGATAGCTATACTAACATTGAATCAATTTAAAATCCCTAAAGAGTTTAGAACAACATCCAATCTAAACCCATCATCATCATCATCACATTCATCGCATACATTCAAAGAAAAGAATGATAAGATGAAATGTAAATGTCACTTGGAAAGGATCAAGATGGCCCGGGAGTGTGGCAACTATAGCAGTCCACTCTTCTCTCTCCTCTTCTTCTTCTTTTCTCTTCTTTCTTGAAGGATTTTCAAATGTAGCAAAAATGGAGGCTCCCTTTTAGGGTTGCATTATGTTCTTTTTATACTCTTTTTGATTAGGGTAACACTAGGGTCTTTTTCGAGTCCGAAAGGTCTAAAAAGTCCCTTGAAAACTTAAAACCTGAAGCATCCCAGCATCTGTCCCCGTGTAGGCCACTATTGTGGCCCTTAGTGGCACGATCGTGGCTAGGATTTTGGCCTTCTGGCACGATTGTGACTTATTATATCTGCTTTTGTCAAGATTATGGCTTGCTATCCATGATTGTGGCCTTGGGTTAGCTCCAGGATCTTCTCCAAATCTTCTTTGTTTTTCTCTCTACCCTGAAACACTAGCAAACTCATCAAGGCGCCTCAAATATATAACATTGAAGCTCAAAAGCATAATCTAACCTACAAAACGCTTAAAACACAAATATCTACTAACTAACATAATTCTAACTTAAACATGCACTAAACAATCAAATTAACAACTGAATACAATCTAAACTACTTACAAAGACATGATGCAATTTATAACTATCAATTATTATCTTTTTTTCGTTTTCATGGTTGCTTTTATTTATGTTTTTTATTACATTTGGCCTTTGCCTATGTTTGTTTTCGTACTTTCTTTCCATCAGACGTCTATTGATAGTTAATTATGTTTGCTTTTAAATTAAGGTGTAATATTTCTTATGCTTGTTGGTTTTTCACTTTCTATATTGTTGGTATTCCTTATAATTGTTGGTTTTTTTCTATATATTATCCTTTGTTTATAGCTTCTTTTCTTTTTTTCACCCCTTTTTGTCTATATGTTTGTTGTTTTTTAATAGTTCATATTTTGGACTATTTGAAACTAGATCAGGTTTGAACTTGAGTCAAACAATTTGAGTTTGATTGAACTTCAAATTAAATCCAATTTAAGAAAAATAAATTTAAGTCAAGTCCGTGCCATGTATGACTAAGACTCATTGAGGTTCGTTAACATTCCTATGTGGATTTATGTACATTAAAAAAAATTTCAAGTTATTTTGACTAAGTCAAAGACATTATTATTGTGGAATATATATTATTGGCTCCGATATCATTAAAGGCCTGAATTTGAAAAATATATCATATCATGTTCATGTACATTAAAGGTTCACCCTTATTCTTGATGTCATGTCTTGCCATTCCTTATATCTTGTTATTTTGAAAGAATTGAACCAAATTTAGAACTTTTTAAGTTCACACATTAAATTAGATCTTTATGGTGACTATCTAGTTAGTATAGTCTTAACGTCAAACCTGACATGTGTTTAGCTTAATCTCCCAAGAGAAACCATGACAATAAATTACAATTCATTTGCCTTTATCTTGAAGTTTATATTAGTTAATAGTTAAAATAAACTTGAAAGACAGACTTATATTTTAACAACAGAAGGAAGTCAAACAAGAAACCAAAGCTTTGTGCTAAAAACCTGGTGAATCCAAAAACCTATACCAATAAAAGAACAATTGTAAGAAGATAATTTTTATTAGCTACAAGTGTCACAAACAAACAAGCTTATAGGTTTTTTAATTATCTCCTTTAAACTTTGTATTATGGTAATCTTTATATTGACATGACATTTTTTTCTTGTAGGTAAGGATATTAATAGAATAATGTAAATTGCTAGCAATCAAATACTTATGCTTAAGAAGCAAAAAAGAGAAGAAATCAAGGTGACAAAGTCAATGAAAATCACCCATCCTATAAATTTGATAATATATATTGACCACGCTAAAGCCATTAATCTAGTGGTCTTAGTTCCACCAACTACTCCCATCGAAGAAGACAAAAATAATAAAGTTAGACCTAATAATGAAGTACTTCGCCCTTAATAGAGAGTCAAGGTCTATAATTTATTATTTTGTTCAAAATGGTTTATCCTAAAATTTACAAGGAAATCCTCCTTTAAGAGAATAGAAGCTATTAAATAATAGGTCTTGGGGATTATATGTAGTCACTCAGAATATCATATTGTTAATGTATATACTCTAAATTTTTTAACAACTACTATATGTTTGCTATTAAACTTTATAACTCATTTATCTTAATTTAAACAATCAACACTGTAGCCATTTGTAATAAAAAGGCATATATTGAGATGGACATGCTTTTTTAGATTAATATAAAGTTATCAAGAAATGAAAAGTATATGAAGGAGTTTATTGTAAAGAACTTTAAAAGTGCTAGAAAAAAATTAAGATGAGCAAGCACATAAAAACTCCTGAGGAGAAGTTATCGAAAGTTTAACCACAGACTAGGAAAAGCCTAATATTAGTGCTTACAAACAAAGTTAGTTCTTTACAAGGAGTACAAAGTAAATATATGTTGCCATTTCCGTAAAAGAAAAACTTTTGAGATATGGAACTATGGAAATGCAATCATGTCCTTCACAGAGTATAAGGAGTTGATTATTAAGTCAAAATTTAAATACCTGGTGATTGATGACCTTAGCATCACTGACCTCTTTCTTCTAAAATATGCATATGAGATAGAAACAAAGAAAGACATATACCCAAAGATATTAAAATGACATCGAGTTTGATTATAAAGAAATTAGTTTAAAGGGACCAAGGTTAGAGTTAAAAAAGGCTTTGAATTTGCTCCTTCAAAGTGAATATGCATTTTTGTGAACTTTATATAGGCTTTCTTTTTTTGTAATATTTCTATGGGTCTTAAACCCGGCTTATTTCTTATACTCTTTTTCATATTTTTTAGATAGAGCTATGCATATTTTAGAATACGTCGATTCATTTTTTTATTTTTGTAATATTCTTTTTTGGAATATTCCTGTAGGTCTTAAACCTTACTTATTTCTTATATTCTTTTTAATATTTTTTTAAATAGAGCCTTGCATATTTTAGAATACGTTGATTTATTTTATTTTATTTTTGTAATATTCATTTTTGGAATATTTCTGTGGGTCTTAAACTTTGCTTATTTCTTATATTCTTTTAAATATTTTTTTAGATAGAGCCTTACATATTTTAGAATATGTTGATTTATTTTATTTTATTTTTGTAATATTCTTTATATTACAAAGTATCCTTCAGTTTTGGAGAACTATGATCAAATAAATATTTTAGGATAAAAATATCGTAAACTAAAAACATAAAATGACAGGGCTTTAAATGTTGTCCCTTCTATATGCCTTGAAAAACCTTATTCTTTATATGCTGAACATCTTCGCCTCGTGTTAGTATACTATTTTCTTTAGCTCTACCTCTTCCCTTCATTGTTTGATCAAACTTAATTCTTTTCATATGTTATTTTTATTTTGTTTTTCCTATAATAGTTATTAGAAGATTCAGAACCCTTAAATCAATTCGGGTCAACATATTAAATTTAAAAGTCATTAAGGGGTGATTTTTTATAATGATTTTAGTGGTGATTTTAGTTGCTTAAACAAATTTCCTTTCATTTAAGACACCTTCACCTTAACTTTTGGAGAATTTTCCTGCTTATTACTGCACTAAGGCATTAGTTTGAAGTTGTACTTACATTTAATACACCTTCACCTTAATATCAGGGAACTAAGGCCTATTGTCTATAACCATCACAAACGGAATCCTATTTCTACTTATGATATTTATCTCAAAGAACCTTCACATAGTTTTTAATGTAATTTAGCAAAATGCTTAACGCCCACCCACTTAGAAAAATAATCAATTACAATTAGAAAGAACATGTGTTGCTTTACTTGAGGGATGAAAGGTCCCAAAATACCAATGCCCTATTGATCAAACGGTATTACTAGAGAATTAAATGAAGATTGAGCCATAAGATGATGATGGAATAAAAAGTGTCTTTGATAGTGGTCACAAGTCTTAACATACTATTTTGCATCTTTTCTTCAGGTTGGTTTATAATATCTTGTCTGAAAAATCTAAAGGCTAAAGTATTTCCCTTTTATGAAAGTCACAAATCTTTTATAAAACTCTTACAAAATCAATTTTACTTATTTAAAGTAATGCATTTTAGGTAGGTAACGTACAACATCTTTAATAGAGTTGTCCCTAAATTATTGTGAACTTCGTATATTTGCACATTTTTTTATTTCAAAATTTTCATCTAAGAGCACTCCTTTCATAATGTTCTTATTAATTTTAGTTTACCAATCTTATTTCTCCTTAATCTCATTATGTTAACCTCTTCGTATAATGATTTATTTCTTTCTTTAAAGAAGGATCTATATGTTTGAATTCCTTTTTTAACATCTTTGGATAATTGCTTTTCCATGTAACTATATCTCCTTGATATGAGCTAAAAAAAAGGCATATTTTTATTTATTTTTCAGCATTCTCGGTTTTTTTAATAGTTTCCTGCATTAAATCATAATCATTGTATAATTGGCTAACCACGAATTGAGGTTATGACTTTATAACAATATTATAAGGGTGGAGATGTTTGACTAATTTGAAGGCACACAACACTACTTTATATTTTGCATCATTGTTAGTTTTTTTTTTTACATTATGCTTTTGTTGATATTTGATGACTATGTTGTAAAGTCTTACAAGCACACTTAAACTACACTTCCTCTCTAGAAGTCCTAGTTGCATAAATGACCACTCTAGTGGTTCTAGTTTTATATTTTTTAGTTTTTTATCCTTTAAATATTGTGCATTTCATTATAAATTTTGCAATCATTTGGTTTTTTTAGAATAAAACAAATTTCAAATTCACCTAAGTTAATAAACCATTTGATGATTTTCCACAAACTTTAAGTTTGTGAAGAATCTGTTAAAGAGGCATATATATGATAAATTTTAATACATATGAATGGAAGTAATGTCTGGCTTTTTAGTGGTTGTTATTAAAGTTAAGATGACTTCTTCAACCTTTGGACATGTAGTATAGGGTCCTTGATAACTTATTTAACATAATAAATAAGTATTTGATTATTGACGTCTCTTACTAAAAATAATTTAATAGCTTCTTTAGAAATGGATATATACAAGAGCATATGATATGAGTACAACTAGCTTATTAAAGAATCCATTATATATGCTTAATGGATCAATTATAAAAGGTAAGAGTAAAAAGGTTAAAAAGTCTTTGAATTGGCTAATTCAAGGCATGTATGTAGATCAAGCTTCAAAGATCATGTCAAAAATTACTTTAGGAGGTTTAGTAGATTCAAAAGGAGATTAATAATTAATTAATAAGATCTAAGCTAATGTTAATGAAGATTTGGACTAATAAAATTCATCTTTGGTTGAACATGACCTTAGATATAATTTATGTTGTAGCTTGTGTCCCTCTCTATATTAAGCTATGTTATTGTTGAGAATCATTTCTTGAAGACATGGTACCTATATCATTTAATGCCAAAATTCCAGTATCCATCATGGTCTACAATATGATTATGTCCTAGGTCATGTTCATTATTGAAATCATAATTTTATATTATCTAAAGGAGCACTGTAAATAGTTTTTAACATTGGAATTTTTTATATTTGATATCTATAAGTGCATTTATCCTTTGTTCTTCATTGAATTTCAGAATTTATCAAATAATTATTTCTTTGTGACATTCAAATCAACGAGTGAGTTTCCTATAAATCTAATTTATCTTTTTTAGTAAGATTATAATCTTGTCAGTAGGCTCGCTAGTTTTTATTCTTATCATATAAGTTGGCATTAAAAATTTACTTTTAAATCAAGTTTGTTTACTCTCTAGTTTTATATCTTTTAATTGCTTTGCTATTTCTTATTCCAAATTTTGTTTTATTCGTGAGTCCTTATGCTTTTCACTAAACAATCACTTTCTTCTCTAGGAAAAATGTATGTTTTATCCCATAATATTTATTTAGCTAAAAGTATATTTTAAGTCCTAATTGTAAGGCCCCTTATAAGTATTATAACATGTGTAAGGTGTAGTAAGAAGTGAACATAACGAATTAAGTGCATCTAAATATAGTAAGAGACATAATGATACTTAATGTAAAAGGCATAGGTGAATGGGTAATTTGTTTGTTTCGGCATGGACATACATACTTAGATGTGAAATATGTATAGAGTTTTTGATACGTTTTGATAGGTAATTTTCTAAATTTTAAATTAAAACCTCTTATCCTACAAGTATACAGATTGAAAATATCGTGCCACAGGGATTGGTTAGTCACCAAAATGATCTAAATTTTGTTTTGATCAGGAAACCCAAATAATTAGATTTGAAAGATCCAAAATATAAAAATTAAGATTCATACATACACACTTTAGGGTTGTAACAAAAGTAAGAACACAAATTTAAAAAATGGTGAATCAAAGTATCAATTTAACAACTTAGGATTGTCATTACCTAACTATGTATTCTCTCACTTTAGCAATGTTCATTATGTTTAGTCAAAAATTTCCTAATGTCTTGGTTCTTTCACTCTTATTACTTGAACCAAATAAGCCCTGTTTAATGATGTAAATGAATTATGTAAGCTTTCACTACCCTTTTTTCACTTAACCATTAAAAGGATATGAACAAATTTTTGGACAGTCACGTTTCCATTCAAGATCTCTCTCCAAATAGCAAGGTAACTTGATATATGGAGTGTTCTTGGTGTAACCCCACTCTCATGGCACTTACTAACATATTTTTTAACTCCATATCTCTATGTGAGCTAAGTATGGATAGTCATATACTATAAACTTCAAACAACATCAAACACATCCATAACATTGAATAAAGTGAGGTATCACATACTTTAGGCAATAACAATAACAAACCTAATAAATACTTAGAAATCCATTAAAATCTCATCCAGCATGTTCATAAAATATCCATACATCCTTATCAATCAACATAATACAACAAAGAAGAAAGAAAAGAGAAGAAGAAACGCTTATATGCTGACGAGCAAAGCTGGAATTCTATGCTGGTAGCTTTGTGTCTCCTTGAAATCCTTTGATTCCACCTTGAATTCTCTCGGTTTTTCTCTTACAAATGTGTTCTTTTCTCTCCCTTGGATTTCTTGCACTACCTTCTTATTTTCTAGGATTTAAAATTGAGTTTTATACCCCATTTAATGCTTAAAACGACTTAGGAAGGAGGAAGTTGTCAGCCGGAATTTTCCAGAAAACTCTGCTTTCTGTCTTGACTTCAATCCGTGATATCTTATTGATTTCTTATCTAAATTAGGCCTTTATTTCACCAATTTGAAGCTGAATTTCTCCTCTTTCTTTTGGATTAAAAATGAAAAACATATAATAAGAATTGTATCTTGAGAATGCTTAACATTGGTGATGGGTCTGCTTATGAAAATTCTAGCTTTCCTTAGGTCACTTGACTTGCTTTCTCTTTGGTTCTTCTATCCTTCCATCCCTCAAAACCACCTTCAAACCTTTTGATTAACAACAAAATTAATCACTTAATCTGGCCCAAAATGCATGCAATTCATACCAACATATTGTAAGAAAATACTTGCAACAATATCATGCAAAATACATGCAAAACCTAATCTTAAAGACCTAATTCACACACATACATGCATACACACATTCAGCCATACATAATCATGAAATTATATGGAACTAAGACAAAACATAAGCTAAAAAATTTAACAACAATTAATTTATCATGATTAAATAAAAAAATATCCTAAGAAAAGTATGTACAAATGCCACCTATCAACTCCCCCACACTTAAACTTTTGCTTGTCCTCAACTAAAATCAAACACAAAATAATCTGAAGAACACAAATACACAAAAACATGCACGCACACAATGTTAAAATTGTTGGCTACTTACTCGAAACGCTATGCAATCAACTTAATCATAGACAATAGTTATATCACAAGTTCAATGTATTGACTTATTCCGTTATGCCTAAGTACTTTAATATAAGCATACACAATCAATCAAGATATAAACAACTCAATTTTAAACCTATCTCACTTATATACATGTATTTACAATTATCGATCATTTAAATGGTTAACTATCCAAATTATCCTTTCATGAAAATTTTTAGCTAATTTATCAGATCACTAGGGTTTTTATTACACACTTTTTCTCATTTTTGCAATGTTAACTAAGTCTTTTGACGTGATGACAAACTTGGGGATGAATGCCCCTGGTTACTCATCTAGGCCACGTTTTTTATTTATTACGCTAGCATACTTGGAGCGTCATTCTAACCTTTTGATGCAAACACAAACATTTGTGATGAATGCCCCTGATTACTCAACTAGATCATAGCTCACAACTGGCTACTGGCTTTATTCTTAACCATTTTTAGGTCAGCGGAGTAGTTATTAACACACATCTTTTCTTTTTTTTACCTACTTCATTTCTTTTAGCTTATTATTTTCATAAAAGGAAAAATGAGATTGTCTACCAATTCAATGGATTCTAATGGTAACTACATATGAATTAGGAACATTAAGTGTAAAACCAAGTGTCCTATCATAATCAACACACATGTTTATGTTAAAGCTACTTATGATCTAACTTCCTAAGTTAACACATATCACCAGTTCAAAAAAATTATTCAAAATTAAGATAATTCACATAAAATTTCAGCCACTAAACATCCACACAATCACACAATTTCATACAAAATTTTAAAAAAAATTGGCATGTTAAACACAAAAACATGAAAAACCATGCAAAACATGCAAAAAAAATGGAGAGTTAAATAAGACATGCAATATGTAATGCAAATTGCATACCACTCCGCCATACTTAAACAACACACTGTCCTCAATGTGTGAAGGTGATACATAGCAAACAAGAATCATAAATAATATATACAAAAAATCATAATTGAATAAACAAAGAGGCATGAGAAAGCTTGTTGGTATTAGCGTCAAGGATCGTGTTTGTGGTGGCTCACATATTCCTCACAGCTCATACTTTACTTCTTTTCCTATATCAAAGAAAACAAAAAATAACATCTTTTTCTGTATTAAAGAAAACAAAAACTAGCATAAATAAAATATAAACACAAACATCCAACAAACAAAAACAAAAATAACTCATGCTAGTTTTTAAGGTCCCTAGCAAGACTTTGTCACTCTCTGGTCATGGGCAAGATTCGAAAAATATGCTTTCTCGCTCAGTGTTCACTTGTCCTCCATAGTAGGGCTTGCAACGGTGGCCATTCACCCTGAAAGTTTCTCCATGCTCATTTTACAACTCCACAACTCCATATGGGAATGCATTAATTACTGTAAAAGGTCCGGTCTATCTAGATTTTAACTTTCTAGGAAATAGCCAGAGTCTAGAGTTGAAGAGTAAAACCATATCACTTGTATGGAACTCCTTTTTCCTAATGTGTGCATCATGCCACCTCTTTACCTTTCCTTGTAGAACCTGGCATTATCATAAGCTAGGAGCCTTAATTTTTCCAACTCATTTAACTAAAATGTTTCTTTTCTCCAGCTACATTTTGATCATAATTTAGGGCCTTGATAGCCCAGTAGGCATTACACTCAAGTTCCATAAGTAAATAACAAACTTTACCATAAATTAACCTGTAAGATGTTGTCCTAATAATAGTCTTGAAAGCTATCATATAAACCCATACTTCATCATCTAATTTGATTACCCAATCCTTCCTAGAACTGTTGATAGTCTTTTGTAAGATTTTCTTTAATTCTCTAGTCATAACCTCTACTTGACCGCTAGTCTCGAGGTGGTAAGGTTTAGCTATCCTGTGTTGTACTCCATATCTTTTTAATATTGCTTCAACTGGATTGTCGCTAAAGTGGGTATCTCCGTCACTAATAATCACCCACGGCACACCAAATCTGTTGATAATCTTTTTCAGAAACCTCTGCACCACTCTACTATCATTTATTAGTCTCACCATCACCTCAACCCACTTCAATACATAATCAACACTTACTAAAATATATTTTTTTCGTAAGAGGATGGAAACAGTCCTATAAAATCTAAACCCCAAAAATCAAATACTTCAACCTCCAGCATGGAAGACATTGGCATCTCGTCCCTTTTCGATATGTTCCCAATTCTTTGGCACTTATCACACTTCTTCACCCAATGTTGTGCATCCTTAACCAATGTTAGCTAATAAAATCCATACTATAACACCTTTGCAACTATTCTATTGGCTCCATAATGTCCTGCATAAGAAAAATTATGACAGTAGTTAAAATAGTATAAATTTTATCAAGAACACATCTCTGACTCAGTCCATCAGCACAATTTCTATAAAGAAGTGGATATTCCCATATATACTGCTTACAATCATGTTTAAACTTTTTCTGTTGTTGGCTAGTTAAATTAAGGGGAAGGATACCACCTGTAACATAATTTGCATTGTCAACATACTACGGATGGTCTGATTCTTATACCAAGAGTAGCATCTCGTCAGGGAATTGCTCATTAATTTCTTCTTGTAAGATTGATTCCCCTCCTTCCAATCTTGACAGGTGATCAGCAATGAAATTTTCTGCTCCCCTTTTATCCGTGATCATGATATTGAATTTTTGTAGGAGTAGTATCCACCAAATCAATTGAGGCTTGGCATCCTTTTTAGCAAAAAGGTACTTTAGGGCTACATGATCTGTATAAACAATCACTTTTGAACTAAGTAAGTAAGAATGAAATTTATCGCAAGTAAAACTATAGTTAATAGTTCATTTTTTGTCATGGTATAATTAAACTGAGAATCCGTCAAAGTCCTGTTATCTGTTGAAGGTAAAACATATTTACTTATTTTACGCTCAAAAATCGCAAGTGAACGAATCATGACTTGTAGTTAAAAAGAGCGGATATTTATCCCACAAGGATTGATGCACAAACAACACTTAATTTAGACAAGACTTTGTTTAAGAAACGAAATTGTTTAATGTAAATAATCTAAAAAAATTAAATTAAAATTAAAAAAACTTACACAAAGTAATAGACAATACCAAAATGCAAAAAAATCGAAATTCAAGAATCCAAAGACTAGAGGTTACTTTTTTCCCTATTTTGTCTCCCTCCTATTTTATTAGTCAAATTGTGTCTCACCTAAGATTTTTGAATGTATTAATTACCCTCTCTCAAGGTGTAACTAATTGTCCCTAATTAAATTAAAGGGAATCAATTGAATGATCTCTCAACCTACCCAATGACTCTACCAATTCAATTAGTTATTAAACTATCCCATTAGTGATCAATTGACTTCGTCGAGATCTCTCTTCTAACTAATCAATTGATGTGATGATTGCAAGTCTAGAGGTCACCAACTCTGTTCGTACAATCCTACACAATTTATCTCTCTCACTCTCGCGATTTATTGCAAGATAACAATTAAAATCACCAATCATCAAAGACAACTTCATTCAATTCAATAAAATAGGAGTTCTAACAAAATAGGTCAAAAGCAATCCCTAAAACTAAATCAGCCGAACATGGTCTCCATAACATCATCAACATTCAAATAAACCATTTTACAAAGAATAGAATAAGTATAAGTGACAGAAAATTGAATAAAGGAACTCTTCTTATTTGCCAAAATCTGGAAATTTTGGTGTTCATGTGTTATTTTCTCTAATCTTGATGATGATCCTAAACTTCAATCCTTCCTCAAGGCTCCAAACTTGTGTTTTTCACTTAAGGATGGCGTTTCTAAAGAAGGGTTTCGTCTCCCTTTTAAGATGGAGGCCTAATTATGCTTTTATAGTCTAAAAAACCTAAATTTGATGAAGCCCTGTATAATCCTTCGGATTGTAATTCCGACGATTGTGAGAATTGGCATGATTCCTATGATCGTGGGAATTGGCAATAGATAGACTCCTCTTTTTCTTTCCTCTTTAATCTCTAGCTCAATCTCCAAATTGCTCTATATTCCTTACTACATAAAAATATTCAATTCTTACCCTAAATTAACATCAAACATAAAAGAACAATAATGGAAATCAAACTAATTCAAAACATACAAAATGACTTGTAAACTACAACAATAATCAACAATTATGCAAGAAAACACATTCCAACTACCAAGAAAAACATATACTAATGCATAATTATCAACATCCCCACACTTAAATCTTTACTTGTCCTCAAGAAAAATAAATACAAATACTCAATTTTATAACTTCATTTTCACAAAGATCAAGGCATACAATCCCTTAAATTTAAGCCAACTCAAATATCAAGTTATTACATTTATCATGACTACTCTTTCATTAGTGTACATAAGCAAACTCAGCAATTAACATCATCACTCAAAGATAAGTAAAGATGCAAAATGAATTTTCCTCATGGTGTTCATTGATTTCTCTCAAGTATTTGATTACTAGTGTTTCGCTCAAACTTCCTATAAGAAACTACACTGCCATAGGCTTACTAATACACTAATTCTCCTCTACAATGATCGTACGCATAAATAGATCAAAAGGACTTGTTTAGGGTTGTAATGTGGTAAGGGTTAAGGTGGGTAAAGAGAGAAAAAAAGTTAAGCACAAGCATTAGTAAAGTAAAAAAGGGATATAAAAAATATAACTCCGAGGTATACAAATATAACTGATAATCTGCACTTATTGATGCTACTCACTTATTCTTCCTTTTTCTTTTCTTTTCTTTTCCTTTTTTCTTTTTTTCTTTTATTTTCTTATTCTTCTCAAGATTTTTTTTCTTCTTTTTCTAAATACATGGAAGAACTATGAATTAAAATAGCACTATATACAATGTAATCCATAGGCAGAAATATACTCAACTCATCTCAGTAAATTTTCACAATGATCTCAACTAATGTATTACTTAATACTCTACTAAGCTTGTGAATGGGTAGGTTAAAAAAGTTTAAAGTTTTAAAAGTTTTGGTGGTTTAAAGAAACAAAAGGTTATGGGTCAATGGGGGGAGAAAGGATGATACAAAGGGTAAGTCATTTAAGCCAAGGGTTAACAAAAAAAAGGGCATAAATCATCTCTATTAAGCATGCATCTAGTAGACTCAAACTGATTCAAAGTAAGTAATGAAGGTAATAACCTAAAGAAGTATCACTCAACAAAGAAATAGAATGACTATAGATGGAGTCATATGGCTCAATCCTCACAATGGCTTAAATGAAAACTCATTGTGCATCTTTACACTACCTTATTGTTCAAATGTCAATTTGTAACTAAGCTTATGTAACCAACTATTTTTCATCACTCTATATGGTTAAGTTTCTACTCAAATGGCCTAATCCAAGTTTAAGCATGCATTCAATCTAATTCTAACTAGCATGAAAGAATCTCATGGCCATATACATTAGAATGATTTAAATGCAATTCCGTTACTAACATAAAGCACATAATATGCCTAACCATGCATCATATTTAACAAAATGCAAACAATGCAATTGAGAAAGTCATTGTCACCTCCCCACACTTAAAGTTCACATTGTCTTCAATGTGACAAGTCAACCTCCAAATAAGGAAAAATGACCTCAAACCAAACAAAAGAAATTGAAACACACAAATGACATGAAACCAAATAAAAAATGACATCAAACCAAACAAAATAAATAACATGAAGTAAAACAAACATGAAATGAAATGAAAACAAACAAGAGAAACAACAAAATTAAAAATAAAAGGGTAAGAAAAGCTTATTCAGAAGATGGTGGTGATGGTGTTGGTGAAGGAGCTTCAAAATTGTTCCTCCGACAAAAGTTGAGGAACCTCTTCTTCAGGCTGTGCTGCTCCTAATGGACTTTTCGTATTTGGGTGCCAAGTTCATTGAGTTAGGATGTCATTTGTTAAGAATTTGTAGCCATCTGGTCGAGGATTTGTTGATATCGATTGACATCTACTGGTGAACTCAGTTCCTCCTCCACTGCTTCTTCCTTTGGCTCCGGGACTGCACGAGATGTGGAGGGTCAGGAGGCAGTTGTACTGGTGCCCCTCCTGCTCCTCACTGCAGTACGTGTCTAAGGATTTCGAAGTTCTATAGGATGGAACTCCAAAATCTCAGAACATCTCAAATACAATATATCAAACATATTGTGTGAAGTTGTATGCAAATTCTCCATGTACATTATAGAACACACCCAAAGTAGAAGCAATATGAGACATCCTAAAAGATGAACTCTTTTTATTAACTACACTCAGTATTGATTGAAAAATTCTATAAGGTGTGTTGATTTTAATTTTTCAATTCATGCACCATTAAAAAAAAGTTTTTTTGTTAAGCATTTGTTGCTTTCCATTTTATTAAACACAGTCAGACACATAAATTTGTACAAGAGTAGATGCTTAGCACTCCAAATTAAAGAATTTGGTGTATTACGTGAGTCAAAATGTTCTTCACCCGTGAGAGTTTTCCAATAAGATCGACGTAAAAATTAGCGTGACCATCTAAAATTTTTGCATTGACAAATTGAAAATTTCATGTATGATAGATAACCAAGTTTAAAAGCATTTCTAGCTAACCTAAACCAAAACACATCCATTTTAAGGTTGTACCAGACTGTTTTGGTGAAAACTCTAAGGTTATAGTAGCATAAATGGGTACATCACACCGAACAAACCTATTCCACCCTATAGATGCAGATAGTTGCTTAAGTTGTTGTCTCACTCATATGTTCTCTAATAATTCAAAATCAAAATACCTGGGAGTGGCTATTTCTCTATCCCTAAGGTCAGAAAGTGCGTACCTTCTTCTTCTGAGTAAATTGGGAAGGGAGAGCGGTAAGTCGCTGCCAAATCACGCTTACCTTCACCAGAAACTTGTGAGTGGAGTTCATAAACCGACTTTCTAGCCATCATCTTTCGTGGTGTCATTGTAAGAAGAAAATCTACAAAGATTGACAAGAAGATGAGTGAAATTTGACTTTTAGAGAGAGAAAGCAAAATCTTACCCAAATCTTTGTGTTTTTGAATTATTAATGCATTAAAAGATGAAAGGATTATACGATTAATGAAAAGATTGAAGAAAATACCAAAAATATAGAGAAAAATTGAAGAGTTTTAGAGAGTGAAAGGAGAAAAATTCGTGGGTTAGAGAGAGAGGGAGTGAAATTTTGAGAGTGGGTGAAAGAAAGAAATAGGAGGGAAGTTTAAATTTCCCTCCCGGATGGAATTTCCATAATCATGGGAATTTCCGCGATCGTGGGACTACTCTCCAGAAACTTTCTCGAGAGAGTTTCCACGATCATGGGAATCACCACAATTCTCACGATCATGGGTTTTCTCTTCAGAAACTTTCTGGAGAGCTTTCCCATGATTGTGGGAATCGCTACAATTCCCACAATCGTGGGAATTGGTGATTCTTATAATTCCAAACCTTCTTCCAGGCTTAATATTACTTCTCCATGATCGCACAAACTACAAACACATTAAATGAATATCATCAACAAGAATTTTGAAAAGAAAATAAATGAAAATTCTAACAAAAACCACAATAACATCAATCAAACTTAATTAAACATAATCCTAATTAAAGAAATCCAATGAACAAATAGATAAAGACAATCAAAAGAAATTAAACATCCATAGGTTGCCTCCCATGTAGTGCTTCTTTAATTTCAGTAGCTCGACTCTCCTTGATGCTCATGGCAGCTCAAATGACTGCTACGATAGCAGCTTAGAAACTGATCTCAAACTCTATAGATGAGCTACCCTTGTATAGACTCCACCATCCTTGTTGTTTTCCTTCCTATGCCTTCTCTTATGCGATCATTTCTTCTTACATAAATTCTTAGGGTCCTCAACATCTTCCCATCCACCTTGGGGTTCAGTTTCTTTGATGTTTGTTTGGGGTGTAGCGCGATAATTTTTCTTCAATACCTTGAACGTTAACTGGTCCTATCCTACTCTTAGTATTAATTTGCCCCCATCAAGATCAATGATCGAACGAGCAGTAGCCAGAAGCAGTCGCCTAAGAACCATCAACGTTTTCTTGTCTTCTTCAATATCCAGTATGTAGAAGTCTGCAAGAAAAAAGAATTTTCAATTCGTATTTGGACATTCTAAATGATTCCTTTCGGCAAGCGTACCATCCTATCAGCTGTTTTTACCAATGTCTTAGTAGGCTCTAGCTCTCCTAAATATAGCTTCTGACTGAATAAGTAGGGCATCATGTTAATACCAGCTCCAAAATTTGAAAATGCCCTATCTATCTTAACTCCATATATACTGCACGGAATGGAAAAGTCCCCTGAGTCTTATTTCTTTTGCGCTATATGTGGACTTCCTTATGACATATGCTCAATGACTTCTTTCTTCATCAATTCTTCTAGCGTGAGCTTTGTTTGGAGTTGATTTGGTATGTCTGTCATCTTGCTTAACTCCTCTTCCTTAGAATTCCTTGCTGCTCCACTTGAAGCTGGTTTCTGCTGAGTAAAAATTTGATGTGCAAGACCACCATGAGGTTTCCTTATTAGCTCGCCTACTGGCTCCATTAAAAAGACTTTGAAAACCGGTTGTCCTTTTCTCTTGTTTCCATCTTTCTCCTCATGTCCACTTTCCTTTTTCTCTGTCCGAGTGATGGCCATGATTCTTTCCTTTAGGTTGACTTCGTTGTTGCTCGTTAGGCTGCCTATGTTAGAGAAGATAAAGCGTTAGCTAGTTGACCTACCTGAACCTCTAGATTATGGATGGATGATGCATAATTCTTCAAAATCTGGTTGAATTTCGCTTCCATCCTCTTTTGACTTTCCTTCTGGCTTGCATGCATCCTTTTCTGATTCTCCTCTTGAACTTCCAATTTAGACCCTAAAACTTCCATCATCTTGTCCATTTTTCTTTCTAATGCTCTGATTCAATCTTGTTGAAATCCTGGTGGTCCTTGTGGTCTGGATTGGCCACCTGCATTGTTATTAGTCCATAAAAAAGTGGGTGGTTCTCCACCCCAGATTATATATGTTAGAATAAAGTTTATTACCTTTCTGTGGCTGGCCTAGGTAACTTATCTGTTCAGTACCACCAGCTCCCAATAGAAAACACTCTGCTAAGCTATGGTTGTTCTCCCCGCACAACTCCTATTGAACTTGCATCCCCTTCACTATAGAGGAGGATACTCCTTGCATATTGTGCAGCTACTTTGTAAGAGCTGTGATCTGAGCTTGCAAGGTAGTAATAAAGTCAATGGACAAAGTCAATAGGTATCATACCTTTTTATTCCTTCTGCCCCTATCTGCTCCTCTAGCTTGACCACATGCAGCTGTTGCTCACCAACTCTTTCAAGAGATTATGAGCTGTTCCACCATCTTCCTCATTAGTGAACCTCCAAATGTTGCATCGATGGTTCCTTTGGTGCTCAGATTCACTCCATTATAGAACATCTAAAGCAAGAATTCTCTCAACGGGTTATGATAAGGATAACTTCTCTGAAGTTCTTTAAATCTCTCCCAAGCTTCATAGACAGATTTTCCATTGTTTTGCTAAAAATTTGTAATCTCCTTGATAATTCTCGTCGTCTTCTCTAACAGGAAATACTTAGCTAGGAATGCTTGGGCAAGTTGCTCCTAAGTCATAATTTGACCTAAATTCAATGAGTTGTACCATGCTTTAGCTCTGTCTTTCAGTGTGAATAAAAGTAGTCTCAGCTGCACCGCATCATCAGACATTTCGTTGAATCGGAATGTGTCGTAGATCTCCAAGAAATTTATGATGTGGGAGTTCAGATCCTCGTTGAATAGCCCGTATAACTGCACACTATTTTATAGGATGTTAAAGAGCGCCAACTTTATCTTGAAATTATTTACTTGGACCACCAGTCTCGCCACTCCTTGAGGACTAAAACTTGGACTAAAACCTGGCCTTATGAAATCCATCAAAGTCCTCTCCAGTCCTCTTTGCTCTCCTTCTTCAGCTATATCTTGCTGTGAAAAGTTTAGACACTTTGCCCTTCTTAATTCTCTTTCATGTCTCTTGATGTCGGGAAATTCGTCTTCACTAACTTCTTTTGTTCTTTACATGCTCCTTGTGTTCATACACTTGTAATTATACAAGGAAAAGTATCAAAATTCTTAAATCAAAGTAATCTAAATTAAACCAGATGTTAAACAATCGAGCTCTGACAATGGTGCTAAAAACTTATTGAAGGTAAAACCTATCTACTTGTTTTATGCTCAAAAACCACAAATGAACGGGTCATCACTTGTAATTAAAAAGAGTGGATATCAATCCCACGGGGATTGATGCCTAGACACCACTTAATTTATACAAGACTTTGTTTAAGAAACGAAATTATTTAATGCAAATAATCTGAAAAAATTAAATTAAAATTAAAAGACTAACATAAAGCAATAGATAATACCAAAATGCAGAAAAATAGGAATCTAAAAATCTAAAGACTAAAGATTACTTTTTTCCCTATTTTGTCTCCATCCTTTTTTATAATCGAATGTCTCTATCAAGGTGTAACTAATTGTCCAGAATCGAATTAAAGGGAATTAATTGGACGATCTCTTAACCTACCCAATGACTTTACTGATTCAACTAGTGATTAAACTATCCTATGGGTGATCGATTGACTTCACCAAGATCTCTCTTCTAGCTAATCAATTAACGTGATGATTGTTAATCTATAGGTCACCAACTCTCATTATACAATCCTACACAATTTATCTTGCTCACTCTCTCGATTCATTACAAGATAACAATTAAAATCACCAATCATAAAATAGGAGTTCTAACAAAATAGTTCAAAAGTAATCCCTAAAACTAAATTAGCCTAACATGATCTCCATAACATCATCAACATTCAAATAAACCATTTTACAAAAAATAGAAGTGAAGTGACAGAAAATTGAATAAAGGAACTCCTTCTCTTCTTTGCCAAAATCTGGAAATTTTGATATTCATGTGTTATTTTCTCCAATCTTAATAATGATCCTTGACTTCAATCCTTTCTCAAGGCTCCAAACTTGTATTCTTCACTCAAGGATGGTGTTTCTATAGAAGGGTTTTGTCTCCATTTTTAAATGGAGGCCTAATTATGCTTTTATAGGCCAAAAAACCTAAATTTGATGAAGCCCTACATAATCCTTCAGATTGTAATTCCCACGATCATGGGAATTGGCAATAGATAAACTCCTCTTTTCCTTTCCTCTTTGATCTCTAACTCAATCTCCAAGTTGCTCCATCTTCCTTACTACATAAAAATAGTCAGTTCTTACCCTAAATTAACATTAAACTTAAAAGAACAACAATGGAAATCAAACTAAATGAAAACATACAAAATGAATCCTAAACTACAATAATAATCAACAATTGTACAAGAAAACTCATGCCAATTACCTAGAAAAACATATACTAATGCACAACTATCACTGGCGTAGTTAATAGCATACACCGTCTTGTCCTTACATTGCCCTAGAACACACCTAATTGCGTAATTGCTAGAATTGCACATCAACTCGAATGGTAAGCTCTAATCTGGTGGTTGTAATACTGGTGCTGACATCAACGCCCTCTTCAACCTGTCAAAAGAAACTAAACAAGCATTATCAAAAATGAAAGGAACATCTTTAACTAACAAATGAGTAAGGGGTTTAGCATTTAAAGAAAAATCCTTTATGAATCAGTAATAGAACCAAGCATGTCCTAAAAATGCTTAGACCCCTCGAACATTACTTGGTGAAGGAAGTTTATTGATGACTTCAGTTTTTTCCTTGTCCACTTCAATGCCTCTACAAGATATCTTGTGTCCCATGACCATTCCCTTTTGAACCATGAAGTGGCATTTTTCTCAATTTAATACAAAATGGGCCTCTTCACACTGTTGGTGAACCTTATCCAAATTTGTCAGACACTACTCAAAGGAATCTCCAGACACTGAAAAGTCATTCATAAATACCTCCAAAAATTCCTCAATCATGTCAGTAAAAATGGCCATCATACATCGCTGAAATATAGCTAGTGCACTGCAAAGTCTGAACGGCATCCATCTGTAGCCATATGGACATATGAAAGTTGTTTTGGTTTGGTCCTCTGAATAAATGAATATTTAATTGTAGTCAAAATACCCATCCAAGAAACAGTAGAATGTATGTCCTACAACTCTCTCAATCATTTAGCCCACAAAAGATAGTGGGAAGTGGTCCTTCTTTGTCACTAAGTTAAGCTTCCTGTAATCAATAAACCAATGACCGTCTGTGTGGAAATCAACTCACCCTTTTCATTTTCCACCATTGTTGTTCCGCCTTTCTTTGGTACATACTGAATTGGACTTACCCATTCACTGTATGAGATTAGATATATAATTCCTACATCCAATAACTTAATCACCTCTTGTTTTACAATTTCTTGCATATTCGGATTCAAATGCCATTGCTTATCCCTCACTAGTTTATATCCATCCTTGAGATTTATTTTATGCATCATAACATTCATACTTATCCCTTGGATGTCTGATATCTGCCACCCCATCGCTTTCATCCTCCTTATAACTTCTACTACCTTCCTCTCCTGTACATCACTCAACTGGATTAAAATAATCATAGGTAATGTTCGATTTTCACCCACAAATGTATACCTCGGATATGAAGGTAAAGGTTTTAACTCTAGGGTGGGTGCTCTCTCATTGGAAGGTGGTATGGGTGGCTTGGTCCTCACCAAAGGTTCCTTCTCACTTTTCTCTTCTTCCTCTCCACCCTTCTCTCCCTTTCCACTCTAATCATCTTCATTTAATTCTAACTCCCTCTCACTCTTTGTTTTTATCATTCTACCAGTTATCTCCTCCACACACTTATCCATCACATCCATTCTCACACAATAATTTGGCTCCTCCCTACTTTTCAAACTCCTATTCATGTTGAACTTAACTTTTTCATCACTAATTCAAAAAATCAGAACACCATTATTAACCTCAATCAATGCCCGACCAGTATTCATAAATGGGTGCCCTAAAATCAATGGAAAATTTCTGTCCTCAACAATATCAAAATGACAAAGTCAACATGAATCATAAACTTATCTTCTTTTACCAAAACATCTTTGAAAACTCCAAAAGGATTCTTTATAGACTGATCAGCTAACTAAATTTTCATTGATGTTGGCTTTATGTCATCCAAGTTCGGCTTCCTGAAAATAGACAATGGCATCAGATTAATAATAGCTCTCAGATCACATAAACATTTAGAAAATTCAATACCATTAATAATACAAGGAATAGAAAAACTCCCTGGATCCTTTAGTTTCTATGGCATATTGTTCGTGATCACATAGCTGCAATTGGTTGTTAATGCTACTGTCTGATTTGAATCCCAAGTTCGCTTGCGAGAAAGTAATTCCTTTAAGAACTTAGCATACTTAGCATATGCTCCAAAACTTCTGGCAAATAATAACTCATATACAACTTCTTCAATTTTTCCAAAAATTTGTTGAATTGGGTCTCCACTAGATCCTGACTCACTCTCCTAGGAAATGGTAATTTTAGAATATATGGTGGAGGTGGAACGTATGGGGGTTCCTCCTCCTCAGTGACTTTCTCCTTACCTTTTTCCTAACTTTTCTTCACTGGATCAATAACTTCCTTCAAGTCTGGCTCTCTTAACTCCTTTTTAGTTCTCAATTTAATTGCCTTTGTTCTTTTTGATAAGGTTTTGAAGTGCTGGGAAGGTTACTTGGAGGTATGGTTGATACTGTGGTTACTAGCTAACCTATCTGCACCTCTAGGTTGTAGATTGATGATGCTTAATTTTTAATCAACTAATCAGTCTTCACTTGATAACTTTTCAATGCCTGATCACTCCGAGCCTGTGCCTCCTCGATATTGTTCACCCTCGATCCAATTGTACCCATCACTTCCATCATCTTCGAAAATTAGGAGCTCAGTTGTGAAAGTTGAGAATCTGTCCTTACATCTTGGGCTTCCATTTTTGCCTCTAGCCTTGTTTCAATTCCTCCAAACTTTGACTCTAAGGCAACATGTGAGTTACTTTCCTTTCCTTAAAATCCCAGGGGTCTTTAAGGTCTCCAATTGGTTCCCACAGGGTTAGCCAAGAAAATTTTGGATGGTTTTTTAATCCAACATTTTAAGTACCAAAATATAGGTTATTATCTGACCTCTGTTGGAACCCTAAATAATGAGCTCGTCTTGTGCCTTCAGTGCTCATCAAATAATAATTCCATGAATTATGACTGCCTACTCCATAAATCTCACAATTTTGATGCCTATACTTCAAAGAACTAGATGAAGGTTAAAGATCACTTACTTGTTTCCTTAATAATGCAATTTCTAAAAATAAATTACCTGTTAAATCTGCTATCATAACCCCTTTCTATTCCTTTATCTGCAGAGGTTGACTCTTTTCATTATATCAAAGGCAGTTGTTAGCAGTCATGTCATCAATCTGGTCATATGCAGCATATATGGTCCTCTTCATCTATAAAAATCCTGTTACTGCATCAATGGTGCTTCTGGTTGTTGAATTGACCCTATTATAAAATATTTGTAGCAAAAATTCCCCGAGTAGATTATGATAGGGTAGCTCCTTTGTAACTCCTTGAAACGTTCCCATGCCTCGTACAATGATTCTCCCTCGTATTGCTAAAAGTTTGTGATTTCCTTGATGATCTTTGTTGTCTTTATCAATGGGAAATATTTGGACAAAAAGGCTTGCATCAATTGGTCCCATGTTTTGACTTATTCTAGAGTAAGGGAATTCATCCATGCCTTTGCTCGATCCTTTGGTGTGAAGGAAAACAATCTTATCTTCACTGCATCTTTTGACAGCCTGTTTTATTTGAAAGTATCACAAATTTCCAAAAAATTGGCAATATCAGTATTAGGATCCTCATATGGCAAATCATAAAATTGAACATTGCTTTCCAAAATATTAATTAAAGTAGGCTTGATTTCGAAATTGTTCGTATTCACTGGTGGTTTAACAATTCCTCGCTGGCTCGGGTTAAACCCTAGCCACATAAAGTCCATCAAAGTTCTATCTTCACCATCATGTTCCCTTTTTTCAACCATTATCGGCTCAATTTGATCTTGTCTCCTTGCCTTTATCAATTCCTTTTCTACTTTGGTGATGTCAAGGTCTCACAATTTCTCTGCAACTCCTGCACTCCTCATATGCATACGCCTATTACACACCAGAAAAGAATATCAAAGTAAAAATGAAAAGAAAACCCAAATCAAAACAATTCAAACCAAACTCGATGTTAGGCATAATCCCAGGCAGTGGCGCTAAATACTTGATAGGTAATTTTCTAAATTTTAAATTAAAACCTCTTATCTTGCAAGTATACAGAACGAAAATTGCAGTATAGATAGGTATTGTCCCACAAGGATTGGTTAGTCACCGAAATGATCCAAAATTTATTTTGTTCAAGAAACTTAAATAATTATATTTGAAAGATCCAAAATATAAAAATTAAGAGTCATACATATACACTTTAGGGTTGTCAGAAAAGTAAGAACACAAATTTAGAAAATGGTGAATCAAAGTATCAATTTAACAACTTAGAATTGTCATTACCTAACTATATATTCTCTCACTTTAGCAATATTCATTATGTTTAGTCAAAAATTTCCTAATGTACTGGTTCTTTCACTCTCATTACTTAAACTAAATAAGCCCTGTTTAATGATGTAAATGAATTATGTAAGCTCTCACTTCCCATTTTCACTTAACCGTTAAAAGGATATGAATAGATTTTCGGACAATCACTTTTTCATTCAACATCTTTCTCCAAATGGCAAGGTAACTTGATATATGGAGTGTTCTTGGTGTAAGCCACTCTTATGATACTTATTAACATATTTCTTAAGTCCATATCTCTATGTGAGCTAAGTATGGACAACATATACCATAAACATCAAACAACATCAAACACATCCATAACATTGAATAAAGTGAGGTACTACATAGCTTAGGCAATAACAACCCTAATAACTACTTAGAAATCCATCAAAATCTCATAAAAAATGTTCATAACATATCCATACGTCCTTATCAATCAACAAAATACAACAAAGAAGCAAGAAAAGAGAAGAAGTAAGGCTTATATGTTGAAGAGCAAAGTTGGAATTCTATGTTGACAGCTTTATGTCTCTTTAAAATCCTTTGATTCCATCTTGAATTCTCTTTTTTTTTCTCTCAAAAAAGTTTTCTTCTCTCTCCCTTGGTTTTATTGCACGAACTTCTTCTTTTCTAGGGTTTAAAATTGAGTTTTTTTATACCCCATTTAATGATTAAAACGACATAGGAAGGAGGAAGTTGTCAGTTAGAATTTTCCAGAAAACTCTGTTTTCTGTCTTGATTTCAATCCATTGTATCTTATTGATTATTATCCAAATTAGGCCTTTATTTCACCAATTTGAAGATTAATTTCTCCTATTTATGTTAGATGAAAAAAGAAAAACATATAATAAAAAATTTCTCTTGTGAAAGCTTGACATTAGTGATGGGTCAGCCGAGGAAAATTCCAGCTTTCCTTTGGGCCATATGACTTGCTTTCTCTTGGTTCTTCTATCCTTCCAGCCCTCAAAGCCACCTTCAAACCTATTGATTAACAACAAAATTAATCACTTAATCATTCATAAAACACATGCAATTCATACCAACATAATGTAAGAAAAAGACGTGTAACAATGCTATGCAAAATTCATGCAAATCCTAATCTTAAAGACCTAATTCACACACATTCATGCATATTCACATACATTCATACCTAATTATGCAATTATATGAAACTAAGATAAAACATAAGCTAAACAAGTTAAAAATAATCAATATATCATAATTAACTAACAAATTATCCTAAGAAAAGTATGTCCAAATGCCACCTATCATGTTTGCTTGGATTTATGAACATGATATGAGGGGAATTAGTAGAAGAAGTATCCCATTTGCTTATGGAATGTTTTTGTTAAATTAGATGCCTTTTTGTTAAATTAGTTGACTTGGGATGTGTACTTTGCTGGATAGATAGGTTCCACTAAACATACTTCTATAATTTGGTCATATCTTGGCATGTAAAGTGCCAAATTGGATATTTCCATTTGGAGATAAATTAAAGACATAGGTCTAAAACTTTAATGAAGGAACCAAAATTTCACAAAAATTTTTAAATCCTATTTTGAAGTTGGGTTCTGGATGTTGTCTTTGTTTTTAAACAGTCTGTAGTGTTTTGGGTATAACTCCTTGAATAATTAACCACATTGGATGAAATATATACCATTAGAAATTTAAGACATATGATAATGAAATTAATTGATAAGATGATAGATCAATTTAGGAATTAAAGGAAGAAGAAGGACCAATATTTAATTTTTCTAAAGTTAACACATAGACCAATTAGATTAAGGCATGTGTGATCAATAATAATAAAGCATGTGTGACCAATAAGAATTAAGCATGTGTGAGAGTCTTGAAAGAGCATAAATAGGCATATAGAGAGGGGAGATGGATGGCACTTTAAGGGTTTTAACTTTAGATTTTTCTCCTCTCCATTTCACCTTCTTCATCCCATTATTTTTCATGTAAGAAATCAAACCAATCTTAGTTGGAAATCAAGTTGGTGAGTCAAGCAAAGCCAAAAAGGAAGGGAAGGCAAGACATTAGAAGAACTACTTTTCCAATTTAAGATTTGGGACTACACTTAGTTTAATTACTCTTAGTGTGTATGTTTGAAAGGATATAAAGATTCATTTGGATATGAAATGGTTATAGAGATGATTTTTTATGTTACTTTGCATGGAAATGTTGTATATGACAATAGAGTATCGTGTAATGGAATTTTATCTTAGGTTTGTTTAAACCAGTCACATTTTTGCTTCATAACTCATCCTACAAACCTCTAAATGGGGTGATTTTAATTTCATATGAAACTTAAAACATAGAAATAAAAATCTTTAGAAAAGACTCTGACTTAATTCTGGCTTTATGACATTAGAAATTGGGATTAAAAATGGTGGCATGATGTTGCCCCTATTTTGAAGTAGCTTATGATTTTGATCTATATCTCATGATTGGAAAGTTCAATGGTCTGATTTTTAGTTCTATAGAAACTAGAAACATAGGGGAACACATTTCTAGAAGACTTTAAAACCTAATTCAAATGTTTTCTATATGCAAATTAAGGAACAATTGGAGTTTGTCGTGTGATTTGCTTCTAGACTGATTGTTTGCCCATTTTTAGACCCAAATTGCACTATTTTAAGTTTTTTTTCATTTTCAATATTTACCAAATCTTAACCTTCTTGAATGAGTATAACACTTTTCAAACACCTAGAAATAAATGAAATAGGACTCACTATATATGAATTGGATGATTGAACATTCGAATTTAAGATTGAGCATAATGCATTCCAAAGAAAACTTACATGTACATAAATGATTTGTATGCATATTTATCACTCACATGTGTATAATATGATTATACAAGTGTGATTTTGACACCTTTCTAATGGTAGTAAGTTATGACTTGCATGTATGAACACAGATACAAATTTTATGACTTGAAATGTATATCATATGACTTATCAATATATGAATTGTGAAACTGGAAAAATGGTTAAGGGAAAAGTTATAATGCCTGCTCTATTGTGTTGGTAGTGGATAGATAGGCATGCCTATATGGATACAGCGCAGCTGCTACAGTTTGATACCAACGGTGTCTTCATTTCTAGACTATAATGTAATTACAGTTTGATTCCTTCAGTATCCACAGTTTGATGCCTTCGAATATCCATAATTTGACACCTTCGGATATCCATAGCTCTTGTTATCCACACTCACGAAAATGTACAAGCCTAACACAGAAAGTAAAGTAAATGGTTATAAATAAGAAATATAGCTTGACAACATAAATAATTGGTATTGATGAGCATTTGTATTTGTATTGATAATTCGTATCAATGAGCATTCAATATTAATATTTGGCTTATAAATGTGAATCTTCGATATGTAGATAATATGTTGAAGCATATATGAATTATGTACTTTGCTTAAGTATGTCATCAATGTTTACATGAGCGTTGAATATCAATGTTTAGTTCATGAATATGAATTTATGGTATATGAGTTGTGATATTTTTAAATATGTGTGCTTGGCAACTGACTACTATGAGTGTTCATCTAAACTAAAGGTTTTCCCCATTAAGCTTTCAAGCTCAGCATGGGTGTTAATTCGTGTAGGTCCAGGTCATAGGAGTGAGGTACAGGGAGCATGTACAGGGACTAAGGCCAATAACTAGGAGTAAGTACCTTTGGATGTGTTTTTTTCAGTAAAGAATGGTTGTATATGTAATAAAGGAAATTGCATGTTTTCCTTTTGGATTAACATGTAAATATAAATATGTAATACTTCTTTTCAATGATAATGTTAAATGATATGAAATTTTGTAATATGTATATTTGTAGCATTGAATAGAAAAATGTGTGATGACAGTCCCTATAAATGAATAGAAATATATGTCATGATTGTTTGTACAGGAATTTAGTTGCCATGTATGTGGGTGGTTGCAGATTCCGTATAGGGGATGTTACACGAACATTTACACTAAAACTTAATTTAGACCCTAATATTTGAGATTATTAAAATATAAACTTATTATTTCAAAATATTGTTAATTAAATACTTAATTAACATAACCCTTAATCTCATTTAAGTTTCATCAATTAAGTGCCACGTCATCGCTAATACAACCTATTTATTATTTTTTTCAACTTATACGGGGCTTACTAATTCCATATGGAACCTAAGTAAATTAGTGGCTCCAGTTTAAAAATCAAAACTTTTCTCCTTTCTTCTCTCTTTTTCTTCTCCATAAGATTTTTATTATGGTGATACAATAAAGTGGATTTCATAATCTCGTTGTTATTAAGGAATGGCGCTAAGGATATATAAAACAAAAAGTAGGTTGTCATATATTTTCTAAAGGGAGAAAATAAAGATTTGATTCTAAAAGAAAGCGAGAAGACAACCCATTTTAACAATGACAGGTGGGCATTACTCTTATTATACTCTATTGTAATTTTTGACTTTATAGGCAGGCACTGCTCAAAATCTAAAAGAAAAGCTCCCCTTTTATTTAATAAAATCACTATTGTTAATTTGTGCCAAAGATTTGAGTTTTCTACTCTATTGAATATGTCTAAAGATAGTGTAACTTTGACACAATGGCAACTAGAGATGATTGATGACATGAGTCTCTCACCTTCTAGTGATCATAATGACGTGCATATTTTAGCAATTGATGATAGCCTTGTTGATTGCAAGATCATTAAATAATTTCTAAAGATTTCATCTTGTAAAGATTTGTGTCTTAGTTATTGAAAAATTTAGATAATAAGTTGTATTAATTTTTCTAATGATCGTGATGGACAATGGAACAAGAGCTCTTGAGTTCCTTAAATTGGATGAAGTAAAGAGCACATTAATTGATGGCCTAGTGTTCATTAAACAATTCTTTAGAAACTTAAGCTAATTCATGAGTCAAGGCTTTATTGATTCATTTATTTATTGTATGAATGGTAGTGACCGTCAAAGAAGACAGAGATCTTATGAAAACTTTTAATTTTATTGAAATTGGTGGTGTCAATGATGAAAACACTAACAAGCTTCGCAGTTGCCATTACCATAGTAAGAATCTCATGGAGAAAAAGAAGAGAAAAGAAATGAGAAAAGGGCATCAATAATTCCCAACAATGCCACATGGCATTAGTAGGTCCAACAGAAGGAGAAAAAGCCACATCAGAGATGATGTCTCATTAACTAATAGAACATTGACAGGATTATGAGTTTCATCAATTGGGAGATCGATTCAAGTGATTTTAAAATGATAAATTTTTTTAATGCTTCTAAATATTAAGTTCTAAATTAAAATTTAGTACACACTTTAGTGACTAAAATGTACTTTAGTCAATTTAAGTTAGTCCCTAATATTTGATAATCTATGAAAAAAGACTAATAAAACATTTAGGCATTTTTGTTGACCTAATAATTTTTTTTTATTTTAAAGACACATATTACTTACATAAGTAATGATAATGAAACAATTAAAATAGGTTTAATCACAATTGTTAAAACACTTTAATAATAATAATTCCTAATCTCAGTTCCAACAGTTAATGTTATGAATGACATCAAACACAATTTTATTGAAGAGCAGATTTAATCTTTCCCATCTAGCATTGACTGTCAAAATTGAGTGGACTAGACAAAGCATTAATTTAAGACTCGTCATTGAGGACATTACTATCACCATTCCTAGTTATGAAAATCAAAGGCATTTCACTTATGAATGGAAACCATATAAAGAGTATAAATTTTAGAGTCTAGATTAAGGTTAGTTAACCAATAGTGTTAATAAACTTAAACTTTGCTCAATTCATAGAAAATTTAAGCACTGAAGGAATGAATCAAGAAAATATTGTCCTAAACTCACTTTAAAGAAGTGAACTAGGTTGGAACAACAAGGGAAAAAGTAGAACTTTACAAAAGACAATATGCTAAGATTTTTAAGGAAAGTTTAAATGCTTAGAATTGGAATTTGAATTCTATTATTTGCTTTATCTAAAGAATTAGACTATGAAATTAGAAATTTTAAATTTGAATATATGATTCTAAATCCAAATTAGAGAAAAGAAAAGTAAGTTACTTGAACAATAAAATAAAAAACCAAATGAGTTTGTGAATATAGTGAAAAAGTGATCATCAGTGGACTTTAACCGATGGGACTTCACTTCTATTTTGTTATTTTGGGTGTTCTAAAATTGGAATGTTTATAGACTAACGTTTGGAATTGAGATCGAAAATTATTATTATTAAAGTGTCATAATAATTATAAAGACCTACTTTAGAATTAAAATTCTAATTTCCTCAAACCAATTTAGGAATTTAATTTTTAAGATAACATGGGTGCCTTTTTTGATTTCACCTTGGGGAGGTATCTTTTTCTTTCCATTTCCACTGGCTTAATCCTTATTCTTTTCTTAAGTAGCTGGATGCACACTTTTTCCATTTTCTTCCTTCTTCTTGCACATATTCATCATCAGCTTATTAATTGATCACTTATCCTTATATGTATTATAAGATACTTTGAAAGATCCTATTAAGGTGGCATGACATTCAAATTTTGATGCACAAGTCAAGACTTAAATATGTCAATTTCAAGAGCCTTTAATGTGCTAACACACACCTCTAATATCGGCGAGTTTTTAAGATGAGAATCTCATAATCAAAATTATAACAATTGCCTTGTCTGAAGATATGAATCGCTCATATATGGCCTTCAGTAAAGTGCAAATGTTATCATGTTGATCAATCAAATCTTGAATACTAGTCAAGCTCTTAGTTTTCATGAATATTATACTAACACGATTACATCACTTCCATTTTTTATAAATATCTGTAACATCAGGAAAGCTAGCTTTAGTAATAGGAGGTGGTTCGTCCTTCCTAATAACATAATCGATGTATATTTCATCCTTCCTAATAGCATAATCAATGTCTATCTACCCCAAATGAAGAAGAATTATGTCCTTTCAAACCTTATAGTTATCACCTTTTAACTTATGGATATCAAATTTCATATCAAAAAATTCACAAGTTGAATGACTTCAAAATAATTATATACATTCTTATGTCATAAAATTGAGCAAACAAACATAATCATCCTTTGCCAATGTAAAATGTATGATAAAATGAACTAACAATAAGAATTGCCTATGGGTATATTTTTAACTCAATTGATTCATATGCCTTTTTGATGAAACTATCAAATTACATTCTATTTCTTATTCCTTGTGGGTAAATTAAGAAATATAACATGATATTTCATATTAATTAACCATACAAATGCAATGAAATTCTTGTAGGATGATCTTATTAGACTATAATTCATTAATTACAAAATAATTCCCTTTACTGTATATAATGTTGAAGTCCTCAATGTATAAGATTAATTAAAGATGTTGTGTAACATCCCCTCACTTATGGGAAGGGTATTTTGGTCATTTT
>JANZXR010000172.1:12903210-12914176 GCA_027575705.1 Erythroxylum echinodendron
CCAGTTACAACAGATGAGAATAACAGAGGAGCAATGGAGTGCATTCGATGAGATCAACGTGATTTTATCAGAATATGCGGATGTCTTTCAGGAACCGACAGAGCTTCCCCCAGATCGTTTACACAACCATAGGATTGTGTTGAAGGAAGGAGTTGAATCCATCAATGTACGTCCGTATCGATACTCAGGGGCACAGAAGAACATAATTGAACAGGCAGTCTGGGACCTCATGAAGAAAGGGTTCATTCGACAGAGTTATGGTCCTTACGCATCACCGGTGATCTTGGTAAAGAAGAAGGACGATTCGTGGAGAATGTGTGTAGATTACAGAGAATTAAACAAACATACGGTGAAGGACAAATTTCCGATACCATTGATTGAAGAATTACTCGATGAGTTACATGGAGCAGAATGGTTTACTAAGTTGGATTTACGATCTGGTTATCACCAGATTAGGATGCACCCGGAAGACATATCAAAGACAGCTTTCAGGACGCATGAGGGGCACTACGAGTTTCTCGTCATGCCCTTTGGGTTGACGAATGCTCCGTCGACGTTTCAGAGGCTGATGAATGAACTCTTCAAGCCGCACCTACGCCACTTCATTCTGGTATTTTTCGATGATATTTTAATATATATTTCAACGCTGCAACTGCATGTTCAACATATATCGATGGCAATGAAAATTATGAGGCAGAATCAGTTATTTCTGAAGGGTAACAAATGTGTGTTTGGTGCGAAGCAAGTGGAATATCTGGGATATGTCATTTCGGAAATGGGTGTGGCGACTGATCATCGTAAGGTTAAAACCATAGAAGAGTGGCCGGTACCTAAAGGACTAAAAGAACTCCGAGGGTTCCTAGGAATTACAGGGTATTATCGGAGATTTATTAAAGGGTACGGGTTAATCGCTAAGCCATTAACGGAGTTGTTAAAGAAGGATCGTTCAACAAGTTGGGAGTGGCAGGAAGAAGAACAGAAGGCATTTGAGAAACTAAAAGAAGCAATTATTTCAGCTCCGGTGTTAACACTGCCGGATTTTTCTAAGGTATTTGTAGTCGAAGCAGACGCCAGCGGATTTGGTATAGGAGCAGTGTTGCAACAGGATGGGCATCCCATAGCGTTCTTAAGCAAGGCGTTATCAAAGAGGCACTATGGATTGTCTACATACGAGAAAGAATTCCTGGCAATAATCAAAGCCATTAAACAATGGCACCATTACTTGAGCTGTAAACCGTTTGTAGTGAGGACGGATCATCGAAGTCTGAAGTACTTGCTAGAACAGAGATTAACGACCCCATTCCAACAATCCTGGCTTCCAAAATTGCTGGGATACGACTTTGAAGTTCAATATCGAAGTGGTAAGGAGAACACGGCAGCGGATGCTCTTTCAAGGGTCACAAGTGCAGAAATGTTAATGTTGTCGGTGACGCAGGTACAGAGTGAGTTATTAGAGGAGATAAAAAAAAGTTGGGAAGAGGATCGGGGAATGAAGGAGATGATTATTAAGTTGAAAAATGGTACATTGAAATCCAGTGTTTATGAATGGAAAAATGAATTATTACGGTGGAAGGGTAGATTGGCGGTGGGTGATAACAAGGGACTAAGAACTAAGATAATCAGAATCAGTCATGACGAGGCGATGGGTGGCCATGCAGGAGTAGTAGCTACGACGAAGAAAATACAGAATGTGTTCTTTTGGAAAGGTTTGGCTAGGGACGTGCGAAGATTCATTCAAAACTACATGATTTGCCAAAAAAACAAGTACGATAACTCAGCCTACCCAGGTCTATTACAGCCTATAAACATTCCGGAGGGAAGCTGGCGGGAAATTAGCATGGACTTCATTGAAGGGCTTCCCACATCCAGAGGGAAGTCGGTGATTATGGTGATTGTTGATAGATTTACAAAATATTCTCATTTCGTAGCAGTGAAACACCCATACGTTGCTAGTGAAATAGCTGAGATATTTCTTAACAATGTATTCAAATTGCATGGGATACCGGAGTCGATCATAAGCGACAGGGATCCAATATTCATGAGCAGGTTTTGGCAGGAACTATTGAGACTACAAGGAGTGCAGCTTAAATGTTCTACTGCCTACCACCCTCAGACTAACGGTCTTACTGAAGCCGTAAACAAAATTTTAGAGACATACTTACGGTGCTTCTGTAGTGAAACCCCGCAGCGATGGAGTGAGTGGTTGTCTTTAGCTGAGTGGTGGTACAATACTACCTACAGACCTTCGGTTGATTCTACTCCTTTTGAGGTCTTATACGGATATCCTCCACCCGTTTACACACCATACATAGCAGGAGATTCGAAGGTAATAGAAGTAGATCGTGTTCTCAGAGACAGAGAAACCACAATCAACATTACGAAGTTCCATTTACAGAGAGCGCAAAACAGAATGAAACAGTATGCGGATACCAGACGTTCAGAACGTGAGTTTGAAGTGGGAGAATTGGTGTTACTCAAGCTACAACCATACCGACAACATACATTGCAGAGGAGGAGCAATCAAAAATTAGCCCCACTGTACTACGGTCCGTTCAAGGTGTTGAAGAAAATAGGGAAGGTAGCTTATAAGCTTGAGCTACCTGCAACGTCATTGATACACCCTGTCTTCCACGTATCACAATTGAAGAAGGCAAGAGTGGACCAGAGCAGAGTTGCGCCCACATTACCAGAGTTCATCGCTCCAGTAGAACGACTACCAGTGGCAGTACTGGATAGACGGATCTCGAAAAGGAATAACAAGGCAGTCACACAACTGTTAATACAATGGTCAGATGAAGGAAGAATGGGGGCAACGTGGGAGTATCTTTTTGACATGCAGAAGCGCTACCCGGAGATTAATCTAGTGGACAAGAATATTAAGGGGAAGGGGATTGTTACAGAAGAAGGTGAAGGAGACGATGCTTAACCAGAGATGACGGAAAACGTTAGCAGAAGGGAGGAACGCTGCGTTTAAATAATAAGTCCAGAGTTACTATGGTGGACGTCGATATAGGATATAATATGATTGTATTAAAATGGTATGAAACGATTACAGAAGATAAGCATTGTATGTGAATGTTCTCTCTCATCAATGGAATCGATGTTTTCTCTCTCTCCCTTCTGATATTCTTTCTGTTTCCTGACACAATCCTAACGAAATTCCCATAAAATCCGTTCTCTCCATTTTTGTCCGCAACATATCGTGGGCCACTTTCCGGCAAATATAAGAAACGCAAAAGTAATTGGAGTTAATTAGTCGCTTGACTGAGGAATCATATCACGATAGTGGATGTTTACATATTCGAACTTACCCACAACCAAATAGCACAACGGTTGAACAAAAGAGTAAAAAGGTTATGCCATTTTATCGAAGAATAACCATCACTGATGGAAAGTAATGAGACGATGTTTTTGGTATCTTCTAGCTACAAGAAAATGAGCCCATTGGAGAAGCTCTACAATGATCGTTTGGATGTTCCTAGATTTCTTCAAATGCTACCATTCATGTGTTCCAGTCTACAACTTCAACTTTTGGGTTTAAAAGGACAAAAGAATTACACGAAAAGGTGTTGGTCACGTGAAGCGAAGGCGTCGCCAGCTTATTGCACTTTGGGCTAAGTAGGACAAAAAATCTTAGACCCCACAACTATTGGCTGCTCTAGACAATGAGAAACCAGTCCTTGTCACTGACAACTTCATAAGGTATAATTACTCCAGAAATTGCAGATTATGAAGATGTATATTTCTTCGCGATTTGCATAAATAACTAGAAGACCAGACTTCTGGAATTAGAGCTGTAAAGTTTGTAGCTTCTTGTTTGTTGATCGTACCTTCAGTTATCATTGTCTTGGCCTGTTTGCCAAGTCACAGTATAGTTGTTTTTTCTCGGTGCATTTAAGGACAACAAAATATCAGGCGATCATCGTGCGTATAGTTGTTTTTCTCTTGGTGCATGTAAGGAACAGATATTTATGGAGGCCATATTGTAACAAATATATATATATATATGTAGAAACGATAGTTACATACACTTGAAGCCAAAAAGCGAGTCGCAAGTGATTATAAACCTGAAAATCAGGTTGACACAATCCAAGTAGAAGCTTTTGAAACGCATTCAAACAAATGACAAATTAGAAACGCTTTACTGTTGTTTTACATTAAACTATACCCATAGGAATTATCAGAGGCTACAGCTAGAAGTTGCTACAAAGGGCTGCGATTGAATGGGTGGGGTTTCATTTTTGACTTGCAAAATGCTTCCCACAATAAACAAAAGTTATCGAGGAATCTTTTCGGTCAGCTGTTGCCTTTTGTCTTATTCTTCATAGTCTAAAAATATTGCTCTGATTCGACATATAATTGTATCGAGATGGCTTTAGAAGACATATTAACCATGAAAATTTAAATAAAAAAAGGCAATTTCCTTTGTATACTTCCCATGAACTGAGCACTTCCTTGCACGTGAACCAACTAGAAGAATCTGTGACCAGACTAACAGAGCAGTAGGCGTTTAATCTTGTCCTCTCTACACTATAAGATATTACCAGGTAAAACTGTAATAATGCACTTCGACTAATACTGAAAGCAATAACATAAATTAGTGTCATTCCCTTACGCTAATAAACTGCAAGCTTTATGCCTTGTTATGAAGAAGAGGCACTCCACAAGTGCTAACCAATAAAGAACCTTTTTTTACCATCGAGTCCCCGCTTTTCCAAGAAAGTTAAAACTTTGATATTGTTAAGGCATAAACAATTTTATCTATGTGTATAAATAACCTTCTACGTATTACCTTAAGACGTACCTAAAAGCCTTTTCCTTGAGGACAAAAAAATTTTGTTTATAATTATTTTTGACCAAATCTCTCTTTGTATTTCTAAGTTTTTGCTTTTGGTACTCATACTCGATCGAGTTGGTGATTCATGAAGAACTCGGTGATTCCCTCAGATGCAGCATAACAATGATTCATCAAAGAAGCAAATGTACGTGTATGTTGCTTCTCTTTTGAAGATCATAGTACACTAATTACCTACGAGAGTTTTCAGATTGATGGGGAGGCCACGGACACCTCCTTAATGTGTTTAGTGGAATACTTGAAAGGGAAATTTCGAGTTTACTTCGTCAGTCACATGCTAGAGTTGACCTCTTCAAGTTACCAGACTTTTAAGACTCGCAGTCTCAGATTTTTTTTAATTATCATAATAATAATAATAGTAATTGAGATTATATCATTAACTAACACCTGAAAACGACAACTCTTAATTAAAAACGTAAATGAAGTGATAATTGATTAATCATATACCAGCATGAAAGTTCTGTAATTAAGAAATTATGTCACCGAAGATGCTTTCTCTCTTGAGAGAGTCCTGGATTACATTACTAGGAGAGGCAAAATTAAGGTATTGAGGAAGGGTGTTTTGTAGAAGAAACGTCCTGTCATCTGGATCCATATGTGGGGTTGGCATCACTGGTTCATTTTGCATCTGAATGCAGAGTATTTCCGCCTGAGCCACAGCTAGTTGCATTTGCAGCTGAGAGACCTGGTTTTGCAGGTAAGATATGGCTCCAACACACCCATATACCGGGTCTCTCACTCTTGCGTTTGCTTCGTACACTAAACTGCTCACCGCATCTGCTCTCTGATGAACTGGGAGCTCCTGTATAAGCATCAAAAGTGAGCATATCAAATACTGAAACACACGGAACTGGATGAAAAATATGTCTGCGAGTGCATAGACTTTGAAGGATGTATAGACAAGTAGAGACCTGCAACATTTTGCTGACATTGCTAGCACCAAAGACCTTGTGGACAATGGTAAACTTGTGGGGATCATCGGAAGGGAAGTATGGAGCAAAAATACAGTCCTTAGCGCATCGACGTCTAAGCAACTTGCAGGAAGCGCATGGTGAATTTCCACCCATGTTAGGTTTTTGTATTGCAGAGTGAAGGGGAAGTTTGTTAGGGAAGAAAGGTAGTAAAGAAGATGAGAAATAAAAACTCTGGGAGAGAAAGAGATGGGAATGCCCTTATTTATAATGGCCATGAACGTTTGCAATAGATCAAGTGTGTAAACTGTTCAAGGATAATAATCATTTAAAAATGGACTTGCCAACAGGTGAGCCGAGCACACACACTTGTTATATCATCATAAGTGTTCTTGGCAGTCGACGAAACCCAAGTCCACTATAACATGTTAAATGTATTACTCATTTTCCATTCTAAAATCCAAATGGTTAAGTCGGTGTTCTACTTTCATAATATGGCTAAGAACTTCAGTACTTTTACTTCTTAAAAATTTAATTTTATAAAATTACGCAATCCAAATTGCAATTAATGGCAATCTCGATCGAGTTCTAGGAAAAGTGACTATTTCTTATTATAAGTTAACCCCTTTCTTTTTTTTTTTATATTTAAAAACAAACTTCATCGAAGGCAACGAGCAATTAGAAATCCTATCAACGACAGGGTTTTGGCCTAGGAAGGAAAGTTTGTCAAACTTGTATTTATCTGAAAAGCTTGCAACTTTATGTTAACTAGGAACAACACAATTGGTCAACAATAAAGGGCATCCCTATCAGAAAACGATAAACGCTACTGAAGGCATAGAACAACGGTTCCTGTTGACCCGCCGCCAAACCGCGTTCTATCTATGTAAGGCTTCCACGTTCTTCTTTGACTGTTCTAAATCTGCAGAATGATAATGGAACTGTGAGTGTGCGCTTATGTGTGGGCGAGTAACGAGGTATGTTGAAGTTATTAGGATTAGGCCGGGTTGCAAACACTAGATTTAGTACGTTCCTTGTATTTGAAACCCTAGCTAGCCCAAGGCCAAAGAAACTCTATTTGTGAATGTTTGCCAGGGTAGAAATTAATTATATAAACATTCACGTGAACGCGCACACAGACACAAAAGAAACTTTGGCTTCGACTTGCACTCAGTTGATGAACTAGACTTTCAAGAGTTCAATCATGTCCAAAGTTGACGTGTAGCTGTTCTCACCATGTTATATATTGTACAATTATTCTTCTTATCCTACATTCTCTAGCAGTTTAACGAAGTGTAAGTGGGAGGAAACAATCAGATCAGCCCGCGCCGAGATTTTTCTCATCATGAGTTTTGCCTTCTTTAGAGTTTTGATAGTTGGCCAAGAGTTGCCTTGAGTTGATAGTCAATATCCACAATGAGAAGCTAAGAATCATGTCTAAACTTGAGATTTTTCACAAGTCATAGAACGAAACTTTCTGCAACACGTGTTATATTTCAAACTGCAAATCATTTTGTGAACTTATATTATGACAACGCCAAAATCATGATGAGTTTCACGTTGGTGTTAATTTGTATGATTATAACCTAGGATTAGCTGTGATTGTTCCAACAAGAAACTTAAAACAGTTGTAAACAATAACAGGGCGTTGTAGTGATTCCTGTATCCATATAGTACATTCTCATCAGGATCCTATACAGGAGTTAAGCATATGGAGCCATGCTTCGTACTCATCCTCACATGACTTTTCTTTATTAATTAGCTGGATTAGTTAACAGCCATTAATAGATGTTAAGCAAAGCTTAGTGTAAGCTGGAACTAGAATATATTGAGAGCTGATCAATGAAAACAAAAGACAGCACAGGATACTCCACCAGGACATTAATGACCCTGACAGGAGACTCATTTTGTATAGGATTTATTAAAGCGAAACCGAGTTCGAGAGAGATTAATATTGAGACTTGTAGGAGTTGTAGAACCCCTATGTTCTATTAGAGCATTTAATGTTCCTCACATGATTCCACGCTTCTTTTCCTGTCTTCCAAAATAAAACAGCACTCTTTTCATTGTATGTTGGTCTCTCTAATAATCTATGTATAGAGCCTTCTCATTGTGGAATTTCAATACAATCTCAGAATCTTTTTGTTAAATACTAAATAGTAATTTGGGCACTCTTCTTCCCTCCAGATGCAAGTACTAATTTCTCCCTTACGAACTTGGTTTTGAACTATAACAAACAGTCAAATACGATGAGAAGTTTCATTTACAAGTTAAAAAGAACACTAATTAATGATTGTAAGTTTACTTGCCTGTATACCTGTGTTGTACATTTTTTCTGCAACTTTCCATTTTAAGCTTTATTTGATGACTTAAATCTATTTGTGAATCGATGTATTTCAATTCAAGCTCACTTTAAGACAAAGCGCTTTGATGGGTAAATCTGCAAATCAAGCACACAAGGGATAAGAACGAGTGCCCCTATAAATATCTGTATCTGTTTTAGATACAGAGTTTCAGAACCCTAAGCAACTCTAGGATACGAAAGCAAGACGACCATGTTAATTAATATGTTGGGTCTAATAACTAAGAACCATTTTGTTTTGATTCTGTGGGATTTAATTACGGGGTCTGAGGACACAAATAAATTAGAAGGAAAAAACAGACATCTTCACCACCTCAAAAGGAAAAAACGTTAGAGCTCCAATGCAAAGCATTTAATGAGAGCATCGATCGTGGCTATAAAGATTCATTTTCGAGATGCATAGTTTTCTATCATCTATCATCATCATATTCATATTGTTTGTGACTGTATTGTTGATTTTTTTAACATTTGCTAATCTCAAGGTCCAGGACGTGTCGTGCCTGCAAGATTCTAAGGCAACTTGGACATGTAATTGGGATTGATTTAGACCAAAGTGAGCTACAACCTACAAAACTAGAGAAGAAATTTGTCAATCCCTGCAGAAAAAGCAACTAAGTTTCCAACTACTGATACTACGTCGGTAAATTTAAGTCCTAATATTTATCAAACTTTATGCTTCAACCCAAAAACTGTGCTTTTTGTTACCAGAAAACATAACTGCTCTCTGTATATCAACAACTAGGACTAGAACTTTCTGTAAACTACATTGACTATTAGTCCATTATACATGCTTAAATCCTAATTTAAAGAGACAAACGAACATTTACGATGCTTTACAACAGTTAGCATGTCATGAATCTGTACTTATGCTCTTAGTTGGCATAAATTTTAGCATTTAACCATTAATCATAAAAGTCTTACAGTAATTTACAAGTTTCGAGATTATTCATAGATGCATTCATCTCAAAGTTTAGTTAGTATTGGAGATTTACTCTTGCCTTTTGCATTTGGCTACAAGTTTGTGTTGGTGTTGATGTGGATTGTATGATATCATTATATGAGTGTGAGGAAATAAAATAAACGTATTACAATTTATTTTGAGATAATGGTAGGATACAAGTAATTTTTGTAAAAAAATTTGTTTTTTTACTAACTATAAGGCAAATAAAAATATGATATGTATAAAAATATTCTAAAAATTTAAGTTTGGTATTAATATATTAGATGCATAGATGCAAACTCTTCTTATAATTTCAATTATTTTAAAAAATTAATATTATTTTAAATTACATAACTGATATATGACATTTTTTATATACTTTCTAGTTGATTTTATCATAAATCAACCTAACTATAATCTGATTATCTTATTAAACAAATGTTACTACAAGAAAAACCTGATTTTGTAACAGACATTACCGACATAAAATATTAACTTTCCATTGGTATGTAAGATTTGCGATGGACATTACTGACGGACAAAGGTATCATAGAAACAACCGTAGCTAATAAATACCGACGGAATATCATGTTCCGTTGGTAAAATTATCGACAGAAAACTGTAAACTGTTGGTAAATTTATTGACAAAAAATAATGTTCCGTTGGTAAAATTACCGACGAAAATCTGTAAACTGTTGGTAAATTTACCAACGAAAAATAATGTTCTGTTGGTAAATTTACAGATGGAAAATAGTGTTTCATTGGTAAATTTACCGACAGAATGTTTTGTGGTTGACCGTCGGTATTTTACTAATAAAACATTATTTTCCGTCGATAAATTTACCAACGGTTTTGCATTTTTTCGTCGGTAAGTTGTTAAAAAATTACCGATGGTTATTTCGTATGTGAATACCGATGGTATACTGTTGGTTATTCCATCTGTGATTATCGATGGCATACCATTGGTTACTCCATCTGTGATTACCGACGGCGAGTGGTTGGTTATTCCGTCTGTGATTACCAACGGTTTACATTTTTCTGTCGGTAAGTTTGTTCAAACATTACCGACGGGTGTTCTTTTATCGTCGGCAATTATTCCAACTTTACCGACGGATGTTGTTATTTGTCTGTGATTGTCGACAGTAATGTTCCATCCTTCGGTAATCGTTTTAATTTTACCGATGGATCGAATGTTTCCGTCGGTAATTAATTATAAAACTTTTTTAATAATGTACTGTCAATACCCTCAATAAATTTTATTTCATGATGTTTTAATTGATGTATAATTTAAACAGCTATTAATGTAATAATATATATTCAATTTTTTAACATAAATTTGATTGATGATATAAAGTTAAAAATATCTTAATTGATAATAAAAACATTAAATTGTACATAATATGTTTTCGTAATTCTAATAAAATGACTAAAAGTACACTATTAATTTAGAGATGGCGGATGCTTTGATTGGTGCGATGAGGTACTACTCTTACCCTTCAACTCATCCACTTCATTACAGAGCTGAGCTATGTACTGCATCGACTGTTGTAACTGATTCATTGACTATTGCAGCTGAGTTGTCAATGTTTGCACTATGCTTCGAAATTCTTGGACTTCATTATTTGTGGACCTCTGTTAGATGTTGCTGTACTGGATGTGGAGGATTGCGAATAACATGTATTCACAAATGAACCTAAGCCGAATATCCTTCATCGACGGTCTCTACCATCCACTTCATGAAGATAGTTTTGAGTCTCATCAACATCTTCAGACTGCTGAGATTGTTGTTGAATGCTTTCTTGAATTTAGTCCTATCAGAAAGCAATGTTTATATTAGTAAGTGATAATTATTAAGTATTAATATTAAACCATAAATTTCACATACATTGAGTTCTTTA
>JANZXR010000172.1:12928848-12950906 GCA_027575705.1 Erythroxylum echinodendron
TGTACAAATGATTAAGTTAGTTTTAATGTCAAGCTGACTTAAGTGCTTTGTATTGTTGATTGAAAATTGTGCTATTGAAAACTGATGATAAATGAATATGGATCCAATTTGAGTATGTATTCTGCACGATATGTTAAAAAAAAAATTATACCAACTTTTGAATGATTGAGTGCATTAGCACGCCATCCTCGCGGGGCACGGGCTCGGATATCATCAAAGATGTCAGGTTCGGGTCTTGCGGAAGTGGGGTGCTACATATAAATATCACGAACTACAACTACTCGTCACTAACTAATGCTGCTACGTTTCCTTCAACAATAGAAATAAAAACACTTTTAATCAATAACACCAAAAACAAATATGCTTTTCTTATTCTTTTTTTTCCTTTTTTCTTTTTTTCTTCTTTTTCTTTCTCTTCTTTTTTTTTGGAATAACACTAACACAATAAGGAAATAATAATGTCCTAAATCAATAAAACATTCGCAGACGTGCCTCTTCAAACATCTTATAATCGAATACAAAATAAAATTCCCTAAATTATATACACCAAATGGTCACTTATTACTTCATTAAGCTTGTGACAAGGTAAGGCTAATGGATTTTTTCAGGCTTCAATGTAAGGTGATTAATTCAGAAACAAATAGGGTTAAAGGCTCAAAGGTGTTGCCAAGGGAAAAATGAGTTAATGGGTCATTTAAGCTAAGGGTTTAAAACAAAGAAGGCCTTAATCATTTCCAGAAAACATGCATCTCGTAGTTTCAAACTGATTTAATGCAAGTTTTGAAGGTAATCTTCCTAAGGGAGCATCACACACAACAAAGAAACATAATGACTATGAAATGCAGTCATATAGGCTTAAAACCTTGCATGTGCTCATATGAAAATCCATCAAAATTTCATACATTAACTATTCACTCAAATATCAAATTATTAACTGAGTTTATGCAACTAACTACTTCAATAAATCCATATGACTCACCTTCCACTCAAGCTACCTAATTCAAATTCAAGCACACAACTCAATTATCAATCAAACTACTATGACCGAATGGCATGGTTCAACATTCATCACAGTATAAGTGTAAAATGGAGAAATTTTAAAACCGAACCCACCCCTACACTTAAATGGGACATTATCCCTAGTGTGCTAAAATCAATAATAAAAAAACCCAACTAATGGGATGAGAACATAAAAAATCCCCTGGATTAAAGAGGGCTCAGCAATTTAAAAGTAGAATTCATAGCTCTGATTTTGCATTGCTAAAAAAAACAGACAAAAAGCAAATAAGGTATTCAAATGAAAGCAATAAAAACTAAAACAGCAAAGAACTAAAATGAAAGGATCAGGTTCGGGCACCTCCCAAAAAGTGCTTGTTTAAGGTCACAAGCTTGACCCCTGTTAACTGATATCATCCAATGTATGTTCAAGCTTCAAGCTCCATCACCTCTATGTTGTGCATTTGAAATCCCTCAAAGTAAGGCTTGAGATGATGTCCATTAACTTTAAACTCTTTCCCATCTTGGCACTTCTGATCTCCACTGCTACATGGGGATATACTTATGTAACCTCAAAAGGACCTATCCATCGGGAGAGTAACTAACCTAGAAAGATCTTAAGGTATGAATGATATAAAAGTACTTTCTTTCCCACCACAAATGTCTTCCTAAAGATGTTTCGATCTTGGAATGCCTTAGTTTTTTCCTTATAAATCTAGGCATTCTCGAATGCCTCATGTCGCAACTCTTCGAGATCTTGTAACTATAATCGTCTACGACTTCTAACTTCATGTTACACTTCTTGATTGCCTAATTAGTCTTATATTGTATCTCCAATGGAAGGTGGCATGACTTCCCAAAAATAAGCTTGAATAGTGACATCCCTATAGGAGTCTTATATGCAGTCCTATATGCCCATAAGATGTCATTGAGGCGCAAACTCTTGTCCTTCCTATTGGGATTAACCATCTTCTTTAAGATAGACTTAATCTCTCGATTAGACACCTAAGTTTTACCACTCGTCTGAGGGTGATAAGCGTTGAGACTCGATGCATCACTTGATATTTCTTTAAGAGGGCCTCAATTGTCTAGTTGCAAAAGTGAGTCCCCTTATCGCTGATGATGGCTCGCAGGACTCTAAACCTCGAGAAAATGTTAGATTTCAAGAAATCTGCAACCACTCAAGAATCACCAGTTCGGGTGACTTTTGCTTCCACCCATTTTGATACGTAATTAACTATAAGCAGAATATATTGAAATCCAAACTAGGAAGGAAAGGGACCCATGAAGTCCATGCCCTAAACATCAAAAATCTCACAAATTAATATAGGGGTTTGAGGCATTTCCCCATAGGAACCTAACGTACTTATGCACTGATAGTTATCACAAGACCTACAGAAATCATATGCATCTCAAAATAGAGATGGCCAGTAAAACCCACACTCTAGAATCTTGCAAGCTGTCCGCCTTGGGCCAAAATGAGCTCCATATGCATAAGAGTGACAAAATGTCAAAATAGAAAGAAATTCACTGTTAGGTACGCATCGTCTGATGTCTTGATCCATACAAAATCACCATAGGTAATGATCATCCCATATATAAAACTTTGTTTAGCTCTTCATCCTTTCCTTTTGTGCTTTGGTGAAATCTATAGGAAGTTTATAAGAAACCAAGAAATTCAATATATCAACGTACCTAGGAGCTGTCGACTGTACTATATATAATTGCCTATTTGGGAAATCATCATTGATAGGGCCCATGTCAGCACCATACTCTACTAAGCAGCTCAAATGATCTGCTACTTCATTCTCCAAGCCTCTTTTATCCTTTATCTCCATATCAAACTCCTAAAGTAGGAGTATCCAATCGATGAGCCTTGGCTCTGCCTCCTTCTTTGCTAGTAGGTACTTTAAAGCTGCATGATTAGAATAAACAATAATCATATTACCTAATAAATAAGATCTAAACTTATCCAAAGAAAAAATTACTGCAAAAAGTTCTTTTCTGTGGTGGTGTAATTTGCTTGGGCGCCATTCAAAGTCTTTTAGGCATAATAAATAGTATGAGAGATCCGCCCCACTCTTTGACCTAAAATTGCTCCAATGGCATGGTTGGAGGTGTCACACATGAGCTCAAATGGCAGATTCCAATCTGGAGGTTATAAGATAGGTGCAGTAACTAACTTCTCCTTTAGAGCATCAAACGCCTTCTTGCATTACTCATTAAAAACAAGTTATTTATCCTTCTAAAACAATCTACACAATGGTTATGTAAACTTGGAAAAGTCCTAAATGAACCTCCGATAGAACCATATATGGCTAAGAAAATATCGAACTTCCCGCACAGATGCGGGATATGGAAAAGATGAAACAAGGTCTATCTTGGCTCTATCAACCTCAATACCCTTAGCAAAAACCACATGTCCTAAAACTATCCCTTGCTGAACCATAAAATGACACTTTTCATAATCAAGAACAAGGTTAGTTTCAAGACATCGTTTTAAGTACCAAAATGAGGTGAACCAGACATTGTTCAAATGAATCCCCATACATGGTAAAGTCATCTATGAAAACTTCAATGATTTTCTTAAGATACTCAGAAAAAAGGCTTACCATGCACCTTTGAAAGGTAGTGGGGGAGTTGCACAATCCAAAAGGCATCCTTCTATAGGTAAAGGTGTCATACGGGCATGTAAAAGTCGTCTTCTCCTAGTCCTCTGGAGTAATAGCATCCTAAATATAACCTAAATAACCATCAAGAAATCAATAGTAAGCATGACCAGCAAGACGTTCTAACATATGATCAACGAAAGGTAGGGGAAAGTGGTCCTTTCTACTTATCAAGTTGAGCTTGTGATAATCCACACAAACTCACCATCTGTTCTGCACTCGATTCAGAACCATCTTTCCTCTCTCATTCTCCACAATTGTAATGCCCTACTTCATTGGAACTAATTATAAAGGACTTACCCACTTGATGTCAGAGATGGTGTAAATGACACCCACATCCAGCAACCTTATAACTTCCTTCTTCACCACTTCCATCATCAGTGGGTTAAGATGCCTTTGTACTTAACAAATTGGGGTAGCTCTTTCCTTAAGAAAAATCCTATGCATGCATAAGGAATGACTAATACATTTAATATTTGCAACTGTCCATCCCAATGTCGTCTTATACTCTCGCAACATAGTAATAAGTTTTTCTTCTTACACCTTTATAAGATCACTTGCTATGATAACTGGAAGTGTGTTGTTAGTGCCCAGATAAGCATACTTAAGGTGGGTCGGTAAGGAATTCCACTTCTGGTGCCTACACAATAGAAGGTAATGACCGATTAGTACTAATGGGAAATTCTAAAAAGTAAGGGACATACTTGCCAAAAGGACTTGTCTCAGGTTCCCAAATTACTTCCTTTAGGTCCTCTCCAAACTCAAACTTGCTTTGCCAATAACTGAACATCTTTTGCTCCAACAGGGTAGTCAAGGCTACCTCCAAAGCGTTACCTATAGAAAGAAGAGACCAAGGCTCCACCAATGAGTTAATAATATCTACCTTGGCGACCGACTACAATTTGATGGATAGCATATAGAATCAAAGATATTGAAATGAATGACCTCACCATCGAACTCCATAGTCAACATGTCGCTGTATTGATTTTTGTCCAAGATGTCTTCAAAAATGTCTTGTCTAACAAAACTATCGAAGGGCTTAAAGGGCCCTCATCTTAAATATCTAAGACATAAAAAACTGCAGGGAAAACAAGCTCATTAATATGCACCAAAGAATCCTCAATAACCCCCTCAAGGTATGTGTTAGATCTATCGTCCAATTGATAATATGAGTATCCTTTGATGGACCAAGATTAAGAGATTTAAAAATAGATAAATGTATAACATTATACATCTCTCATACCTCATGTTACCGATCTTACAAAGACTGGTAAAATACCTAGATCCTTACAGTTTGAAGGTAGCTTCCTTTGTAAGACTACTGACACATTACCACCCATACTGATCTTCTCATCTCCCTTTAGCTTCCACTTATTGGTGCACAGCTCCTTCAAAAATTTAGCATATTGCAAAAATTGCTTAATTTCTTCCAAAAGAGGGATATTAACTTCCACCTTGCAAAAGGCCTCCAATATTTCTTTTTCCTTTTCCTGCTGCTTATTCTTTGCTAACCTGTTTGGAAATGGAACAAGAGGTGAATCATTGACAATAATGTATGAAGTACTTACTTGAGGATGGTGAGGATGGTGATCTTACTTCTTCTTTGTTAGCTTAGTTTCTTCCTCTTCTTTTTTCCCCTTCCCCTTCCTTGTTCTTTGTACCTCATTGCCACTTCTCAAGGCAATGGCATAAGCATCTTCTCTTAGGTTCCTTTCAGGTTGACTAGGTAACCTTGTGGAACTTTGAGCCTATAGCCTCCTTACGACATCAGTTAACTGATTGACTTAATTTTCCAAATTCTCCAAACCGCTCCTCGCTTCCTGCTAAAATTGAAACATGTTAGAAGCTAAGCTCGTAACAAGTTCCTCTAAGGATATACCTCCAACTTGTTGTTGTTGTGGTGGTTGTAAAGGCAGTGATCTTGGCTAAAGCTGTGGTTGAATCTGATGGAAACCTAGTGGTACATGGAATCCTTGTTGTTGCTGTTGATAATTGGGTTGGCATGTACTAGAATTGCTTCCTTGTTGTGGGCTCCCATATCTGAAGTTAGGATGATCCTTCCACCCCAGATTGTAAGTAGGGGAAAAGGGTCATATCTCCTCTGTTGTCTTTGAAACCCCCCAACTACGTTGACGTGTTGTTCATCCTATAAGGAAGGGCATGCACCTGTAAGATGGTCAGCTAATGTACAAATACCATATACCTTAGTAGGCCCCTTTCCTATCACTGCTTGCTACATTAAGGAAGTCAAATTTGCAACTTGTTGCTTTAACTTGGAGATGGAGACCTCCTTCACTTACTTTTTCGAGGAGGAAGCATTACTTCGTTTGTCCCAATACTGGGAGTTTGTTGCCAATGTTGCTATCAAGTTCCTAGCATCATCCAGTGTCCTATTTACCAACACTCCACCACTCGCAGCATCTTTCAAACTCTTGTTAAAGGAAGCAACCCTTCAAATAAATATTGAATTAATAACTAGAAACTTATCAAATGGTTTAGACAGCTATTGCATAGCTTCTTGAAATGCTCCCAATACTTATACAAAGACTCCCCTATATGAAATATCTAGTTTTTGGAACATGCTTAGGGTTAGAACCGTTGATCATTGTGAATGAGTAATAGCATTGTGAACATGTCATATACATGCATATCATGAGAAAACACATATGAAATATAATTTGGTAAACATTACCAAGATAACATATGCATTTAATTGGCATATATCAGGGTATGAAAGATTTTAAATGAACATGATGTGAATTGTGAATTGTTATGTCTTGAATTTTGATTTGATTGGATTCCAATTAATAATTTGGAATTAATTTTGATTAGTTAGGAGAGTGAGTAATTAAGATGTACATTTGGATTAGGAAAAAATGTCAAGTGGTAAAATAAATTAATACATGAAAATTTAGGATGACTAAGCCTATAATTGATTGACATTTGGCGTAGTTAAATGTGTGATAAATGAACTAGTAAATAATTAAAAATGGACCAATTATTAGAGGGAAAAGTGGATTAATAATTAGGAGACATATGGACTAATTAATAGGAGACTAATGGCAGCTTATTAATTATGCAAATGTCTTCCATGCTTTAAGACAAATGTTATGGTCAAATGAAAATAACTAGCATGTTGATGAAGTAAGTTTCTGCAAAAAAGTTTCTGCTACTTCCTTCATTGCTTCTCCACCAAAATTACACCCTTCTTCTCTCTGAATTATAGTCTAACCCTAGCAAAATTGTTACACAAAATCCAAACTTTAATCCTTCACAAAATAGCTAAGAAACCAGCCTATTGTTACTTTCTCCTTTTACTTGCTTAGAGGGATAGGTTATCTTGATATTTTGAGCTTATTTGGAAGCCTAATACGTAATTAACAATATGATCTTTATGGCATGATTAATAATATGAGAATGGTGTTTGAATTGGAATGAAATGAATATGGTGTTGGTGATGATAGTGCTAGAATATGATAGATAAACTTGGATGTTTTATGCTTGTTCTTGGTTTGAAAAACCGTGGTTATAGGTTGATTCATGGATGAATTAGATCTGGGTTTGAAGTATAACGAAGATGGATTTATGCTAAATAAAGATGTTAATATAGTGTTCTTGAATTGAGAAAGAACTAGGACTATATACATGATAATGTGTGATAATTTCCAGTTTGATTTTTGATGCATGAAAGATAATGATTTGTGAGCTATCATTAATTAAGGTTTAATTAAATTATAATTGATGGACTAATAAGTAGATGTTTTGAATTTGGTATAAAGATGTCAAAATTTGGAAAACTAAGGAAGGAAATGGATAGGGACTTTCGGATAACCCATCCCATCATTGTGGGAAGCCATACACGATCGTAGGAATTGCATGGAAGTGAAGAAAATGTTATTTTGTTTGATTCTTGAACCAATTAAGGATAAGGTACTTTACTATGATACATTTAGACTTATTTAAGGCTTAAAAAGAACCAAATTTGGTGTTAGAAAAGTTAGTTAAATGCTTGATAAGTTTTGATTGATAATTGATGTTATACTTTAAGTAAAAGATTGTTTGATAACAATGTATCTAAGTTTGGAATGAAGGAGTGTTAAAGGAATAAAGATGTTCTTATGAATGCAAATGTATTCCAAAGGATATGAATAATGCATTGGGAATGAATGAATAAGAATTGGGAATTTTGTGAATACTTATAATGCTAGAAAAGTGAATGAATGGTTGATAAATTTAGAATAATCAAGCTTATTTTGAAGATAATAAACCTAATTACAAATTGGTTTTATCCAAGTTATGATATGTAATTGGTTAAGAAATGAGAATAAGGACACATACTCGGGAAGTTACTGAGCTTGCATTGAAAATGACATATGTATATATTTTCATGATTAATATGGACTTGATTGATCACCTTAGTAATGTGAATTATGTGTGCATTGTATGATTTTAGATGCACAAGTCAAATGCTAACATCCATACATTACCAGATCATCGAGGCAATAGCGTAATCTGGAGCTTACTATGAGTCAACCTAGATATTTTTACTAGGATTGACTTATTTCTGTTTAATTTTTAGTTATTAAACTATTAATGATCTAATTGTGATAATTTCAGACTTTAAATGATCTAAGGAGTTTGATATTTGGGAATGTATTGAGAGTGTTCTGATTGCATGTGAATATGAAAGATATCTGTATACTCAACAAAAATGTTAAATGCCGGACTTAGGTCTGATTAACATATGAATCTGACTGTGCATCATAAATAAATGTTATTGATGACATATTTTGTGATTTGATGTTTCACATTGATGTGCATAATCAAATAAAGGTGTTGTGACCGAAGTGGTCAGTCTGAAAGTGCTTAAAGCTCAGATATTTGCATAAAGAGCCATAGGCTCAGTGATTAATAAGCCCAATATCCACAATAGGTACGGGATAGAATGTGAAAATGAGCCCGATATCTACAAGGGATATAGGATAGTAATAGATGCTCGATCACAACAAAATAAAAATGAAAGTGAGTCTCATATGCATTTACATTTGCAAATATACGATTATGAAAACATTTCTTAATTGTGAGGATATTGTGAGATGCCATATTTGTCAACATTTGATAATATGATTGATTGGGACAGATGGATCAATTATTATGAAAAGTTTATATGAAATGTGTGCAATTCATGATGAACTGTTGAGATAAGAAATAATGTGCACTTAGTTTATTTTTGAAATGTTTGAAGTTCTGAATGAGTGAATACATCGAGGATGATTCACTCACTGAGTTCACAAAACTCATCAAAATTGCAACGTGGCTTTTCAGGTATGAGAGAAGAGACTTAAGACATATTAGAAGAACATTTTAGAATTTAAGAAATAGATCAAAGGTCTAGTTAGCTGACATTTGAAGAGTTGTAGGTTGTGCTATGTAGTTTCTCATTTCATGTAGATCTTTTGTAAAATGAGTAGTAAACTCTCAAATACTTTTGATGATGTAAATATTTGTTTAATGAATGCACTGCTGCAGTGTAAATTATATTAGTAAATGAAAGGGGACAAATTGATCTTTTCAAACTTTATAAAGTGTATGATGTCATAATAAGTGAATATGACTACTCTAACATGTCATTATCATAGGGTATGTTCTTGAATGACCTCTGGATGTTCAGGTATATACTCTATGGTAATGAGGTGTTACACTGTGTCTTGTAGAATGCCAAAGATCTCCTTCCTGATGTTAGCGGCTCTTGAGGCAGGTAAGTACTTCTGTAGAAATGCACGCTACATTTGCTCCCATGTGTTGACCAAGCCGGCAGGTAAGTCATACAACCATTCCTTGGCTGCGTCTGCTGTGCAAAAGGGAAATGCCTTTAGCTTGAGCTGCTCCACTGAGACTCTTGCTAGCTTCATACCTAAGCATGTGATGTGGAACTCTTTTAGGAACTTGTTGGGATCAATGATGGAGCCTGATCCTAGTGAGCTGGTATCAAGAAAACCTATAAAAGTAAGCAATGCATGCATCAGTCCAGGTTTAATTTCAACTTCTGGCTCATTATCTGGATAATTGATACAAAGCATATTAAGGTTGAAAAAAGGAGCTGTAAGCTCCTTTAAGGTGTGCTAATGAGGTTCCATATTCTCCTCTGTTTTGTCTGAACTCCCATTGACTTCTTCTTTAAATGATAAGGAACGGCCACTCTCGGGAAGATGCATAGGGATTCCTCTCTCTCTGTGTGACAAAATTTGGTGTGACCTACAATAGGAGAAAAAAAAGATTAAGTGGCGAAAGTAACAACCCTCTATTTTCCCTAGAAAATTTATACAAACTAATGTGTTTTAAGGAATTGTGGGACATGCAAACTGATTAAAGAATGAAAAAGAGATCAGTAAAAACAAAAATAAAAACAACACGAGAAACAACTATTAACACATGCTAACTCCCCAGTAATGATGCCAAAAATTTGATAGCCTTTCGCTAACTACCAAGCTATATAGTAAATGGAGAGCTAGGGTCGAACCACAGAGAGTTGGGATGCAAATACTATTTCAAATGTTGCAAACAAAAGAAAATAAAATACCATAAATGATGAAACGAACAATTAAGATGCAGAGAACATAAACAAAAAGACAAACACACAGTGAATTTAGAAAATACTAACAACAATTGTAAAGGAGTAGGTTGGAGATATCTTCAGGATTCTGGGATGGTCATTGATCCTTGAATCTAAATAAAAGGTACTCTCATCATGGTGTTAGCCTATGGACTTAATTAAGCTCTTGAACTTTTAGTTTCTTTAAAATAGGCAAAACTAATAAACTCTAGAAATGCCCCAATCTCCACTATAATTGAGAATAAGCTCTCTAAGTTTATACCAAATTATAATTTTTTTGGCTAATTATTTGTTATTTATTTTTAATTATTAACAACATATTATTTTTTATAATGTTTTATAGATGGTTAGTAGTACATTTTAAGTATTCGAATCAACTCAAGCTTCTTAAAATGGAAATTAAAAAAAACAAGAGGAGATTCAAAGTAAGGTTAAAAAAATCAAGTCCAAAAAAATCTCAAGTTGATGATGATGAATCTGTAGCAAAATGAACCATGTTTGAATATTATGATATGATTTGGATATAGATTTGAACTTTGCAAATTGGTATATAATAGCCTATCACTAACTACCAAATAATAAATATGTAAATGTTATTTCAAATGTTGCAAATAAAAGAAAACAAAATAGCCTGAAATGATGAAACGAGACAACTAAGATGCCAAAAACGCATACAAAAAGACAAACACAAAGCGAAATTAGAAAATACTAATAACAATGGTAAAGAAGTGGGTTGGAGATATCTTCGGGATTTCGAGATGTTCATTAATCCTTGAATCTAAATAAAAGGTGCTCTTATCATGGTGTTATCCTATAGACTCGATTAAGCTCTCAAACCTTTAATTTCTTTAAAATAGGCAAAACTAATAAGCTCTATAAATGCCCCGATCTCCACTATAACCTAGAATAAGCTCTCTAAGTTCAATAGTGAAGATGCCTTAGGTACTAAGAAACAACTAACTTAGGCCACCTACTCATGAGCTCGGAAGGAGTAACCTAAAGGTATGGGATCCTAGATTAGTTGATATATCCTAACAAATTTAACTAGCCTATTACTACTTTCAGGAATTACTATGGACTATTATATTTCACACGCTCATCCCTAGCCTTTGGATTAGAAAGTTACCTAAAGGGTGATCAAGCCTATAAGCAATTCCTAATTCATGACATTTATCCTAGATCCCAAACCAACCTAGACCTACAAGCACCAATTTAAGACAAATTCAACTCCATTCTCACAATTTGCATCCCTTCATCCTTCTAATATCTCCAAACCACCAAGTAATCTAGCCACGCATGTTCATATGAAGCCAAATGCACATGAAATAAACGAAACTCATACTTAATTAAATAAAATTAAGGCTGGAAATTATAAACGAAGTAATAAAAACCAAAGTTCAACACTAACTTTGTAACACTCAAATACCCCCAGGAAGGATATGCGAATGTTACCTAAGATAGGATTTAAACATATCAAAACAATAAAAAGCATTTCCAGAATTCAAACAAATACCGATGCCTGTTTAGTGGAACCACTCCTTCGAATGAGAATCCAACATGTATTAAGTTTCTAACCACAATTTAAATCAGTACACATTTTATCCACTTCAAACATCAAACAATACATGTTCTATCATGATACCAAGTTTAGTACTCCTTTACCTCACTAAGCTTCAAATTCAACTCTAAGAATCTCGCTAAACCAAGCTTCCAAACAACCAATACATGCCTAAGTTTAATGTGCAACTTTTACCATCAACAAAGTAATAATACATGGAATCACAAAACCTACTTCTTAATGGAATAACTTTCAAAGCTTCCTAGTGTTAATGATCCAAACTCCAGCAGAAGTCCAAAAATTAAGAGAAGATGAGAGGTTTCGGTGGAGAGCAAAACAAGAATGAAGAAAGCTGGAGTTACTCTAGCAGAAACATGCTTCATCACCAGCTAGGTGTCACTAGCTTAAGATGCCACTTAACACCAAAGCATGAAGCCCACTTACCCACCATTTTAGCTGCCATTCATAACACTTTAACTAGGCCACTTGTCCACATATTATGCTACCAAATGTCACACTTTAAATGATGCCAAATGTTATTAATTCATAAGCTTAGTCATTCTAATTTCCATGTAACAATTTAACTTGTCACTTGATAATTTTCCTAGTCCAAATATACATTTAAATACCTCAATTCCCTAATGATATCAATTAATTCCAATTTACTAACTATAGTCCATCAAGAATAAAATTCAAGTCATATACCTTTCACATTCAAATCATAGCACAATTTTAACTCCTATCTCACACTGACTTTCATGAACATGTATCGTTTCAATTAGAGTATATTTTTGGGCCTTACAAACTTAATAGAAATCAAAACCCTTTATGCTAATAAATAACTAATCATAACCTAAATTACAAAATCTAAACTAATTGCATTAAAATAAAAATTCCAGCACACATAATTTGCACAAAAATCCAAATTAATTGATTATAAACCTAAGAACATGCATAAATCGTAACTATTGATCACAAATTAATCAAAAGCATCACAAATAATTAAAACATAACATAAACCATTAAACATTCAAATACACATTAATTTCATATCTGAAAAGAAATCACATAAATAAACTCAAACAACTAAGATTAAGGCAGAAAATTGAAGGAACAAAACATCAATTGATCTGATATAAAGGTTCCTTACAAAATTTATGAATTTCAACTATAAAATCTATTAAACATTCATTCTAAATATTCCAGAACATGTAAAAGCATGATTAAAAATAAGAAATCTTTAAACCAATGGAATGAATATTAAGAAATTCGGACATATGAAAATAAAGCGGTGGAATCGAAAGAAAATAGCTACTTATAGAAAGTAACGAATGAACAACTGAATATAACTAAAACCAATGAAATAACTAAGGCAAAATTAAATGAAGAAAACATTGTAGTTATCTTTACATTAGAGAGCCTCTCCTGGAAAGCTAGCTCCAAGCCACCACCTTGTCAAAAAGAGTTAAAGCCATAACCACCTTTTTTCTGCTCTTCTCCTCGCTACCGCTACTGCTCTCTCCACGCTACTGCTATTGCTCTCTCTCTTTTTTTCTCTTCCCTACTACAGTTCTATTTATCCTATTTATTTGTTGGTCCACCTCTACTGCTCATGTTACTTGTTACTGTGCTTTTTTGTTAAAACGCATCTGCACTGCATATTGAACGTCTGCGTTTCACCTTCTACCTTATCCTCCTGCACTGCATTTTGGTTCATGCCTCTAGTTATTGTTTTTTCGTTTCTGTTCAACGTGTGTGAGTGCATGAAACACACACACGTTGTTTGCATGTTGGCCTAACTTTGTTGTCTTCTGCTGGCATTTTGTTCTCCTGTACTCCTATTTTTTGCTCCTTGCCTCCTAGCTAATGCGTTGAGGTTGTGATCTTTTTCTTCTGCCCTATCCCACGTTGCTGTTCTACGACTTTATGAATTAGTTTTTGGTCCACCTATAGTTCACGCACTTATCCACGCCTACCTCCCTCCATGCTACTGCTCTCTTCAACCACGCTACTATTCGCTGATGTGATGAATTTCACTCTTCTTTTAAAACAGATGCCTTTATTAAACGTCTAAGTTTTTTGTTTAAAAAAAACTCCTTATGTCTGATGCTGCATCTTTTCAACGTTCGTGTGTTTGTGTGCTGTTGCATCGTTTCAGCCTCTATGTGTCTTGATTTTATGAAATAATTTTCGGTCCATCTATAGTACTTTTAAAACCTGCGCTACTGTTCTTTAGAACTTTTGCATTTCTCTCCTTTGGACTGTGCATTTTGGTGCTTTAGCTTGGACTGTTGTTGTGTTGTGCCGTTGGAGTGGACTACTCCTTTATCTATTAAAGTCTACCATCCATCATCCTCTGTTGTGCTACCATTAAATCACATGCTTGCATGCAAAAACATGCATGTAAGTGATTTCTTTATGTCTCCAACATGTGTTGTCCATTAAGTATGTTGTCAATTAAATCACTATCTTGCATGGATGTCGTGAATGAGCGATTCGTCTTCCTTTTCGCATATATTTTTGTTTAATCTTTTGATATATATGTAAACTAAAATGAACATAAATTAAGTATTTAAGCACAACAATAGGACTGAAAAGACATTAAAATGCATAAGAAAGTATAAGATAATTCAATCCTATCAGTATATATATTGGATTCACACATTTGTGTTTTGCAAATTGATATATTATGTTGTGTTTTGCAAATTGGTATATTATGTTGGATTGGTTTATTTTTGTTTTGTAAATTGGCATATTGTGTTAGAATGTTAACAATTTTGTAATTTGTGTTATGTTTTACAAAATTGGTATATTATGTTAGATTGATTAATTTTTATTTTGTAAATTGATATATTATTATATGTTTTGCAAATACCATTGTGTTGTCTTTTGCAAATTGATATATTGTATTGCAATTTTAACAATTAAGGCATATGTCATAATGCATCTTCATAACTCATAAGGACTTATGACCCAATTGTATTTTAACAAATATTTGTAAATCCATTCAATGCTCTCAAAATACATAACTAAAAGTTTCAGCAACATGAATATAAACCAATAAAATATAAGCAAACAAAGGCTTTTCTCGAAGAATGATTCATCAAATGCCCACAATAAATAGTCACATGGAACCCAAAAAATGAAAATAAAAACTTATATCAAACTTATGTAAGATTTTGAAATGTTTATGATTTACTATATAAACTCACCTCTCGTGCGTAACAATGAATCTTGCATATAAAAGTCTTACCCCATCATACAGAAGATGTCTAGAAAAAATTTTAACAATAAAAAAACCTCATCTCTTTTACCAATATGACATTACCTACAAGACACTTACAATTTGAATGATCATTATTCAACTATATAACATTAACATCATATAAGTTAAAGTTGAAATAATCATAATGAAATAATAAAAATATAAGGGCAATATTCCCATTTGTATTATTGCATTGATATCCACAACTTCATCTTGTTATTAAGTTAGGACAATCAATATAGGGAACATGAAAAATTACTTAGAATAATGATATCCATATTATATACTAAATATAATAACAAAAGTTACCAATCTTATTTTACCATTGAACATAATCCCTTCTCTTGGCAAAATTGAGAGTACTTCCTTTCACTTTTTATTAAATTGTCGAAACAATAATAAATAACATTCTTGATCCCACCAACTACACCTTCACACTCTTCCTTTATGAAGTATACACTATGAGCATATGCAACAAAAGCTATGTACATTTTATTTGCAGTTTATTTTTTATAATACACTAAATGTAGTTAAATATAATTAACACAATATGATTAAACTTTGTTTCAATAAAGTACTAAGCATATTCGTAGAATCAATGATTGTTCTAGAAACATGATTTCTTAATTTCTTATAGCTTGGTAGGCTTTTAGCTTGTAATTCAACTTTTGTTACTTGCTTTATTTTTAACCTTTTACATTTATATATGCACATTTAATTATGGGATAAATGAATAAACAATCAATATATGCATATAAAATATTAGTTGAGTACTAACTATATTCAGAAAGAATTCCTAATTCTTATATATCTTGTTCCTGAAACTCCTTCTCACCCTCCTACATCAAATGAATTATAAATATGATTGAAAATAAACAAACAAAATTAGTAGACCAGTATTAGTCATCAAATATACAAGTTCATGCACACAACATATCAAATGGCAAAGTTCCTATTAGCAGTGAACTTCTATCTTTTATATCAATACATTTCTTGTCATTTACTTCTGAAACTATTTTATATTCCTATACAGCCTAAGCTCAATCCCAAAACTAATTAAAATTATGAGTAAAATATAGGCGCAAAAACAAACAAAGTAAGATGATAGGGCCAAAATAATGCATTTTGAAGGAAAAAGCAAATTAAAATGTATGGATATAATGCATCAAATGGAAATATACATCAAATTAAAGAAAATAAGAATTAAGTTATAAGAAAGCCAAGGATGAAGCAACGACAAAATGATTGACGTAATACAGAAAATGACCTTATTTATACTCGTTTATCTTTTTTTTGAGTAACAAACTCAGTTTATTAGATAAAAGAAAAAGGAGAATCAATGATTTGAAACAATTGAAGGAATTAACTTTCAATGCTTCAATAGTTTACCATATTATGTTACGACAGGAATATCAAACTCTATGTTCTTAAGCACAGTAATATCAACTTGTACACCCAAGTTATCTTATAAAAATAATAAGCCACAATAAGCTTAGAATTATTGAACAAATGAAGGAAATAATAAGCCTAATAAAAACCATTGGAAAATGAAGAAACACCTATAATTACATGAAAAAACTAGGCAACTGCAGTAGGAGCAATAAGGCAGGAAGCAAAAATATAAAATGTACCATTGAAGAACAAGCAATCGCAATTGAAAATGTAACAAGGTAGAGTAAATGTATTAAAGCATACTACAACAGAAGCAAAGCATGACAGAACAACGAAGGAGGTAGAAACAAAAAATGTATCTGGGAATAACAAGCAATTGCAATCATAATAAACATATCGAAGCAACGAGCGGAAGGGAAGCAACAAAAGAACCTTGATTGAAGAAACATCAATTAGAGATCTACAATCAACGGTGAACCTAGCAAAAAAAACTCAGATAATGTTGGGCTAATTTCATTGGTCCATAGGTTATTATTTTTCTTAGAAAGCCCATTTAGCAACTAATGTGTGGAGGACCACATTTTTGGACGAACAAAGGGTCTAGACTCGGACTCGCTAATGCCAAGTGTATTAGTAAAAACACTTGTAATGTGCTATAGAGTATCTTCTTTTATTTCATGAAAGATAATAAGAGTAAGAATGATTGTAATAATAATTGACCGCAAGTTTTCTCCTATTGAAAAAAAAAAAAAAAGCAATTCCGATTTCTTTCAATTTTCGATATGGAATACCAACAGGTAAGGTAAAATTACTTGTACAAACTCATGGGTAAACGTTTTACAAGAATATACCTTTTAACTTAAATGCTTTAAAGTGGCCTTATTTTTTAATTATTTCATTTATGACATTTGCTTTATCCTTTTTATCCTAGTGGCTAGAAAAATGATAAAAAAGGAAGTGCGGTTTCATTTGACAGTGAGCTACAATTACAAATCCTTCCTACCTTTCCCATTCCTTATCGAACTAATCCACGTGTAAATCACACCATTTAGTGTTTACCACCAATCCTATTGTCAACCTATCATTGTCACTTACGACTTCCCAACATTACAGCATGTCATAATCTTTTCTTCTAAAAGATCTCAATAACATAACAAAAATTTTCTTAGCCACTTAGTGATAGTGTGTAGGTGCATTTTCAGGATTGGCACCCAGTCCAGCTCGTCCAACTGAAAATCCCCAATGCCGCCCGACCCAATCTTTAGGTAAATATTATAAAAACCCAATCAAAATTCAAAAAGCTGCCCCAGAACTTTTTTATTTTAATTTTATGATGCCAGAGTCTTCACGTGACTCACTCCACACAGACAAATTTCCTCCACGAGTCCGACACGCTCCCACACCCACCCCTCAATCTTTACCGTCAACGTGTCTTCAAATCGTATGGCCCACACACGCACTTGCACTCGATTATATCTTCACTTCCCTATCACCTACAGCTTAGCTCATTGCCCCCTGTTTCCCTTCGTTGAGGATTCTGGAATAAGAGTCAATTATCTTTTTTACACCAGCAGTGTTAACGTTTCCCTGACGATGTTAATCAAGGCAGCGCCGGCTTTCTCTATCTTGTGTTCTCATGGTCATGGAGATGCAAGGAGGCCCCTGTTCTCCTCGTCTTCGTCTGTCAATCAACATCTTATCTCTTCTCCGATGATTCGCTCAAAAACTGGGGCTGGGTTTGTTGCATGTGCTTCCAAGGGAGCCAACAGTAAACCATTAACGGGTGTGGTTTTCGAGCCGTTTGAAGAGGTCAAGAAGGAGCTCAATCTTGTGCCCACTGTCCCGGACGCTTCCCTTGCAAGGCAGAGATACGTTGATGCGTGCGAAGCTGCTGTTAATGAACAGATCAAGTGGGTTTCTTTTTTGTTAATGAACAAATCCTGCTTTTCTTTTACTTCTTTTTGGGGGAAAGGTGTGTTGGGTTTATCATTTATGACCTATTTCCTCTGGTTTTCTAAATTCAGTATGGGTTGATTACAAAAGGTGCTTTTTTGGCAATGGGTTTTCTTTCTTATGGTCAAAAATTTTCCTCCATTCGATCTTGTTTGGTTCTTGGACTCACTCAGTTTTAGTAAGTACTTGTGTATACCAATTTTACTGAATTTGTCCTTTTATCTTTAACGGGTGCCTATACGTTTTTTTTCTTTTCTAATGATGTCTTCCGCCTTCTGAGATTACAGCGTGGAGTACAATGTCTCATATGTGTATCATGCCATGTATGCTTACTTCGATAGAGACAACGTTGCGCTCAAGGGTTTTGCTAAGTAAGCTTTTATGGAATTCAAACTCTACAAGCAATCATTTTCTGTCACCTTTCTTCTTATGTCCTTTGTTTTTAATTCGGAATAGATTTTTCAAGGAGTCTAGCGATGAGGAAAGAGAGCATGCTCAGAAATTGATGGAATATCAGGTATTGGACATTCTGCATCTTTTGGAATATAAGATTTAAAATTTGTATTGTCTGAATACAGTTCTGTCTCATATTTGTGGTATCTTTTAGAACAAACGTGGTGGAAGAGTGAAGCTCCAGTCAATTGTAATGCCTCTATCTGAATTTGATCATTCTGATAAAGGAGATGCTTTATATGGTGAGATTAAATATTCTCTTGGAATGCAAAAGATGATTCTTTTAAATTCCTTCTGCAGTACGACTTTTTAACCTTTTGTAGTTTCCATTTATTTACTACTTTACATGATGTCTTGCGCAAAATTGTTGGTCATGGTAACATGTTGTTATACTTGCTGTCATGTGGCTCAGAGTGTGATTTACCATAAATTCATGTTCTTCTGTTCTGCAACCTCATGTTGCATTTTACTTGCATCTTTTGCAAGAATGCTATTCAGCTTTTCCTGAGGCTCATGATGTAGGCTTAGTGGTGAAATTATTGATGATGCCCTGTTAATTGTTATTGAGAGGCTGATGAATTATTCAATGCTCATTGAGTAGGATTTACATTTTTCCACAACATTTTAGTTAACTATATCTATTTCTAACTTTTGACTTTCTTGGTCCAGCAATGGAGCTTGCTTTGTCTTTGGAGAAACTGACTAATGAAAAACTCCTCAACTTACACAGTGTAAGTGGTTCTAATTATTGATTTTATGTTTTTAGCTGGAGCATGGTGTTTCTTATACATTCTCCAACCTTGAAATGACCGATGTAATTTGAAGTTGCTAATTTTGTTTGTCAAACAATTGCTCATAATTGTATCCTTGCACAACAGATTGCAGATAGAAACAAAGATGTGCAGTTGGCTGATTTTGTCGAAAGTGAGTATCTGACCGAGCAGGTATGTTATAGGATTATAGGGACTTGATTCCACTATCTTTGTGGTGGTATTACAGAAAGTACTATGATGATGGATTTTGATTGGCATTTTCAATAATTTTGTTTGTTAGGTAGAAGCTATCAAGAAAATCTCAGAATACGTCGCTCAGTTGAGAAGAGTTGGCAAGGGACTAGGTATGCATCTAAAACTGCTGGTTTTTCAAGCTTGTCACCATGCTATTTGGAATTGCCTTGCATGTTTAAGCTTTAAGCTTATACTGGAATTGTCTTGTATGTTTATCCCCAGACTCCGCGCCTCAACGGGACTGGGTGTTGATGATGATAATAGTATTGATGGTTTTATGACCGTATCTTTTTTAACAGGAGTTTGGCATTTTGACCAGATGCTTCTCAGAGAAGAAGAGGAGGCTGTGGCATAGCGTTGTTTATTCTTAAATGTCAGTTTGTAGGGGTTGGTATGTGCTGTGCTATGTATGCTAATGTTTTGGGAGTTTGTAGTTCCGTTGTCGAGAGATTTTGGGGGTTTAGTTGGCTCAAATTAATGTGGTTTTCACTTGGATCCATCTTAATAAAAACGATGATCCCCATCCTTAGGCCTGTTCTTTTTTTTTTTTTGGTTTTAATTTAAAGTTGAGTAGCTGCATTCTGTATGAGGTGTAATGGACTTCCTTTTGGTAATTGTGAAATGAACGCTGGATTGCAGGTACTACTAGAACATTAGCCTTACAATGCGTTTGCAATGCCAGTTCAGTTGTTGGTCTTCAGAGCTGGAAGCCCTTTGGTTTTGATACGTTTGTAATCCCAGTTTCTATACTTGGACTCATGAGTATATGGGAAAACCCATGTAGATGTAGTCCAAGCAACTGGATATTGACCACACGAGAATTGAGAGCGCACAATCTATCCTGTTCTCTGTTAAGCAGCCCAAGTGACATAAAAGTGTTTTTGAATTTCCCACTAAATTATTCAATATTTATCCTATTTAAATATATGATTGAAAATTTTCGCTTAGGTCTAAGTCAAGCTAGAGCTTTGATCTAGTTATAGCTATAAAATCCGAGTCTGGATCGGACTTGAATGGTTTAAAGTTTGACCTAATTTGATTTTTTTAATTTAAAATAAAAAATATCATTTTATTCGGTCAAAAGTTCAAAAATTGAAAAACAAAGCTAAATTCGTTAAATTATTTTATAATTTTAAAAAATTATTCAAAGTAATATTTTATATTGACTGGTATAGATATTGTATTGTATTAATTAAAAATTAGTTTCAACTTTGGTACGATTTCATAATGTTGCTCAGTCAGTACGAAAATATATGACTTACGTAATGTAGAAAACGGTTTAAATTATATACCGAATTATTGTATAGTACTGATTTTTTAAAAAATATACGTAATGCCAAATATTGAATTTAAAATTTACAACTTAAATAAAAATAAAAGATTAAATTGAAAATATTTTATTTTAAACAAAATATTAATCATTACATTTTAAAATGAGATATTTTATATTAATTTGAGCAAAAAGAGTTATTAAATTAAATTTTGGTATTTGTAGTTTTAATTTTAAAAGATAAGTAAATTTCAATTATATACCGTATTATTTTTAAAATGAGCCATGCATCTCGACGGTTGTAGGGTCAGTCCTCAACTCCATAAATTTGCGTTAAGATTTCCCTTCGCAATTCGGACTCAGATCCTCTGTTCTGCCTATTCTGTACCTATTTTGTGCTATAGGAAAAACGTCGACGTTTTAATAAAAAGCAACGTTGAAGTCAAGCGCCAAGCCAATGCCTCTTCCTTCTTCTTAATAGACTTGGCTCCGTATAAAAATTAATTTATACGATTTTTTAAATTAAATATATTACTATGACTTTAATTTAACATTAATTTAAAGTTGAATTGTAATTAATAAAAAATAAGAAAATATTATAATTAGTTATTATTACTAAATTTAATTTATTTTACTGATTTTTATACTTATTAAATTCTTTATCATTATTAAATACCTTATTGTTAAAAAATTTGTTATTGCTAATATTATTATTATATTTTTTTTTACTTTAGTATATACACTTATTACTATAAATTACTATTATTAATTTTTTATTATTCTTATTACTATTATTAAATTCGTCTTGTTTATGTTTTAATTTACTTATATAGTGTTAATTTTCTATTCCTTATTATGATTAATTTTAATAATCATAAATTT
>JANZXR010000172.1:12957409-12971653 GCA_027575705.1 Erythroxylum echinodendron
GCTGGTCAGAACCTTCCAAGGCTTCCTGATCATGGAGAACATTGAAACGGGAGTTTGAGGCAAATGGATTTTCAGTCTGGGGTTTATTTTTGGCAGGTAAATTTTCCTTTTCACCCGAAGTGTTTAGTGGTTTGGAAGAGGCCTGATTTTTCTGCTGATATATTTTCCTACCCTTTTTTTGAGCCACTAACCAGGGACCAGGTTTGGAAAAGTCTTCAATATGGAAAGAGTTTTGAAAAGACTGATTTTGATTTCTTTAATCATGCTGCAAAATATGGGAATATTGATTTTGAGTGATCTGTGCTTGCTGTTGATTAGGAAGTTGCGGAGATCGTGCTCGACTTAGAAAGTGACCGTTGGAGAGGTTGCTCGTTCCGGCTGTCGGAATTTCCTGTTGAACCGTCGGAATCTGGATGTTAACAGTCTCTTTCGATTTTGAAGAATCCATATTGGTTGACTGTGCCAAATTCGATGGCTTATTTTTAAATTTTTTTAGGTTATTTAAAAATTTTGAGAAGTCTTCTGTATTTTTAAAAAGTATAAAAATTATAATATTATTTTACTTGTTAAATAGCATTTAAATATATAACAATCACTAAAATATAAATTTTATTATAAAAAATAAAATTAAAAATAAAAAAAGTAAAGTTAAAAAATGTCCTAAAAATTAAAATAAATAGTTTCTCATTAAATAATAAATTAAAAATCTTGAGCCTACGCATCTTTTTACGAATGTTGGTTAAGGTTTATAATAAGATGGGCAAAATTTGCGCTCGCTTAGATCTAAACCTGACTTGAAATTATGTGTTTGAGTTAGGCTTCATTAAATATATTTTTTATTTTAGAAATTAAAATAATGTTTTGTTACCCAAAACAATGTTGTTTTATATGAAATATGTAGGCTTTGAATTTGATGTCTAAATTAGTGTTGGTATATGGAATAAGAAAGTCTAGAATTTAGAGAAAAGTATGACACGCTTATGTAATTAAACCCCTGGAATGCATGTAATTTTTGTAGAGGTGTTATATATTGTACAATTTGGGGGTAATATGTTAATAACTCTTTTGTGTTTAGCGGAAAGTTTTAAAATTAATTAAAGTTGTTATACCGTAAGTATACAACTCGTATAAAATATTATAGCAAGGTATCGTTACTTTGATGATTGGTTAGTCACCAAGTAATTCAAATTGACTTTTGTTTGAGTAAACCCAATAATGAGAAATTGAAATTGTAAAAATTCACAATTTAAAGACTTGCAAACACACTTCAAAATGTCACATATTAGTGACTAACCTATATTTTCTACAACAAGAAAACAATATTAGTGATCAAACTATATCAGTGACCAAACTATGTTTTGTCATAACAAGAAAACAATATTAGTTACCAATATATATTTTGTCACAATTAAAATTAATTCCCATCACAATTATTTTGGCGCCAAATTTTATAGCTTTCAGTGACAAAAATAAAATAAAATTTTAACACTTTAATATATTAATAGTGACAATTTAATATTGCCACAATTACCATTATATTAGTGATAAAAATATAAATCATCACAGATAATTCAAACGATAGTTTCAATCAATTGTTTTGTCACTAAAAAACTCTTATATGTGACGAAATAATAGTTAGTCACAAAAAAATTGTCACTAAATTACGAATAGTAGTGACCATAGTTGTATTTCAGTTATTGTGACAATATAAAGTAGACACTAATTAATTGAATATTTATTGACAAAATTTTTTGTCAGAAGTAGTAAAATATTGTGTGACGATAACCCGTTTCGCCACAAGAAGAAAATAATATTAGTGACCAAATTATGTTTTGTCACAACAAATAGAAAATATTAGTTACCAACATATATTTTGTCACAATTACAATTAGTTCCTGCTAAAATTATTTTGGCGCCACATTTTATAGACTTTTAGTTACAAAACTTAGTGATAAAATAAATCTTAACACTATTAATATATTAATAGTGACAATTTAATAGTGAAAGAAACTAAATTGCCACAATTACCATTGTATTAATGACAAAAATATAAATCATTACAAATAATCTAAATAATAGTGTTAATCATTCGTCTTGTCACAATAAAACTCGTATTTGTGACGAAATAATAGTTAGTTACAAAAAAATTGTCACTAAATATCTTAACTCTTGTAATATTTGTTTTGTGACGTATATCATATTATTATATTGATAAAATAATTTAATTTTTATAACTTATTTTTGCAACGTTAGTAAATACTAATGATTAATTAATACTACTGTTTAATACCTAAAAATATGTTGTGAGTTTTTTTTAATAATACTTTGTAAACATTCAAAACAAATCTCCAATAAAACATATCTTAACTATAATAGATTATAAATATGTTAGTTTAATAATTTATAAAAATGTCAATAATGTAAATATTTAGTGACGTTTTCAAGAATTCGTCACGGAATGTGCAGCATTTTGTGATGATTTCTAAAACTTGTCGCTGAATGCTTAATATTTATTGACGATTAACATAAATTGTAGCTAAATGTATAAACTTTTGAGACCAAATAGAAATTTCTTCACCAAATATTAACCTTTTGGTGACGCTTTATGGTATCGTTGCAGAATATATAACATTTACTGACGATTCTGCATAGATCGTCGCCAAATATTTAACAAGTTATGGTGACGTTTTAAGAATTCGTCACCATTGCATTATTTTTCGACGATTCTCAAAAATCGTCACCCATTGTAGATGATTCGGGGTCGATTTTCTTTGTATGTAGCTAAAAGTTTTTTCTTGTAAGACGCTTTCTGATTTCGTCACTAAATGGTCTATTTTAGTGACAAATATTTTTAAATGTCGCAATATATTTTTCTTTCGCGAAGAATTTTGTTTGGTCGAAAAAGGATGTTTTTGTTGTAGTGTTGGTTGCCCAACTTCTTCGAGACTTATTAAGTGGACTTAAATTAGAGTCCTTAATTGGAGCAACTTAGACTTGAACTTCGGAATGAGTTTCATTATTAAATTATGCTAAAGTACCTTGCATCCTTTTGATCCTAACCCTTGATATAGGCCCAACAATGCCTATAAGTGTATTTCTCTTGAAAGTTGACGGTGGAATTGGAATTGAATACCTTGAACTCTTATTTCGAATACTCAAATCATTAACCGTAACTTTTTTTGAGATGCTACGTACTAGCCCCTTTATCCATATCACTTTGGTTTTTGACCGACAAGGTTTTGACAATTAATAGTAGCGGGGGCAAGAAGAAAGCACCAACAGAAGCAACTTGTACGGACCCGTGACCATGAGGGAGACTGGAGAACCATGCATTGAGAGACGACGAAATGAGTGAGATCAACTGGGTTTAGGACAAACGCTGCCGTTTGGACCCGGAATGAGTGAGTGAAAACAGGACGGGAAAGAGTGCGAAGCAAGCTGAGACCAAAATAACGAACCACAGGTCGTTGCAAGCGGCTTTTACAGAGTTAACAATTGGTGACTAACAGGCTTCCACTTATCATAATCTTATTTGATACGTGTGACTGTGACCAGGATTTTTTGAAATGCTACCGGCGTAGTGCTTTCGCACGCTGAGTTGGTTTTAAGAGTAACGAGTAACTTACAGAGAGTCATCGATTATACACTATCGCTCATGCTTCCACTTAAAAACGAATTAATATTGTCTTCTAGGCCTTCTTTTTCGTTTGTTTGAATTCTCTTCTCTTCTCTGCTATTACCAAAATGTTCTACTCTCACCAGCTTCTCGCTCGTAAAGCCCCTCTCGGTCAGATTTGGTGATCATCTACCGCTTACTATTCTGTTTTCGTTTTTCACTTCCATTTTATTTGAGCAGACTCCCTTCTTCTTCTTTTTTATGCTTATCTTTTATCGAACACTTGTTTTGTTTGTTTTCTATTGGTTGGCAAGCAAATCTTGGTTTATGATTAGATTCATTTTTTTTATGTTGAATACGTTGATTTTACTATCTAAACTCAAGGATGGCTGCAACTATGCACGCAAAGATCAATCGACGAAAGCTTGACAAGCTCAATATCATCCATGTTTGGTAAACCATTTTCGGGATTGTTACACTTCTAGTTTTTTTCTTTTTTTCCAATGACTTGTACGTTAATTTAAATTTTCTGCTCTAATTTTGTAGTGAACAAATTCTGAATCCTTCTGTCCCGATGGCTCTTAGGCTTTCTGGAATTCTTATGGGTACTTTTCTCTCTCTTCCCCCATCTCCATCCTCTTATCTTTTACTAATCAGTTATGGAATTCAAGTGTTAATGATATCAGTTACTACCCTTCCTCAGGTGGTGTTGTTATAGTTTATGAGAGAAAAGTGAAACTGTTCTATGGTAAAATTTTTCAGTCCTTATATTTACTGCTACTTAAATTTCAAATTTCAGTTTTCTTTCTAGGTTCAAGTATTTATAGTATTTCATACTCATGTTTCCCTGCAGATGATGTGACTCGTTTGCTGGTATCTCCACGAGATCATAACAGGAGATCTTATTTTTCAATTTTTCTTCTTGGTTACTTGACTACTAATTCTTCTTCATCTGTTTGATTATTGTTTGGTAATTCAATGTATGAAAGGTCGAAATAAATGAAGCCTGGAAAGTGAAAGCAGCTCCAGACCCAACTGTTCTTCCCAAAGGAAAATCACAGGCCAAGTCAGTCCCCGTTTCTAGCTGTGTGGGTTGACAGCTTATAAAACCGTATCCATTTCTGACGTGAAGCGAGCGTGAATGCTTATCTAAGCAATGTTATGGGATTCTGCTTGTAGGAAAGAAGCCGTGACCTTGCCAGAGAAAACTGAAGCAGATGTGAGAGACATTGAACAGTCTCTTAATATCTCAAATACAGCCAACATGGGCTTCCAACAAACAGCCTATTTTGCCATGGTACAATAGTTTAGAAAACTTTATATTTTACAGAAATATTTCCTAGACTAAAAGTTAATATCAGTTAGCTATGAAGATTTATATGCGCAATTTAATTGATAGCTAAACGCGTTCTGCATCCCTTTCTTATCGTATCTGCAACGGCTTGCATATTATATTTGGACCTTTTCTAATCCACTTGAACAGGAACATGATTTCATATAACATGCAGTACACGTGACAAATACTTCTCCTATAATGGCGTACTTGGTTTTATGTTGATTTATCCTCTAAATACTTCGGCGATCTTGATCTTATGAAGCATACAATAGCATTACGATGCACTATTTTGTCCTGTTTGTCAACGCATACACGCTCAATCATCACATGTTCCTCGTTAACCGCTTGGGTGATGGAGACTTTCCAGAGATAAAATTGCCCTTCATCTTATATCTGAAATTTTAGTTCGAAAGATTTAAGGAGAAATTTGCTAACATGTAAGCCGCATTTCCCTCATTCAGCTGATCTATGCATAATGGTTTTGCCTGTCCAGCGACTTGACAGTGTGGGTGAGCCATATATTAATAATGGTCTCTCAGATGATGATTTAGCTCAGAATTTTCATCGAGGTCTTGGTTTGTCCTGTTTCTTCGTTCGATATCCTTTTCAAAGATATTCGAATCATGTTGACTAATCTCTCCTACTCTAACAGCTGATGCGGAGAACATCAACTTATTCGAACGTTTTGACTCCTATCAGACCAGCACTAATATATTCAATCGCTTCGAACGGTAAGGCGCAACTCAATTGATTGTACAAGTGATCCTTGTTTCTCATTCTAGGTTTGCATAATGTGATTTTGATGTCTAATATGCATACCTAGGCATAAAGGAACTCTCAATATTAGATTTATAAGGGGTTTTAACTTTTGTTCACCACTCTGTTGAAATAGATTTGATATTGAAGGCGAAGAAGAGACACACATTAACTTCACTTCAGGGGATCATGCGGAGATCCCAAATACTCTTGTATTAACCCCATCACGAAAAGATGAAACTATAAGAGGTGAGCAACATTATATCCCACTTAAAAATGTTGGAATATAGGACGGGAAAATGAAGGTTTAAGAAAGAAAAACAGGCAAAAAAATGCTTAGTTGATTTTTGTATTATTCCAAACATATTCTAACAAAAAGTAAGGTTAGGATTCTTTAAATCATTACTTAACTTCTATTTCAGTTAAATTAGGCTAAAATACTGATTTGTTAATATGAAATTTGATGGGTATAAAAACTTTTCAAAACAACTAAATTAAGGGAAATTTGAATTGCTATAACTTTTACAAATCATACATACGATGACTACATAGCGTACTTTATAAGATGACAAAGGAGTTCATTTAGTGTGTATAAACTTAAATTTCTTCTTGCCAATCTTATTCTACCCATCAACTTATTTTTCCAATTTTGAGAAATTGAGGTAAATCAGAACAGAAAATGGTGAAAGAATAAGTGATAATTTCTAATGAAGAAAACACTTCTGCAGCGGATGAAGGTCAGTATGGAGAAAAAGCGGTCAATCAACAGTCTGATGAATATAAAGAAGCTGCTTTGGTAATTTATCCTCTCTAAACAAAGTACGTTGTGTACTGTTGTGGTAACACATCAATGAAGCTTAACCAACCTAAAACCATGGATGAGACAGAACCAACAGAACCAAAGGCCTGTGAAAAGGAAAACAAGAGAGGCCCCTAAGATGGATTATGAACAAACCATTATCCCAGGCCACATGTATCAGTCATGGCTTCAAGATGCTTCCGACATTGCCTCAAGAATAGGCAGAAAGAGAAAGGTTGTCCCTAATCTCTAACATATTGAGATTCCGATGTAGTTATGCAACTAAACATGTGGAAAAAAAAACCTTCAAATTTAAGTCTTTTCAACTGGGTGGCATCGTTCTGTCACAAGTTCTCTACAGTGCCCGTAGTTGTTCGAAGTAGGCGCTGTGGCGGGATTTGTAAGAGAACATAATTAACTTTTGTCAAGATTCAATTTTCTTATGTTGCTAGAAAGGAATCAGAAAGATGGGCGAAGAAAAGTTTATTATGTATCTTTTTCTGCAGGCACGTAGTGGCATAATGTCCACGATGACAGTCGCTAAACTTTTGGACCTGCCCCCTACTGTACTTATCGATCATTTATCTTCGATGGAAAATTGGGGAGTGCATTACCCAGCACCTCTTATGGAGCTTTGGATGAAAAGTACAAAGCTTCCTCACGACTTGCCTTCTGGTAAGATTATACATACAGTTTCTTACAATTTGTTATCCAAAAGACGATGTCTGTTATCTAATTGTTTTGTACTCCCTGAGCAGAGACGAATTCTCCGCATCTACGCCCAGAACTATCATCTTTATCACCACCAGAGAGAGTTACTGTTCTAGATCCAATTGAAAATGTAAGGAAGTCAATTCTAAGCTTCTTTGCTGCAGAAATTCTACATGAATGCAGCCTGATCAGTTGTTTGGATGTGAAGGCTTTTGAACATTTCGGTCGTGGATTAGGCTCTGAGCCAATGGGCTTTCCACTCCCCGTAGAGAAGCAGCGACCATATCCTATCAACGACGAAGAAATCTTCATGGGGGAACTACAAGCCAATCTTTTTAAGAATGGCGGAAGGATAAATGAAGTGAATTCCGTCACACCTGGAAACTCCGGTATGTTTCATCTGTTTCCAATGACCTTTTGTATTTCAACTGTACGTGGAGAATCTTAAGGTAACTATAGATGGTAAAGAAGATATTGTTAATAGTTCAATTCCCTTAAATTCACAGGAGATGACGTTAGATCTATCCCAAGCTTGGGATCAGGCTACGGTGTTCTATCGCAGCGTTCGGAAACCAATTCAGAACGGTTTGTGGAAACGGGTCATATAAAAAGAACTGGATTGACAAATTGATTTATGCGTGAATCATATTGCTTGGATTTGACCATTTCATTTTTACCCTTTTCAAAGCAATATAGTGTTGGAACAATGCGCATAAAATGTTCTAATAATTGGATTACTTTTTCTCAACAGGTCCAATAAGAAAAGGCCTTTTTCAGCCTCTAGTCATAATGGCAGTGGCCTTGAACCTGTAGCCGAAGAACATTTTGGGAAACATCCTGAGCCGGATTTCAAGTTATCAAGGCTGTCTGAGAACGGCCTAACACCTGATATAGGTAAATGAGAAACCTATTCGTGACTTTGGTTTCGGAGTTGCAGCTGCTTGGGCTGTAAATTTGTACCTTTTGCTGATAAGCTTTCTGACCATTTTCACAGAAGTGCTGATGGAAACTGGACCTACACAAACTCAGAACCCAATAATTAGTCAGCCCGTTGACAAGATAACTGATTCTATCAGAACGTATGGCTCTTTGAGAAAGATTCATTTTTGGTTTCTATTCCATACTAATAATGAATACATATAACCGGACTTGAGTACCAACAGCCAGATGAAGAATCATTTTGAAACTCCTGGAGCCCCTCAAGAAGAGTCCCTCAACAATCTAGCCGCTGGGATGAACCGAAAAGGAGCCGCTCTACTCTTTTATCAAACTTGCGGTAATCATAAGCACTTGTTTCTAAAACTAATTAGCCTTACAGACAATTTAATGCACTATTCTTTTATCAGCAACGCTGTCGAATTTTATTGTCCAAAATCAAATATCTATTTCTAAAACTAAAAAGCCTTACAGACAATTTAATCTGGCATTGAACGCATAATAAATTTGTTGCTGCAGTACTGGCTTCTCGTGATTTTCTCAAAGTTGAACAGAATGTACCTTATGGAGAGATTCTCATATCAAAAGGAGCACAGATGTGAAATACTTTATTAAGGTCAGCATCTGGACTGATGAAGTGCCTTGTCTATTCTACTTCTATGTTATCTGCTTTCATTCATATTTACTGTCTTTCTTGTAATTTAGACATGCGTTGTATAAGACTCTGTGATTCAGCTTATTACTTTCCTTCAACAGAAATAGGAACTGAACCCCCTGAAACTGGTTAGAAGCTATTCATACTGAGGGTATAACCCGTCTACCTTCAGGGAGGATTTTTTTTGCATCCTAATTTTTTCTATTGGTACAGCATATCCTAGACTGTAGCGTTCTCCACAAACCAATCACCATTTTGTACTGTTGTTAGCAAAGTTTTGCTTTCTTTCTTGCATTGTAGCCCGATTTGTTCGGATTGGTCTCTATCATCCGCTATGACATTTAGGCTCGCATTGTAAGTCGATACCTTTAATTTCTGTCCATTTCCATAATGTATAAGCAGTGGCTTCACTTATTAGTATAGCAAACCGTATTACTTTGTTTTGTTTCCCTTACATTTGCTATATCATGAATATAACCGAAGTTATCAATTCTTGCAATTTTTTTTCAAAAAGAAAAACAAAACGACGCTGCATGTTGCCAGCATCTTTCTCGGTCTTTTGGGCTGGGTAACCCATTTCTCTGCTTCACTTTGAAAAGCCTACTTCCCTTGACTTGTTGGATACACCGAAAAAATTAAATAAAAATAGAGCCCACCTCTATATCAGGGCAGTGCTCAAAATTTTGCAAGCCCCTTTCTTTATATAATTACTCTACCCCAATCATTAGTTATTAGATTATAAAATATATACCTCCTAAGTGACATCCTAATTTATAATTTATAATTTTGTTGTTAATATAATTTATTATTATTAAATAATTTGCTTTCGATAATATTGGTAACTTAATTATAACAAAATTATGTAGTATGTGAAATATAAATTGCGATAAAAAAGCAAATTGAGTAAATAAATCAATTCAATAAATTAAAGCATGAATACAATGAGTAAAGTAAATGGTAAATATAATTTAAGATAAAATCAATACAATATAAATTAAATAGATCAAGAACAAAAACGATTAAGACTATTTCAATATAAATTTCTTGTAATGTTTATCTTATTCATCTTAATGTTTTAAAAGTTTAATGTGACACAAACATTAAGAATTTATATTTTGTCTGATTAGTATATAAATCTTTCATACTTGAGAAGAAGTTTATTTTTGAGTTTTAAAGAAATTATTTTGATTTTATATTTCTTTAGAATAGCAGTGATACTTCTAAAAATTCTTAAAGAGACTTCTATAACATATAAGATTTAAACTTTAATATTCTAAGCATTATTACAAGCATATAATTAACTTAAGAACATTTATGACACAATTAATTCAACACCTTCAAACCCTAAAATTAGTGCTATAAAGAAAAGAAAGAAATACTAACCTTGATCCATATTCGTGTAATCTCTTCTTGTTAGCAAATCTCTTCTTTATGGAAAACTTTATCCACTCTCGCCTTTTGCCCTTTTTTCGTTCTTTTCAATGGTGTAAGAATGTATGTATTTTGATATCTATAAACGTTTCTTAAAATTGAAGGGAGAGCGAAGGGTTTCTTTATTAAATAACCCTAATGACTCTAATTTCTTTTAACAAGCCCAATAACTATTATTTTGGGCTCACTTTATATTAGAATCAAATAAAGTAATATGGGTCACACTTATCATTATTAAATTAATCTAACAATCTTCCACTTATCCCATATTACAAATTGATGATCCAACAACATAAGTGTGCATTATATATTGAACCTATCAAGCCATAAAACTTTAATGAATTAAAATAATGGGATTATGGCGATTATAAGTCATCTAACGATATGATTCCTTCCATGTATCACACAATCATCTCAACTAAAAAAACTATAATTGAGTAACATTGTAATTCTCAACGTTAATATTTCTTAAAACATAATTTATCATCACAATAAAATAATGTGTGTACACAACATAATGTGACAACTAACAAATAGCAAAAACATAATATTAATTAAATTCATAAGTGTCAAAATAATAATAGTAAATATCCAAACATATGTTCGTACATAACATGATCTCATGCTAACAAGGACTTATGTATAATGGATTCACTACCATTAGATCAATTCCAATATGCTCAATTGATACTTTATGTTTTTGCACTTCTTCCTTAACTAACAAGTATTTCAAACCTATGTGTTTAGCACCCTTAAAATACTTATCATTTTTAGAAAGAAGATAACTGTAGAATTATCACAATAAATTTTAGCGGTCTATCTATACTGTCGATAATATCTAGCTCTAAGATAAAGTTTCACAACTACTATGCTTGAATAGTGGCCTCAAAGCATGCCACAAATTCGGTCTCCATAGTGAAAGTAGTCATGACAGATTGCTCTTCATTCTTTTAAGAAATTGCCCCACTTGCTAGTTAGAATAGATAACCAAAAGTAGACTTCCTTGAGTCTAAACAACTAGTATAATCTGAATCTGAATAACCGATCTCTTTTAAATGATCTGATTTCTTATATGTGGGCATGTAATCCTTGGTGCCTTATAAATACCTAAGAACTTTCTTTGCAGCTTTCTAATGGTCTAATCCGAGATTACTTTGATATCGGCCTAACATTCCAACAACAAAACTAATATCCGACCGAGTAAAAGTCTAAATATACATCAAACTCCCAACTACATTTGCATAGGGAATAAATTCCATTTTCCTTTCGTTCCAAATCATTCTTGGGACCTTGCATGTCATTAAATTTATTCCTTTTCTGAATTGGAACTACCCCTGCTAAGCATTTTTCCATCTTAAATCTCTTTAATACTTTACTGGTATATCCTTTCTGAGATAACCCTATTAATCCTTGTGTACTATCACATAATATTTTTATTCCAATCATATATGATGCCTTATTCATATCTTTCATTTCAAAATTATTAGAGAGAAATTTCTTTAGATCATATGATAAGCCCAAATCATTAGTAGCTAAAAGAATATCGTCAACATATAGTACCAAAGCAAAGCACTTGCTCCTATTGACCTTCATATAAATACACCAATCAACAATGTTCTCTACAAAACCATAAGAAATAATGGTATCATTGTATTTAAGGTACCATTTTTGGGAAGCTTGTTTCAAACCATATATTTATTTCTTTAATTTACACACCATATTTTAGTTTTCTGCAGTCATAAAACGTTCCGGTTGGTCTATATAAACTTTTTATTGTAAGTCACCATTCAGAAAAGCGGCCTTTACATCCATTTGGTGAAGCTCTAAATCCTAATGAGCTATTAATGCCATAAAAATTTTCAAAGTTTCCTTCTTTGAAACTGAAAAAAAGGTCTCTTTAAAGTCAATGACATCCTTTTAAGTATAACATTTGGCTACAAGTCTGACTTTTGTACCTTTCAATATTACCTTTCAAGTCCCTTTTAGTCTTCAAGGCCCAGTTACAGCTCACTTGCTTTGTGCCTTCATGTAACTTAACTAATTCCCAGACGTGATTATCATCTATAGATTAAACTCTTCTTTCATAGCATTAAGCCACCTTTTAGAATTATTACATTTCAAAGCTTCTTTAAATGAGATGAGATCCTTATCAATGCTCAAGTCACACTCATGCTCAAGTGAATACACCACACAGTCATCTGATATAGCTAGTCTTTTCTCCCTTGTAGACCTTTACAATACTATTTCTTATGGCAATACATGATCATTCGTGACTTGCAGATTATTTACCGGTTCATTGTTGACATTCACATCTTGTGGGTTTGGAATATTAACTTGTTTTTCTGATATGTTACATTACTGTGAACAAGAGAAACAAAAACTTGAGAAGAGACACTAGGTGAAGGATTTTCCACCTGAATCTCTTGAATATCCACCTTTTGTGGTCTCCACTCCCATTGATTTATCTGTTTCAGTGAACCTGGCATTATCAGACTCAACTATTCTTGTACCATGGTTAGGACAATAAAATATGTACTATTTGGACTCTTCTGGATAACTAATGAAGTAATCACTAATAGTTCTCGCATCAAGTTTCTTTTCATGAGGATTATAAATCCTTATTTCTACTAGGCAACCCCAAACATATAGGTGCCTCAAGCTAGGTTTCCTACTTGTCCACAATTCATAAGGTGTCATAGGAATCGCTTTATTAGGAACCCTATTAAGTAGGTATGTAGCCATCTTTAATGCCTACATCCATAAAGATAAAGGTACATTCGTGTAACTTAACATATTCCTAACCATATCTATAAGAGTACGATTCCATCTTTCAGCTACACCATTCTATTGTGGTATACCGGACATTGTATACTATGCATAAATGCCTTGACTTTGAAGAAATTTTGCAAATAGACTTGGACATCGTCCATTCCCATCATATTTACTATAATATTCACCACCTCTATCATACCTTACGACTTCACTTTTCTATCTAATTGCCTTTCTACCTCATTAATAAACACCTCAAGAATGTCCACTGATTGAGACTTTTCATGCAGTAAATAGAAATAACAATAACGTGAAAAATCATCAATAAAGGTGATAAAATACTTTTCACCACTCCAAGATGGGACATGAAATGGACCACATATATTAGTTTGTATTAATTCAAGTATCTCAGTACTTCTTGTGGCTGAATTCTTATATATGTGTTTAGTTTGCTTGTTTTTAATACAATTCATAAACACATCTCAATCAGTAAAATCTAGTTAAAGTAAGATTTCACTTTTCACTAACCTCGTTCCTCTTTCTATAGATGTATGGCCTAACCTTTGATGCCATAAGGAAGCAGAGTGTTCATTATGTGCATTATGTATATTACAAACATTACATTCAACATGAAACAGGGATTCAGAATAATTAACATTAAGGTTAAAATGATGTAAACCATCTATTAATGTACCATAACCATAATAGTACTATCGTTTATACAAAGAAAAAACATCATTTTCGACGTTGAAATTAAAACCTATCTGATCCAACTTACCAACAGAAACTAAATTTCTAGCACATTTCGAAACATAAAGACACTTTTTAAGATCTAGATTACAACTAGTGTCTAAGGTCAATCTGTACATCCCTATTCCTTCTATTTGTTCCTTCATTATGTTACCCATGTACAAGAACTCTTAAATTCTGTTTATGGTTTGGATCGAAAGGAATCTCTGTATATGTGACATATGAGTAATTACACCTGAATCTAACCACCAGGTATTATTGGGCACCTTAATAAGTTTTGATTCAAAATATACTAAAACATAGTACTTACCTTTCTTTTCGAACAAGCCTTTCTCTTAAGACAATCTTTCTTGCAAAAGAAACAACGTTGTTCTTTATGGATTTGGCCTTTATTTGTTAGTAGTGTGACCTAGGCCAATGTTCATATGTGACTTTTGTATTGACATTCTGACTTATTAATAATATATTATGAGGTATTCTTTTAA
>JANZXR010000172.1:12977088-12991562 GCA_027575705.1 Erythroxylum echinodendron
AATAATAATAATAATAATAATAATAATAATAATAATAATAAGAACAACAACAACAACAACAACAACAACAACAATAACAATAATTAAAAGAATAGGTTTAATAGATGCAATATTGCAGATATTAAATTTACAGTAAAAATTAAATTAAAATATAAAGAAGTATGTTTAAAGAATATTAAAAAAAGTTAGTATAAAGTTATAGTCTTTTCTATTGATTTTTTTAAAACAAACTTCAACATTTAGGATTCTTTAAATAAATAATAATATAAAAATACAATTTTTTATGTTTATTATTATTTTAAAATTTATGTTAAATTCAATCATAAACTATTAAATTTATTATGAGTTTATTATATATTAATAAAAATTATTAGTATGTATTTTACTATCATCTTTTTATTCTTGATATTTTTACTTCTTATTTATTCATAACCAACCTACAAACCTTTAATCTTTTCTTTCACCCATCCGATTTCTAAGACATTATTCTAAGCTTAACCTTCCCTAATGAGCAAGTATGATGTTAAATTGGTTACGAACGTTGGTATTTGCATTCCTGAAGGTAGATCACATTTTCTTGTATTTTGGTCTGAAATTCCAACCTCTAAAAGGGCATTGTAGCCCCTGTAATTTCCTTTTTTTACTCACACTACCCTATATTTTAAATTCCTTTGTTCAAACAAACTCGTGACAAATTGGAAGTTATAGCTCTAACACTTAGAATAGATGGGATCCATGAATCACATGAATGCCAGGACAAGCCTTTCAATACATGAATCCAATGCTTTTCATTCAATAAACAAAAAAGACAATGAAACACCCCTATATGACAATCACTTGATCCACAAGATTACATTCATTAAGATAAAAATTCCGATGACGGGTTTCGTAAAAATCAACAAGTTTAACACCATAATGATGACACGGAGGCATATATTAGTTACTACCACCACCAAAGAGGTAACCCAGAGATGATCCACTACCAGGGGTAGAGTGAACCTTGGTCGCAGGTTGATCCTAGATCTAGTAAAATAATCGTTAGGGTACTTGAACCAGGTATCAGAAAAAGGTTTCAGACATGAAAAGCAAAAAGTTGGACAAGCCATTTCCTACCAACCCACGTCTAAAGAGAGCACCTTATCTTGAGGCACGAGAATAAATTAGAGAGTAAAATAAAGTCATGGATGGACCTAATCTAAATGCCAAATTCTTCTGGTAAGTAAACATTCTCGTATTTCAACAGAGATTCAGGTTTAGTCTAGTTCCCAAATCCATAAAGTCACAAACTATTAAAAAGGAACTACCATTTAATTATAAAAGGAAAGACAAGCCATCTTTTAACTTGAACAAAATACACCAATAATTAGAAGTCATGTTCTACAACACTTTGAATTCCAAAAACATATTTAGCAAACTTAACAACTTTTGCGATTATCAAAGCATCAAAGAATAGGAAAACTGTATGCCACTAACAAAATGCACTAGCGTAGTTTTGAAATATCATACCCTGATAAAGTTTCCAGTATTTTGTCCGTCTGCACAGAGATAATTGTTTGAAGAAGTAATGTTCATACTAGCACGAATTTGTTTAGCAATATCAATTGGCTGAGGAGAAATGGCAGGTTGGAAGGGTGGTGCACTGTTTACAGTTTGGCTCTCTCTTCGAGTAGCAGGGGCTTTGTTTGCAGCAGGAGCTGGAGCTTTCCACTTCCAAACAAATAACCCAATGAACTTTGACCACCACCACTGCTGACTCCACGACCCATGTTGTATCTTCTCGTTAAACTCCGCATTCAAAGATGTTTGGGAAAAAAAGATGATGAACTAAGAATAAAATGACAATGTCTCAGCAAAAGTTTAGGTAGATGCCTACTTTGCAGGATCCAAGAGAAAAGAATAAAATGCTGAGAAAAAGTTTGATGTAGAGAAATCACACAAACTTCTCTCAGTTCAATTCCCAAATAAGTGAATTATCCCTTCTATCCCTCACCCTCAATTAAGTTTCCATTAGAAAGGGGAGTAGGGCTGGGGTCAACCTAATTCATGTGTATTAGTTTTAGATGGATTTGAAATATGCAGATATCTAGTTTTCCACTACACAGAAACAAATTCCAAAAGCAACAGAATGCACGGTATTCCTTGGACATTAATCTCAATAGCGAGACACATCTAGAAGTAACCAACAAGAATCAGAGACCCCTGGGTATATCCTCAATTCCAAAACATATACTTACTTTAGCAAAAAACACAAAAGGCTGCACATTTTCAACTAGACTCATCGAATTCCAACTAAACACAAAGGTTGCAGAGGTAGAAAGATCTATAGAATAACCCTACAATACAAGTTCAAGCTCATAACTTTCCGGATGACATCAAACGATCGAGTCAACCAAGGCATTTGGATCTCTTCAACTTCAGTCTTTGAGTTTCACTTTTAATTGTAACAAGACTAGTGTAAAACCAAGTTCTCCTGCAGGGATGTAAATCAAGAAAAGAGATAAGAGCTAGAAGTCCCAGAGATATAACCACACAAAAAATTCAACTGACAAATAATATCAATTCAAAGGTTTTCACTAAATTATTAAACGTATTAGAATGATGGAGTTCCAATTGAGTTGAACCTCCCCTTACCCGAAAAATCAATCATTCAATAGAATCTTGAGAAACCCAGAAACGAAACTCTGTTGTTTCAACAAAAAAACAAGACTACACAAAACTATACAAGAAAAAAGAACGTCCAAAAACAAATCACAATAATAGAGACGGAACCTAAACAGTCTTGATGATCTTAAATATTCAAATCAATTAAACAAAGAGAGAGTTTTCACTACAGCGAGTACTAATCGTTACTCGTATCTAACCTTATGAGGAACGTGATTGAGAACAAATTCTCACAGGTGGCAAAGCGACATAAGACGAATAATTCCTTAGAAAAAGCTGCAAAACAAACTAAATCAGCAGGACAGTGTGAACGTAAAGAAAAGAGGGCAAAATCGATGTCAAAATAAAAACTATCAGCTGATTACGTTAAAACGCTCCTTCAAATGAGCCTTTTCAAAATTACTTGGTTGGGTTGAATCAGCTAATCTAATTAGCTCGTAACTAAAAAACTCAAATAATTTTTTTCTAAAGTCAACTATCAACTATTTTTTAACTGATAAGTCAACAATTAATCGAAGCCATAGTTTTGCATTTCTTTGCAACAATGTATGACGTGGACATAGAGACGCCATAAATGCAACGCAATCGGACTTGGTCATAGGGTTGCCTGCCTGGTAAAATTCATGTTAAGCGAAGAAGCCTCCTGAATTGAGAAGGCCATGATCACGACAGATTGCTGTCGGGTCATTACTGACGACTTGACTCGCAACATGAATTTAAAGCACATACTAGATGCTTTGTGGGATATCATGTAAAAAAATCCTAGGCTTCCATTATGAGTACTTTGTCTTGTTTTGGGCCATATATTCTTTCTTCGCTTTAATGGGCATTTCCCTTTCATGGCCGAACTTCACTTTCATTCCACTCGTATGAAAAAAATCTTTGATGAAGCCTTTTAACGTTTTAATTAATCAGCATGAGAATTTAGTACCATATGAAGCGTTTTTAACCAAGTCATTTGGAAATCTTTAAAGAAATATTTGTTTTCCTCAACGTCAAGAAAAGGAGACTCTTGGCAACAATTCAGTAAAAAAGGGGCTCAAACTTGGTTTGTTGACGTTTCAAGTTTGAGTTCTTTTACGTCTATAAACTTGGTTCTGAAGTTAACCTACTTCCTTCAAAGAAAGGGAACTCCACAACCTCAATAATAGCAAAAGTATAATTTGTGTACACTCAGCAATAGTATGCCTAAAGTTTGAAAAGGAGATGACATTGTAATTGCGAATGGGGAATTAACATATAAATAATATGATAAGAATTAGTTTGACTAAATAATAATAGTTTAAATAGTATGTTACTTGACAAAGAAATAAATTTAATTTCTCTAAAAAGCATTTTAAATAGTTTGCGTTAAAAGACAAATTTTGATTTCCAATAATATTATAAAAAGAATGTTAGAAGCTTAAACAGTAATCGGTAACAGTATAACTTCCAATCACATTTAAAAATAATACCTAATGGCGTTATAAACAATGTGTTATGTAAGGCCTCTGCTCGGAACAATTGAAGTTGAGCTTACACCAATCTTTGTCCTTGTCATTATTTCGGCACCAATCTGCTGTACTCAATAACCCAATTTTTCTTAATTATTAAATGATCCCAATCATTTAATAAATGAGATCTGTATTTATTAAATAATTAGGATCATTTGAAAATAAGAAAAATTAGATCCCCATTATTTCACCTAGATGGAATGTGTCATCGTAAGGCTGATGTAGATGCAATGCAACAACATTAATTATATTTATAATTTCCATTTATTTGTTTTCTCAGAAAAATATGTACAGAACAAAACAAAATTCCAAGCGGACCCAAGTCAGTCTTCCCTCCTTCGTAGACTCGGTTTGAAGTTTGAGCTGAATCCAAAATTACTTACTTAACATTTTGTTTTAATTATTATTTACATGTTGTACTGGGCAAAAAGAAGGTTCAGAAAATAGACAGGAGAGCGGACAGACAGTTGATTGCTAATGCTACCACAAAAACGCGTTTTCCTAAAGAGAAAGAGATGGGATCACATTTATGATTCACCTGCATTTCTTGTATTGCACGTACGCCAATTCAACTCAGTTTTTGAACCATTTCTTTCTTTTCTTTCTCTTCCATCTCAGTTCCTGTTGATACTTACTAACGGTCCAACTTTGGAGTTCTGCCTCAAGCTTCAAGCTTTTTTCTTCTTTTTTTTTTTTTTTCCTGCTCTTCACAGCTTTTCCTTCTCTTTCTTTGACCGCGGCAATCATGGAGAAGAAGTGGAAATTCAGTCGCTTTAGAATTTTGCTGCCTTTTTTGCTCTATCAGAACTTGATCTTTTGTTGGTCACTGAACGATGAAGGTACCTTGTTTTTGGTTTCCGGGTTCTTCTGTTTCTTCTCTTGACTCTTGATGCTGTGCTTGTTTCTCGGGAAATTTTGGGTGACAATAATTGGCGCTTTTGGTTGCAGGTTTGGTGTTGTTGAAGTTGAGAGACAGAGTTGTGAGAGATCCATACGATGCGTTGAATAACTGGAAGGATGGTGTTGGCGTGGTTGATCCGTGTTCGTGGTATGGAGTTGAGTGCTCAGATGGAAACGTTGTAGTCCTGTAAGTTTTTACCTTATGTTCCACTCGGAAATTTCGACTGCTAGGGAAACAAAATCCTTTCTTGTCACTATAATAGTTATTGTTGGAAGTGAATTCTCTTTTCCATTTAACAACTAAAGGAAATCATTCGTTTTGAACATAATACTAATAGACCTATTTCAGTTGATGGAGGTTTGGTTTGGCATGTCTAAAGCGGATGCAAGTGTACCCCCTAAATCCACTTCTATTATCCTGTGAAATTTATTTAATATCTTGGTTTTTCGTTATCTGTAACTTTAGACGGATTTACTTTAACTAGATCTCTAATCTACTACTGTCATTCCCTATGGTCTATACTTATGCTAAAGGATATGGTGACTTAACTAATGCTGCGTCCTCTTGCGAAATTCATGGACAACTGGATGGCACATGCAGGAACTTGAAAGATCTTTGTCTTGGAGGAACACTTGCACCTGAGCTCAGTAACCTTGTTCATATAAAGTCTATGTAAGTACAAGTTGGGTTCTAGTTGTTTGGATTCTCTTGTATTGTCAAGTGCTATGCTTTTAGCCATCTTCTCTTCAATTTTTGATGCAGTATTTTACGCAACAATTCTTTCACCGGCATCATCCCTGAAGGGCTCGGAAAGCTGAAGAAATTGGAGTTGCTAGATTTAGGGTACAATAACTTCAATGGCCCACTCCCACCTGATGTTAGCAGTAATCTTGCTGTGGCATTCCTGTAGGTGGATGGTGCTTCAAAACTTTTATTGATCATGTTTTCCTTGAGTCATTATATAAACTAAATTTCCTGTCTTTGCTGTAGTCTCTTGGACAACAACGAGCATCTGGGATGCTTATCACCTGAAATTGGTCAATTAAGGACGCCCTCTGGATATCAAGTTGATGAAAATCAGATATTTGATGCTGACAATTTCGCATCTAATGACAAAAGATTCTTTATGAGGTATGCTGCCACTTTAACTTGAAGACATTGAGCACAACCTACCTGTCCATCAATCAGGTTAATATTGCTAATACAGGAAGTTTGAGTGCTCATTCTAATGGATTTTTGATAAAAATTCCTAAACTGTCACTGGTCTTGAAAGACGCAATTTCCCACTATTTTGTTTTTTGATGTTGATTAATTTGTGCTCTGTTTTCTAACTATTTTCATAATTTACTAAGTGGTATCATTTTCTTTATTGTTCGATAGGAATGTTGCCAAAACCAAACGTGGAATTCAAAAGCTACTGTTTCAAGAAACCCTTGCTTATTCTGCAAATAAACATCCACCATCCTTTTCAAAATCTGGTTTCCAGAATCCATACAAATTTCTTAGACCATCACGTCCACCCGGCATCCCGGCAACATCACCTCCGGCACATTCTAGTAGTTCATCAAGCCGAAACAATTCAAATGCATCTTCCCCTTCTGTAAATGATACTACATCACCTTCCACATCACACTCAGGGACTATCCTCAAAACTGGAGCTGAAAAGTCTTCTAAAAAAACTCATCACATTGTCATCTTTGTTGGATCCATAGTGGGTGCCTTATTTCTTCTTGTATCAGTTGTCGCCATCTATGTCTTCAAAACCAGTAAGGCTAGTGTGAAACCTTGGGCGACAGGGTTGAGTAGGCAGCTCCAGATAGCAATTGTGGCTGGTAATTCTGTTTCTTAGAGGGCAAATATATATTACTGTATGCATAGACTGAAAACCTGGTGCAGCATACATAGCTGCTCATTAAATTATTAAATTATCTGCCATACGGTTCACTTATACATCTGTTAGAGCTTTATACTTGACATTGCTCTCCATTTTCAATTTGTAAAATGCGACCTCTTGGTTTCTATTTTTGAGTTGACATGTTACCTGCAATCCTAATTTCGGATACATCGTACTAATTCATCTCCCAAAGTTCTCTGCAGAGGAATTGAAGCCTGGTTTATATGGAAGGGGAACTTCCTTATCAATTAGTCTAATCTGATTTTGTCTCGATATTTGACTGATGAATTGATGATTATAGTTTCCTTTTACGTTCCCTTTATCTTCAAGATTACATGTTTTGATGTTGGGGGCCCATCTTGTGTACTTAAATGAGTCTCTGCATTTCAGGAGTACAAAAGCTGAAAAGATCTGATCTTGATGCTGCTTGTGAAGATTTTAGTAATGTTATCGGTTCTTCTCCAATTGGTACACTGTACAAAGGGACCTTGTCCAGTGGAGTTGAAATAACTGTGGCTTCTGTTGAAGTAAAATCTGCCAAAGATTGGTCGAACAATTTGGAACTACAGTTTAGGAAGAAGGTAATTTTAGGGAAAATCCTGAATTAAAAACCTTTGTGATGTGGTTAAAACTTCTAATGCTCTCTCTTTATTTTTCAGATTGAGACACTATCTAAGATAAACCACAAGAATTTTGTCAACCTTCTTGGTTATTGTGAGGAAGAGGAGCCTTTCACTAGAATGATGGTTTTCGAATATGTTCCAAATGGGACACTTTTTGAGCATTTACATTGTGAGTATATATTACACACTTTCGTTACATCTTTTTAGACATTCTACTTGATGAAATTTGATGTGTTATTATATGTTACTTTTCAGTCAGCTATGAAGTAACAATAATTCTGAACTTGAAACTAACTGTTCACGGATTTTAGGAAAGTATACGTAATTAGATTTAGAACTAAGATATGTATATCTCTGGCCAGAATACAATGCCTCAATAGATCTCTATGCACTTGTATTGCAATCTATTCCAATATAGATTTTCTTTTCTTTATGTCCCAACAGAAGATGTCGTATAAAAAAAAAGTGCTCTTCTTTGACACTAAAAGTATTTTGATGGAACAAAAGCTTATATGATGTGGCATAAGATCTTGATGCTGCCACAAAATCTGTTGTCTGGCGACGTTGATCTTTCTTCAGAATTGATTGTTTGTTTGCATGTGTATTAGCTTAGGCATAAGAATATTAAATTTCTAATTATTAAAACACTGCTAAGATTGGTTTGTGCTGCAGTTCAAGAATCAGAGCACTTGGACTGGGGAATGCGGCTGAGAATCGCCATGGGCATGGCATACTGTCTTGAGCATATGCATCATTTCAACCCACCAATAATCCATAACAATCTGAACTCTTCAGCTGTCCGACTCACAGAAGACTATGCTACCAAAATATCCGACTTAAGTTTTTCTAATTGGATGACTACTATTAAGATGGAAACATCAAGGAAAAATCTTTCAGATACGTCTTTGACAAGCAGGGAAAGCAATGTTTACTGTTTTGGGGTACTGTTGTTCGAGATGATTACAGGCAGGCTTCCTTATTCAGTGGATAATGGGTCTCTAGAAAACTGGGCATCAGACTATTTAAGAGGGGACCAACCCCTTAGAGAAATAGTGGATCCATCTCTAGCCTCCTTCCAAGAAAAGAAACTAGAGAGTATTGGGGAAGTCATTAAATTGTGTGTAAACCCCATTCCTGAACGAAGGCCTGCAATGAGTGAAGTCAGTGCAAGATTGAGGGAGATCACAAAAATAGCACCTGATGCAGCTATCCCTAAACTTTCTCCTCTTTGGTGGGCAGAGCTCGAGATTTCGTCCCTTGATGCTAACTAAAGTAGGGATAATAGATTACAAGTTGTATTTCCAACTCTTCCCCGTGTGTTGAGGCAACAAATGTACCGACATACTCGCATATGACCATAATCCATAGATGTTTGTACGTGTTATGAGGTGGAAAAAGTAGCTAGTCTTTTTGTTCTCTTTGTTGGTGTATGTTGTATATAGTCCATCAGTTAGTTGTATGCTAAATAAATTTAGTAACATAATTAATTAAAGGTATTTTTGATTTTTTGTTTATTATATTTGATATTTTAATATTTAAAGTAAAATCTAATGAATAAATTTTTTGCAATTAAAATTACGATGAGATTATATTTATGAGATTCAATTTATAACTATGTACTACTTTTAAATTATTCTTAGTTATAGTTCCATTAAGATGGAATACTAAAAGGAACAGTAAAATTAGTGCATGTTATCTTTTTATTATAAAAAAGTAATTAATCTTATAAATTATAGAAATTCTTAAATAAACATGTGAGTTTTTATTAAAGAATAACTTGACTTAATTATAAGGATCTCAAATATAATATTATTTACATGTTTGTAGATTTTTTTATTATGATTGTTGTATAATTGATTTTTAGACTTGAAATTATTTAAGTATCTCATGTGGGAATTAATATATTTAGGATAGCTCAGTCGATAATTCTTTGATACAGTAAGAATTATATAGAGATAGTTAAGTAAATCAATAAATAATTCATCAACTTAAAGTAATGAGATAGAATATTCCACTGTTCTTGATTAATAATGATTTAAGGAATTCTTTGGATTAAATAAATTTATAATTGAAAAAGCATTTTCAAATATTAATTATAAATCAATTACTAATTTGCAATAAAGAACATAATTTGATTTAAAAGAGTAGACACTAAATCTATACTTTATGTCCAATTGGAACATTAAATAACGAAATGATTAAATTACACATATAACTATGCATGTATATATTAAGTCAAATCAATTTTACATTTCTAATATTTTTTTAAATTGAAGAATGCATTAATAATAGGAAAATAAGATCTAACACCACACCAAAACACCCTTGTAATTGGGTAGCTAAACCATGTAACTTGACGTGTTAATAAGCCATTAGGCTACCTTAGATACAAACATAATCAAACATAGTTAATTAACTATTATTCAACCTTGACAAATTTCACCATATGCGATAAATTTGCCCCTACGTGTCTTTTTCTTCAATTGTATGCAGTACTCATGTTTTATAAAAGCTCTCGGTTACTCGAACTCACTTCACAGTTGTCTTTATTCTTGTTGCTCCCTTTTTCTGCCTAACTAGTTTTTGCTTTCTTCCTTGCAAGGTCTTGGAGAATGATTCGCCCCTATACTAGTATGGCCTCCTCTTTGCTATAAGAACCACTACATGTATGTTGTAAGTGCCTATAACTCCACCTCCTATACGTTTTTCTTCTCAGATGGACGACGTATGTTAACCAGTACGCTTATATGTTATCTTTTAATGAATTCTCCATAATATGGATAAGATTTATCTGCAATTTCTTGCACTAGATTCCACCATAACCTGTTCCTTTGTCTTATTAAAATGTTTCTACATGTAGTTATTCACTAGATTTTTCAACACCTTTATAGAGTCTGACATTCCTCTCTTCCTAAAACTTATGCAGTTAACACCAAAGCTTTGTCATTCGTAGGGAGGATACAATTTTCTGTAGTCATTTTAGTACTTTTTATGATTCATCCCCAGTGTTATCTAGGTAACGCAATGTTTAATCCATTAGAAAAATTGCATTTGAAGAACATATTCTTGATAGTTTCTACATTCCTTTTACAAAATGTGCTTATAACTTATTGGTTGTGCTTAGTTTGAATGTAACTTATTAGTTGTGTTTAGTTTGTCTTTCACTGTCAACCATATGTGAAAAGAAACTTTTAGGACTAGGTTTTTATCCCAAACTATTTGATGCCATCCTTGGATCGTCCCTCTTACTCTTAGCAATTCCCTAAAAGAATGGCTTGAGTATGGCCCTACCTGGACCTTAACCATATGAATTCAATTTTCCTGTATTGATTGGAGTTATAGGAGGGAAAACATTGCTCCATTTCTCTCAGAACACTTCTCTAATAGTTGCTATTTACTCATATCGCTACCTTTTCATCATTTAGAACCTCATTTATTAGGTTGCTTAGCTAGTGGTTTTTGTAAACTAGTCATCCAAACTATAATTATCATACAATATTGAGGATATACTCCCATTCTCGATTTTACACTTTATGTGTTCCTTTATATAAGTTCTCAACTTTAGTAATTGCTTTATACACCATAAGCTCCATGAGTATAATTCTTTGATCACAATCCCTCATAAGGTTTTACCCTTTAAAATGTAAGTGTGTACCCATATAACCTATTAGGCTTCTCTATATAATATTATTCTCTAAAGTTTTTTACCCAACAGAGTTTTGTTGGCTAACCTAATGGAAACAATTTCCAACCCATGCTTAGTCAATATGAAGCGTACCTCATTCGAAGCAACTTTTGATAAGTACCTTCCATCCTTTTCATCCGCTTATATGAATCTTCAAATTTCCCTTTCTATAGACTTGATAACTCTTTTGGCTAGAAAGAGATGTGATATACAGTTTATATGAAAGGAACTATTGATATATTTAATTAGTTGTAGATTTTCAACATATGATAACTTCTTATTACGCCACAAGTACAATCTTTTCTAAACTTTTTTAGTATAAAGACGCATTATGAGTATTGTAGACTTTTGGTAGCTAATGGGAGCCCCAGGTAATTGATGGGGGTGACTAATTCTCAATCTTACAATTCGAGAGAGTCTTTGTGAGATGGGTGTTGCACTTTTTGATACTACTATATGGCTTTTATCCTTATTTAAAACTAGCCCTGATAGTATATTGAAAGAGTATAGGGAAGATATTAAAAGATCATTCACAAATTCTAAACAGGTAATCTTAAGATCTTTGTACCTGCTATGATGCCTGAACCTTTGTTCATTAATGATATTATATTTGACTAGCCTCGTGAGGACCTCCAAGAAAAGAATGAAAAGGTAGGGGGATATAGTATCCTCTTGTTTCAAGCCCCTTTTTCCATTGAAAATTTGAGTTAGTTATTTATTAGCGAGGACTGAAAAGGAGACTAATGTTACGTACATATTGATCTAATGCTTAAACTTGTTTGGAAAGCCAAAGGAATCAAGTATATGTTCTCAAAAGTCCCAATTGACCGAATCATATGCATTATTGAAGTCAAACTTGATTGCCTAGTTTTTTAGGTCATTTCTCCTATTGTATCCATTTAGCAATTCTTTATAAAGCAACACATTATCCCCTATTTTTCTCACTTCCAAAAAATCATTTTGTGATTGGTCAATTATGCCCTTCAAGACCTTTCACAATCTTGTGGCCATAATTTTAGCTATGATTTTATATATAAAATTGTAACAAGCTATAGTTTTGAATTCACTAAAGGAGTTAGGATTGTGTGCCTTAGAGTTGAGGCACAAAAACATTTTATTGATTTTATCTAGCATCTTTCCCTTCTTAGACACCTCCAATATTGCTTGATTTTATCTAGCATCTTTCCCTTTTTAGACACCTCCAATATTGCTTCTATCATAAGGCAGCTAATTTGAGGCTAAGCCTTTTGGAATAATAAACCATTCAGGCCGTCAGGACCGAGGGCTTTCTCATAATTTATTTCTTTCAATACTTGTTCAATTTTCCTAAGGGATACCAGGGAAATTAATACTTCAACTTCTTTAATGGAAAATTGGCTATTGATGTAAGGCCTTAAGGCTTGTGGAGGAGCTATTTGGAGATGAAGTACTAAAAAGTCCCTTAAAGAACTTCAAAGCCTCATCTTTGAGTTCTTATTGAGAGGATATTGTGCTCACCTCAATATTCATCAAATAGCATATCCTATTGTGATTATTCCTTAATAAAATGATTTTATAAAAATACCTGGTGTTCCTATATCTCTTATCTAGCCATTATCCTTGATCTTCTTTTAAGCATGGGCAATGGTTCCTCTTTGTATCTAGATAAGAGCTTACTGCATTATTTTCTTTATTTAACCAAAAAGTATCTCCAAGATGTCTGTAAACTTCTTAGATTTGACACAATTTCTCCTTTGCATCAGTGACAACTTAAAAGGTGTTATTCCCTCTCTCCCTTTTAAGCTTTCTTAGTTCTTCCTTATCTTTTCTATCCCTAGATTGGACTAGCCATGCCTTTCTTTATGGCTTGAGCAAAATTAGCATCCTTAGCTATATAGTTGTTTAAAAAGGAAGCATCTTTTAGAAGTGGATAATATATCTTGGATCACTATAGCGGAGTAATCCGAGATTAAGGGGTTAAAAAAAGAAGCTCTACTATAAGGAAGTCTCATTAACCACTCATTGTTTACCACTGCCCTATTTGATTTCTTCATGATATGCCACTTATTTGTGTGTTATTTCTCCATGTAAAGTAATGCCCATCTGCCTTAAGGTTCTTAACCTCTAACCCAACTATGCAATCCTTTAGATCATTGCTAAAGTTTCTCAAGCAATGATTTCCCACGCTTCTAAGGCATATATTATATAGTTGAAATCTCCTAAGATCACTTAAGGGAATTTAATGATAGACAATTATTTATCTATATTTATATACCTATATTTAATTTATTTTGTTTATTATTTAAGATTTTTATCGTATTTCTGGCACCTAATTTGCTTGAAGTTTGTTTTTAGGTAATAATTGCCTTTATAAACCAAGAGGAGATAAATTGGGGGTGAAATTGTTGCATGTGATGGAAAATTGGAGCAATTGTGGATTTACACGACTGTGTAAGGTTTTGTAAACATGTGGACCATCAAAGATACAATTCCTGCCTATATGGAGTTACACGTCTGTGTATGTTGACATACAAAGCTGTGTATGTTGCCCGTGTAAGTTTTTGTAAATATGTCAAGTCATAAATTATGGTGTTTTTTGGAGGTACATGGTCATTTACACAATCGTGTAAGTGACTGTGTATATCCCAGAAACCTTAGTTTGATGATCTACAAGGATAATAAGAAGGCTACATTGAAGAGGAATTCAAAAGCGTCTGAATTCAGAGAGAGGCAACGAGAGTTGTTGCGCCTAAATTAAGTTCTAAAATTTACCTAGGTTATCCTGCTCGCAATTATACAAGGTAGTTGTAGTTGATCACCCAGGGTCGTATCCCAAGGAGGCGAAATTGGTTCACTTAAATTAACCTTGAACAAAAATAAAAACAAATGCAATCTTAAACATTCTAGACTAATTTGTTGAGTGAAAGTAAAAAAAACACAAAATTAAACAAAAAAGTGTAATGATTCAACCGGAAGTAAAGATGAATAGATTAACTAAAATGGAAAATTCTTGAGAATTAATTTCACTAATTTAATCTCATATGTGTGACTAAGGGGAAATATAGTGTTGGATCCTGATTTTTTATTTTATTTCTTATTATTTGCTTAATTATTTATTTTTTGAATTGAGTCATTAATTTTGTAGGCATGAATAAAGATTGAAGATTTGATGGAAATATTGGAACTTAGTTAAAATTAATGTGGTGTTAAGTGGATTAAAGGAGTTAGAGCCATAAAA
>JANZXR010000172.1:12991662-13002685 GCA_027575705.1 Erythroxylum echinodendron
ATGAAGAATGAGTGTGGTAAGTTAGAGATGAAATGGAGGTGAAAATGATGAGGAAATTGAAGTAGGAATGATAGGATGTGTTTGAGAGGTGTTAGATATGGTTAAAGGATTAGAAATCTAGAATTTGACCCATAACTATCTGATAGGCGGACTTGATGTCCTTTGGGCAGACCTTCTTGGGTGTTCCAGTGTTTCTGCCCAGTTCATGTCCCTTTGGAGGGACATTATATCCGTTAAGTGGACCTTCTCGGGTTTGTTTCAATTTATGTCCCTTTGGAGGGACATTATGTCTGTTAGACGGACCTTCTCAGGTTAGATTCAGTTCATGTCCCCTTGGAGGGACATTATGTCTATTAGACAGACCTTCTAAGGACAGTTTTAAAAATGTAAAAATTTTGACCCTCTAAATGGAAAAAACTCTCTTCAAGGTCTTCAAGGAAGTTGTAGAAATCGAAGTTCTCTTCGAAACCGTACTTGAAAGGTCTAAATCCGACATCTCTATCAAAAGTTATGTGAATTATTTCATAATGAACTAGAGGCATAGAACTACAATTGTTCCGAAGAAGTCAAATTATGATTCCGCTGCCGGAATTGGTTTTGGTGCTAGAGAGATCCTATGGAAACAACCTTATAGGATGATACGTTTACGCCTTTGATATTTCAGATAGTTGGGCTCCAGAAACGGGGTACAACATATAGTATAGTTGTATTACTAAAATTACCAATCAGGTTCTAAAATCGATGCAAATAACAAACTAATCTAACTTTTGTATTCAACAAGTTCATTATCAAAATTAATTACTAATCCCAACTAATAATTACCACTTAAGTTAATATATTTCTAATTCTTAACCTAAGCTTCCGTAGTTTCTCATTTCATATTAAACTTGTTCTCTTGATCCTTCGTCTAATACCAAAATAATGCAAAGTTTAATCATGCTATTACATCCATTTAGTTCAGAAACTATATCAAACATAAGACAATAACATACTTACTCAATCATGCATATTTGACTAAAATAGCTACATTAATCCTCAAGAAAAAGAGATTAGCCCATCATAGCATAAACATGATTCATTATTCTCAAATAATTAAATCCCATATTCAACAATAACAAAAGTATTAAAGCAATAAAACAGTGAATACTGAATGGACTATCGATCTTTAAGAAAGAAAATAGGTTCAACATATAAAATATAAAAGAGTTCAACAGAAATGTTTCACAACACAACAACAAAGATAAAAAGAAATGAATAAATAAATGGCCTCTCGAATGATGAAGCTGGTGATGGATCTCCAGTCAAACTCTACCTCTTTGGCGTTGGCTCTCGCCTTCTACTTCTGGTCGAGCTTACTATTTCTGCTAATTTTCTCTCTTCTTCCTTTGTTTCTCTTCTTTCTTCTCTCAACCGGAGTTCTGTTTCTCCGCCTCCCTCTCTATCTCTCTGTTTTAGTTTTGTTCCAATCAAATGTGTGTGAATGAATCCTCCCATCGCCAGGCTTCATTCTTTCTATTTGTAGTGTCACGTGAGGTTTAGGTTTTCGTGCCCCTTCAACCTATAATTTCCATGTAATAAAATGATTGATTAAAAGAGAATGTTGTCTAGCATGAGGGGGAGTTTTGTGACTCAACAAGTAATAATAGTGCAAGTTAAGTCACAGTTGTGACTTAACTTATCACAACCACGCAAGTTAAGTCATGGTTGTGACTTATACTTGCACGGTTGTGACAAGTTAAGTCAACTGTGACTTGTATAGTCATGATTGTGACAGTATGCATGTAGCTGGTGAGATGAAGAAGCATGCAGCTGGCACCGTGAGCATGCATATTAGCTGGCTGGATGAGAAGAGCACCGTGAGAAGGCACGAGTTAAAGTGAGTGTGATATGAAATTAACGTGTGTGACCATGTAATTAATATGTGTGACCATGCAATTAACATGTCGCACCCATTTTTATGCAAAATTATTCTTGTTTTTCATGCAAATTCATAAAATTCTCTATTTAACATTCATGCAACATCCACACCATTTCCATTCAATTCATCTCACATTTGGATCAAAACATAAGAATTTGTACAAATCAAGATATGAATGCAATTAAAAGCAATAGAAACAAGACATAATAAATTCCCACACACTTAAAGATGCTTGTCCCCAAACAAAACAAAGAACACTAGACTATAAAAGAACAAACAATGAAAACAATGATTTTCCTAATTAATAATTAAAGATATCAATAATCAATTCAACAAACTCAACCTAAAAACTTGAAACTTATAATAGTCCATGAACAAGCTATTCACCGTATACAAGTATTTCAACTCAAAGACCATTAATAACAAGTACGATAGACACTCACTTCACTTTCCATCCTCTTAAGCGTTCAAGGGTAGGATATATTCACTCATCGTTCATTTCATATAAGGCTTCCACCAAGGCTTGCTTACTAATTCAATCTCCACTGCTCATATCAAACGCAAACATCAATCTGAAGATCTTTATTTCAGTTGTAATGGGGCCGGGCTAAGGGTAGGAAAAATGAAAATCATAGTTTAAAACCACAACAAAAATTGAGCATTTAAAATAATGCAAAACAATGAACCATAAAAGACTCATTTCTTTCCTCTCATTTAAAAAAATTAACACTTCCCATTTTTACTTCTCTCCTCTTCTTTTCATTTTCTGGGCATCTTTTCTTCCTTCCTTTTCTTTTCTATTTCTATTTCTTCTTCTTCTTCTTCTTTTATTTTTACTTTTTTTCTTGCCCTTTTTTTCTCTTATTTATTTTTTTTACTATTTTTTCATTTATTTATTTAGACCAAAATAGAGTTTAGATGTGAAAAATGTAGTGGAGATATACAAATTATTATAACCCTACGTTAAGCTCAAAGAGGGTTCACTAAAGGTAACATCACGGTGACTTTTTAAGCAAAAGGGGTACATCTTAATTGCCTTCATCATTTTAATGTTTGCATAAGATTATATGATTTCAACTATTATTTGCAAGCAAGTTTTAGAGTTCCTTAATAATGAAAGAATGCTCTTAAAAAAGAATACTGAATTTGGTGTTTCATAGTTCAAAAAGTCTCAAATTCTTACCAAACGAAAAATACTATTCATCTATCACAATAATCTAATTTCCTTTTAATTGAAATCTAAGTTAATCAGTCTAAGTATGTAGGTAAACTCATTCACTCATATTATACATTTCTAATTCGGATCGAGTTTATTTAATGACTATGCATCTCTAACTATTAAATGGGAAAAAACACACATAACACACATTTTTTAAATTAATAACCCCCACTTAAATATCACACTATTCCTAATGTGATCCAAAAAGTTAAAAAAGGGGTTTAAGATAAAAGACAAAAACTAACACGAACAAAGAAAAGAATTAAAAACTAAAAGACATTAAACTAACAAGTAGTAAAGAAAATGATAGAAATACAATACGAATGTGGGGGTGATCACTGTGTTGATCTGGAGTGGAAAATGGTGTACTGCATTGAAGAATGAAGAACAACTGCAAGGAAAATAGATAGAAGAGATGGAAAAGTAGGCCTGCGAACACAAAGAAAACAAACTAAGAAGAGATGGAAGAGTAAGCCTGTGCATACAAAGAAAACAAACTAAGTTAAGGTTCACTGAGAAAAATAATAACAAACAGATAATGGAAAAAAACAGAAATTAAATGGGTTACTTCTTTAACATCTTATAGTTGTATGCTTCAATAGTCATGCTCAAGGTGGGTCACTCAAAGTGATTGATTCCATCATTTTCTCCTTTCTATTCGAATCTGTCTCCACGAATTTTCCAAACACTTCCTCAGTTACATCCATTAGCAATTGGCCGCATTCATCACTCTCTTTAATCGAGTCCAGCTTCTTTTCTTCTTTGTCCTGCAAGGAAAAATCGAAATCGGCAATATTAACTCGATCAACAAAAAAAAAGTCTTCAGAAACAGTAGAAGTATGAATAAGTTCAACATTAAAGATTGAAAATTTTATTGTTTCTCCTAAGATGGTCATAGTCAATTTTCCATTCTTCACATCAATCAAAGTGTTAATGGTGGCCATAAAAGGCCTTCCTAGGAGTATGAAGTGTTCCTTTTCTTTCTCCTTCAGTTCCCCAATGTCTAGGACAACAAAGTCTACGAGAATAATCAATAATCTAACTTTCACTAACACATCTTCCACTATTCCTTTCGAATAATGTATTGATCTATCAGTTAATTGCAAACACATGTTCATAGGTTTTAACTGTCCTAGATCCAATTTCTCATAAATAGAGTGAGGCATAAGGTTTATGTTTGCTCCAAGATCAAGCATACCTTTAACCTCATCACCATTACCCATTGATACTTTCACGATAAAACATCCTCGATTTTTCAGTTTTGACGGTAAATGTTGCTGTAGAATTGCACTTGCTACTTCTGAAACCAACACCTTTTTTGTTAGGCTCAAACTTTCATTTCTTGGTGCTTAGTTCCTCGAAGAACTTGACATAAGTCGGAATGCTCCCAATCACATCTAACAAGGGCAGATTAACATTGAACTTAGAAAGCATGCCATATAGATAGGAATATTGCTCATCTTGTTTCAGTTCCTTAAGGTAGCTTGGATATGGAATTGGAAGTCAATAAGGATCCGTCACCTTGTGCAGTTTTTATCCTTTAATTTACTTGGTGTCATGCTTAATTTGTTCACCCTTTTGAATGTGACTTGAAGAGTTTCTCCCATTGCTTTTCTCATTCTGCTCATCTTCTTCTTTAGTGAGGCTCTTCTTTTCTTGATTATGAGTATTAGACAACTTAAAAGGAAACTCAACATGATTGTCAATCACTTTACCACTTCTCAGAACAGTAATTGATTAGGCTTGTTTGGGTTGACTAGGTAACTTTCCCTTTTGATTTTTAGTCATTTGAGCAACATGTTGCCCTACTTGAATCTCAATCCTCTTGACAGATGCTTACAAGGAGTCGAATCTCTTGTTGTTAGTTTCTTGATATTGAGTTGTTACCTGAATGAATGCATTCAGGCTTTCCTCTAAAGAAGGTTTTCTTAGTAGGTTTTTATTTGAGAATTACCCTCGAAAGTAGTTTGGCCTCTGAAAATTTTGGTAATGTGGTTAGGGTTGCATTGGTGGGTTGTTGGTCTTCCACAAAAAATTAGGGTGGTTTCTTCAACTAGGATTGTAGGTGTTTGAATACGAATCATTTCTCTTCCTTGGTTGAAAACCGTTAAGTGAGTTTATTTGTTCTTCTCCATCTATAAAAGGTTCGCAAGAATATGAGCAAACATTAGCTCTATGATAAAAAGTTTCACATATACCACATACCTTTTGATTTGGAATGTTTTGGGGTAGTCTTGTAGTTAACATCTTTACATACCTTGTTAACTCAGCTAACTGCTTAGCCAACTCTTGATTTGAGCTCACTTCATAAGCTTCAGCTCTTCTTCCTATCATACTCTTTTGTTGGAAATTGGCCCCCAACATTTCGAAGATCTCATATGTTTCATTGGCAGTCTTCTCTCCTATAACCCCTCCTGCTGCATTGTTCACCATGTACTGACATTGTTGTGTTAATCCATCATAAAAGAACTAGTTCTACATATGGAGTGGAAAATGATGGTGTGGACACTGAATAACGAGGAGTTTAAAGCGTTCCCACATCTTATAAAATGGCTCTCCCTCCATCTGATTGAAAGTAGCTATCTTTGTCCGCAACTCAGAAGTATTCGGGTGGGAATAGAACTTTTCCATGAACTTATTGTATACCTTCTCCCATGTAGTCAATAAACTGGGTGGAAGCGTCATCAGCCATGTTTTGGCCCGAGCTTTCAATTTGTATGGGAAGCAACTCATCCTAAGTTGATCTTGATTTAGGCCATCCAAAGGGAATGTCTGAAGAGTGGTGTAGAATTCACAAATGAAGTTTAAGGGATCTTCATTGGGAACCCCATAAAATGATGGTAGCATGTTGTAGTGGATACTCTTCAATTTCATAGTTCCTAGTTACCTCTTCCAATCGTATGCACGAAGTGGCAGTACCTATTACTGGTCTGGTATATTCCTTTGTAAGTAGTTCCCTTTCACCCATCTCTTCATCTTCTAGTTTGGGTCCCTCAAGATTGTTTTCAAATTCTCTTAAAGGTCCTCTTATCCGATGTACGATGTCAATGAAGGGAGCAAGTTCACCTTCTCGAGACCTCCTTCCTTGCATAAACCAAATAAAAATAATAGTGAATTAATAAAAAAATTACTAAAACAACTCAACAAAATAACATGACAAAAATGAATGCACGAATAGACAAAAATAATCAAAATTAATTTAAGATCAAAACGCTAAACACCTCCTAGGAAACGGTGCCAAAAAATTGTTGTGCCCAAATTAAGTTCTAAAAATTACCTAGACTATCCTACTTGTAAGTATACGAGGTAGTTGTAATTGATTGCCTAAGGTTGTCTCCCACGGAGGTGAAAGTGGTTCACCTAAGTTAACTTTGAACAAAATTAAAAACAGATGCAATCCTAAATATTGTATCCCGATTTGTTGAGTGAAAGTTTTTAAAGAAAAACACCAAATTGAACTGAAAAGTATAATGATTCAATTGGAAGCAAAGACGAATAGATTAATTGAAATGGAAAACTCTTGAGAATTAATTTCACTAATTTAATCTCCTATATATGACTAAGGGGAAATGATTGGATAGTTGTCTTACTAAAATTATCAATAGGGTTCTAAAATCAATTCAAATAACAAATTAATCTAACTTTCGTATTTAACAAGTTTATTATCTAAATTAATTATTAATCCCAACTAATAATTACCATTTAAGTTAATATATATATTTCCAATTCTTAACCTAAGTGTCTATAGTTTCTTATTCCATATTAAACTTTTTCTCTCAATCCTTTGTTTAATACCATATTGATGCAAAGTTTGATCATGCTATTACATTCATTCAGTTCAGGAACTATAGCAAACATACGATAACAACACAATCACTCAATCATGCATATTTGACTAAAATAGCTACATTATTCCTCAAGAAAAAGAGCTAAGCCCATCGTAACATAAACATGGTTCATTATTCTCAAATACTTCAATCCCATTTTCAACAATAACAAAAGTATTAAAGCAATAAAACAGTGAATACTAAATGGACTATCAATCTTTATCAAAGAAAATATGTTCAACAGATAAAATATAAAGGAGTTCAACAAAAATGTTTTGCAACATAGCAAAATAGATGAAAAGGAATGAACAAATGAATAGCCTCTCAAATGATGAAATTGGCGATGGATCTCCAGTTAAACTCCACCTCTCTAACGTTGACTCTTGCCTTTTGTCTTTGGTCCAATCTCACTCTCTTTGCTACTTTTCTCTCTTCCTCCTCTATTTCTCTTCTTTCTTCTTTTAATTGAAGCTCTGTTTCTTCGCCTCCCTCTTTATCTCATTGTTTTTGTTTTGTTCTAACCGAATGTGAGTGAATGAATGCCCCCATTGCCAGGCTTCATTCTTCTACTTATAGTGTCACGTTAGGTTTAGGTTTTCATGCCCCTTTAACCTACAGTTACCATTTAATAAAATGATTGATTAAAGAAGAATGTTGCCCGACATGAGGAGGAGTCACAGTTGTGACTCAACAAGTCACAATCGTGCAAATTAAGTCACGGTTGTGACATTACTTGTCACAACCATGACATGGTCACAACTATGACTTGTATAGTCATGATTGTGACAATGTGCATGTGTGACCATGCAATTAACGTGTCACACCCATTTACTTGCAAAATTCTTCATGTTTGTTATGCCATATTCACAAAATGCTCCATTTAACATTCATGCAATATTCACACCATTTCCATTTAATTCATCTCACATTTAGATCAAAATATAAGAATTTGTAACCCAAATCAAGATATGAAAGCAATTAAAGGTAATACAAACAATACACAATAAGAGTCACCAGAAACACCTGAAAAGGAAGAGAAAAATGCAGAAATATTTTGCACAATATAAGGAAGAAGACCAAATAGTGGATACGTCAAGTCAATTTTAACCTTTTAGAATTTCCATCAAGGTTTTCAAGCTTATTCATTAGTTTTTTATTCTTTTCCTTGCCTTAGATGTTAATTCTTATTACTATTGTGTTGATCATGATTATGGATTTCTAAGTCCATTTTAGGGTTTATTCTTGAATTGTTTTGTATAACTTCATCTTGTTAAATTCAGTATAGTATTGCTTTGTGGTATTTTCCATGCTTATACTTAATAAGAAATGGAGAGATTGAATCAAAGTTATATGTGTTAAGTTGCACAATGAGAGTTGTTACTTAATAGACCTACAAATACCAAATTTATAAGGCCTCAACATACACCCTGGAATTATTATGGCATATCTAAGGTGTATTCAAAAGTGAACATAACAAATTAAATGCCTCTAAGTATAGTAAGAGACATAATGGTACTTAATGTAAAAGACATGGGTAAATGGGTAATTTATTCATTTCGACATGGATATAGATAGTTAGATGTGAAATATGTATGGGAATTTTTGTTACTTTTGCTTGGAATTATGAGTGTGATGTGAGGGGAATTGATAAAAGAAGTGTTCCATAAGCAAATGGGATGTTTTCGGTTAAATTGGATGTGTTTTGTGTTACTCTTGCATGATAAGACCGAATTTAGTTGATTTGGGATATGTACCTCACTAGATGGATAGGTTCCACTAAACAGACTTATATAATTTGGCCATATCTTGGCCTGTAGACCTCAAATTGGATTATTCCAATTAGAGATTAAAATAGAGACATAAGTCTAAAAATTTTGTAAAGGAACTGAAATTTGATTATGCGTCTAAGATTTTTGAATTTTGGTTTGAATTTAAGGTCTGGCTTCTATCCTTATTTTCGAACAGTTTATAGTTTTTCAATATAACTCTTTATATGATTAACCAAATTATATGAAATTTATTCCATTAGAAACTTAAGACATAGGAGAATGAAATTAGTTGATAAGATTATAGGTCAATCTGGGAATTAAAGAAAGAAGAAGGACCAATATGCAATCTTTTCTAAAGTTAGCACATGGACCAATTGGAGTAAAACATGTGTGACTAATAAGATTAAAGCTTGTGTGTGTTTAATAGAATTTTAACATGTAGTCTAATAGAATTGTAACACATGGTTGAATAAGATTGTGAAATATGGTCTAATGGGATTGAAACATGTGTCTAAGACTAGAAAATTAATGAAAAGGCATATAGAGAGGTGAGATAGACGACACTTAGGGTTTTAACTTCAGATTTTTTTCCTCTACATTTCACATTCTTCATCCCATTATTTTTCATTTGGTGAGCCAAACAAAGCCAAAGAGGAAGGGAAGGAAAGGCATTAGAAGAACTACCTTGCCAATTTTAAGGTTTGGGACTACACTTAGTTTACTTTCTCTTTATATGTATGTTTAATGGATACAAAGATTCATTTGGATGTGTAATAGTTGCTGGGATGATGCTTTGGTGTTAATTTGGTGTTACCTTGCATAGAATTGGTTGAATATGATAAGAGAGTATCATGTAGTGGAATTCTATCTAGGGTTGAACCAATGACATTATTTGGGTCACAAATTAGTCTACAGACCTTTAAATTGAGGGATTTCAGTTGCATATGAAATCTGAGACATAGAACTAAGAATCTATAGTAGAGACTCTGACTTAATTTTGGATTTATGATATTGGAAAATGGGATCGAAAATGATGACCTGATGCTGCTCCTGTTTTAGGTAGCTTATGATATTTGGTATATATCTCACTATTGGAAACTCCAAATGGTCTAATTTTTAGTTCTATGGAAACTAAAACATAAGGGAAACAAATGTCTAGAATAACTCAAAACCTAATTTGAATGGTTTCTATATGCATATTAAGGAACAAATGGAGTCTATCATGTGATTTACTTATGGATTGATTATTTGCCTATTTTTAGATCCAACATAGGCTTAGCCCAAATTGCACTATTTTGAGTTTGTTTTTCTTTTCAATTTTTACCGAATCTTATATGAACCTTTTTGAATGTATATAAAACTTTTCAAACACCTAGAAATAGATAAAATAGAACTTACCTTATGTGAATAGGGTGATTGGACATTGGAATTTAAGATTGAGCATAATCCATTCTAAAGAAAACTTATATATACATAAATGATTTGTATGCACATTTATTGCTCATATGTGCATAGTATGAGTATACAAGTGTGATTTTGACACTTTATAATGGTGATAAGTTATGACTTACATGTATGAACACAGAAACATATTTTATGACATGAAATGTATATAATATGACTTGTCAATATATGAAATGTGAAATTGGAAAATGGTTAAAGGAAATGTTAAAGTGCCTGTTCTATTTTCTTATTAGTGGATAGATAGGCATTTATATAGGGATACAATGTAGCTACTATAGTTTGACACCAATGGTGTCTTCATTTCAAGATTAATGCCTCCATAGTTTGATGCCTTTGGGTATCCACAGTTCGATACTTTCGAGTATCCATAGTTCTTATTGTTGGATTACTTATGGCTTGAGAATGCACAATATGCAGCGGAATGGACCACAATTTTTCAGGTCTTGCGCCTTGGTTAACTGAAAAACACAACAAGAAGTGTACGAAATTACCTCTTGAAGCGTGCAGATTCGAATTCTTTTCAGATATCTTGATGCTGCAGCTCGCGAACATCCTCTACCGGTATCCACAAGAGGATGAACGATCAGGGCAGCAGCTAATATGTACTAGAATGTTCTAAAACTTTTTAGAACGCTGCACAATTTTTCTCTCGAGAAAAATAACAAATGGCTAGGTGGATAGGGTTTTCGTATGTCTTCTAATGAGACATAAACCCTCTATTTATATAGAAGCTAAGAATATCATAATCTTAAACCCATTAGGATTATGGAAGCCCAATAAGTTTTGGCCCATATTATATCTCATATAATAAAAGCCTGACAACTTA
>JANZXR010000172.1:13002785-13016119 GCA_027575705.1 Erythroxylum echinodendron
ATATATGAATGCATGCATATGTCACTATACATTTATACACTCCTATTCATGGCAATTGGTGAGGGGATGTTACATATATCCACATATATTTATTCTGTGCCTAATAAATTAAGCCCAAGAGAATAAGCCCAAATCATATCACTCTTTGTGTGCGACCCTATAGGCTCATTTGATGTTTGCAATGGGCTTGATCACACTTCAAAGCCTATAAGTCATAAGCGGCCTCTAGTAAGACATTATGACTACCTAAATCAAATGAGGAACGGTAATCCGATTTAACCTGTAACTATGGTTACAAACTCAGTCCCTTTGTAACACGTTATCAAGATTAATCATAAGGCATGGTACATGTCAACCTTTGATTAATTATAGTTTCTTGATTCCCAAGTTGACTGATTATAACAAATGACATTGATGACTCCTGATCAATTTATTTGACCACGACCATGCATTTCTTTAGTCAAACTTGTCAAGAGATCCAAATGACATATCTCTCATTTAGGAGAGGTACAAATCCAATCTACGTCATCCACATCCCTCTGTATGATTCATTTAATGTCTAACATAAGACTACTTGTTATCCAATTAAAAACAACTTAGTCTAATGTCAAAACACTGAATTCCTCATGTAGGGAACCATAATGACTTCAGATCAAAGGACTAAAGTCAAACTAAATTGAGAATCACTAATGACATGAAACCACGTAGTGTTCTCTCTGTGGGTCGGTCCAATATATGTTCTCTAATATATATCTATATCTAATTTGATAATTCATATCCATGATCAGTAAAATGTGATCATCAATCAGAACACATACTAGCCTTAATTCATTATTGTTCCACTAATAATGATCAACCAGGGACAATTTAGAATAGTATTATAATGTTTCTGGTTTTACTATCAAGTCACATACTTGATGACATAAGCCTAATACTATTCATGGAATGTAAATCACATTATATAAACAATATACATGCATATATAAAGAATACCTCATAATATATGAAAAATAAGTCAAAATGTCAATAACAAAGCCACACATGATCATTGGGCTAGGGCACACTACTAGCAATCTCCCACTTATACTAAGCCTAATTGGTCAAATATCTAATACCCATGGATCTCGTATGACTCTCATGCTTAGGCTGTCGAAGAGGCTTAGTAAGTGGATCGACAATGTTGTCAATTGTACCCACTTTACATATCTTCACGTCTCCTCTGCCAATAATCTCTCTAATCAGATGGAAGCATCTGAGTATGTGTTTAGATCTATAATGTGAGCTTGGCTCTTTAGCCTGTGTTATAGCCCCATTATTATCACAATAAAGGTCTATAAAACTTGCAATATTAGGAACAACTCCAAGCTTAATGATGAACTTCCTGATCCTTACAACTTCCTTAACTGCATCTGAGGTAGCAATGTACTCAGCTTCATTTGTAGAATCAAAATAGTGTCTTGCTTTGAACTATTCCATCTCACTGCACCTCTATTCAAACAGAACACAAACCTTGATTGTGATATAAAATCATCTATGTCAGACTGAAAACCAGCATCCGTGTAACCATTTATAATTAGCTCTCCTTCAAGTCCTCCATAATACTAGGAACATATCCTTAGTTCTTCTCAAGTACTTAAGGATATTCTTAATCGTTATCTAGTGAGTCTCACCATAACTAGACTGGTATCTACTTGTTATGCTCAAAGCATATGAGACATCTGATTGAGTACATAACATAGCATACATGATAGATCCAATTGTAGATGCATATGGAATCTTACTCATGCACTCAAGCTCTTTACTTGAAGTAGGGCATTCCTCCTTAGAAAGCTTGATTCCGTGTGACATAGGCAAGAATCCTCTCTTGGAATCTTGCATACTGAACCTCTTCAGTTCCTTATCTATGTATGCAATCTGACTTATGCCTATAAGCTTTCTTGACCTATCTCTATAGATCTTAATACCTAAAAAATAAGCAGCCTCACCTAAGTCTTTCATTAAGAAACATTTCCTTAACCAAATCTTAACACTTTGTAAGTTCAGAATATCATTTCCAATGAGCAATATGTCATCAACATATAAAGCTAAGAAGACAACAACACTCCAACTAACCCTTTTGTAAACACAAGGTTCATCGTCATTCTTAAAGAATCCAAAATCTTTGATTACTTCCTCAAAACGAAGATTCCAGCTTCTCGATGCTTGCTTCAATATATAAATGGATCTTTAAAGCTTACACAACTTTTTAGAATTCTTAGGATGGACAAAACCCTCAGGTTGTATCATATATACATCCTCGAGTAAGTTTCCATTAAAGCTATTTTGAAATCCATTAGCCATATTTCATGATCATAGTATGCAGCTATGGCAATAAGAATTCTAATGGATTTGATCATGACTACTGGAGAAAATGTTTTATCATAATCAATTCCATGAACTTTTCGATAATCTTTAGCAATAGGTCTTGCTTTATAAGTGTGCACATTTTCATCCATGTCAAGTTTCTTCTAGAAAACCCATTTACATCTAATGGTCTTCAAGCTATCAGATGGATCAATCAAAGTCCAAACTTGATTGTCATACATGGATTGCATCTCTGCTTTTATGGCCTCTAACCATTTAGCATATTCTGGACTTTCCATAGGTTCATGATAGGTTGTGGGCCCATTATAATCAATGAGCATCACATTATCATCATCAGTAATAAGAAATCCATATCCCTCGGGCTCATGACAACTCCTATCAGATCTACGTAGGCCTTGTTTTGTTGAAGGCTGCTTATCAACAGCTTATGAGCTTGCTCCAATCTCCTTCTCAGGCTCAATGTCATTTTGTGGAACTTGAATTTCTTCAAGTTATACTTTACTCCTATTTCCTTTGGAAATAAATTATTTTTCTAAGAAAACACCATTTCAAGCAACAAGCAGTTTGTTCTCAGATGGGATGTAAAAGTAATATCCTTTAGTTTCTTTAGGATATCCCACAAATAGACATTTTTCAGATTTGGGTGCCAACTTGTCGACAGTAGGGTGCTTCACGTAAGCCTCACAACTCCAAATATTTAGAAAAGATAGACTAGGACGTTTCCCAGTCCATAACTCATAAGGAGTATTTTCTACAGCCTTTAAAGGAATACGGTTCAGTATGAATGTTGCGGTTTCTAAAGCACAACCTATTGGGCCCTAGTCTTGATTCTAATTTCATGGCGACTACGCACCACAATTAGGATTTAATGAAATAATAATTAAATAAAATTTGGAATATAATTTAGTTAAAGGAAAATCATAGTGGGACTTTTTGTAATACAAAATTAATAATGAAATGTCATAAAATAATTTTAGGCATGAAAATAAATTAAAAGGTAGAACTTAACCAGTAAAATGTTTTGTCCAACATTTGTAATTATCATGGCTATGACATAAAAATGTCACAACCATGAAATTTTTATAAAAGTGTCATGGCCACGACATAAAAATGTCACAGCTGTGGCAATAGGATGAGGGATGTCACAGTTGTGACATGAAATTGGCACAACCGTGACAATTAAAGAGGGATGTCATGGTCATACAATGGTCACAATCGTGACAATGGGAGGTGTCATGGGGGTGAGGGAAACATGCACGGGCGTGAAAGGAGTTTAAAGAGTCACAGGCGTGAGTGAAACATGCACGAGCATGAGGGAGAAGAAAATGAAGAAGAGGGTCGCGACTTTCCAGTCGCACTTCTTCCTTTCAAATCATCATAACTTGCAACCCAAAAATCCAAAAATTTCAAACTTTATGTCATTAGAAAGCTAAGAAAAAGATATACAACGTTCGTGAAAGTATTTTTGTCTAATTTTGCATAGATCTGTGCAGTTTACACCCTTAAAGTTTCATACTGCATTTTAACCCTCATTCACGGTTTTCATTCATCTGCTATCAACATTTATATATATATATATGCAAAACTAGTAATTGCAACCACAAGACCCAAATCCAAAATTCAATTCTATACATACAAATTCCAATCTAAAAATTTTACCTCATAAATTCCATCAAAGACTCATCATATAAACAAAAAACTTATTCTGAGCCACAATGTCAATGCAACAGAAAAGAAAATTCTGCACATAAACATAAGAGAATTTCTGCAACTTTTACTATAAACTTTCAATGAGGCAGAGTTTTAGTACAACTTCAAATTTCATATCCAAACCACATCAGTAACACAATGCAAAATACAACCATGAATGTTTATGCTTAATATGCTTCTAAAATGCCAAAAGTGATCTGAACTAACTAGTTAAGTTACAAATGTTAAAGGTCCTTGGAGTCTGTCGAAGTTTTGCAAAGTTTATTACTGATATGCTTTTTCTTCATATAAGGAGTGGAAAAATAGTGAGGTGAGCTAGGAAGCTTAGTGGCTAATACGTTTATAACCAGCGATAACGAACCGCATACAATCAAGTGTATATATAATTCAGCTTATATTTTTCATTCAATCATCACAAAATATCATTCAAATATCCTCCATATCCAACAATTTAGGATGCGATGCATAAATAAAATGACTCGAGAGAATCCTTTAGAACGAAATGGAGAAACTGAAGTTTACACTATGAATGAAATGAGTTCATTTTTTGAGCTCATATGCTACAAGTTGGCAGTCGGGAGAAGGCTTTAAGTCGACATGCACGCGAGGAATGAAATGGTATCTCTCTTACCCACATAAATAGATTTCAGCTGCATACATATCAAATTCATATTTTTCATGCTTCTTAAGTTTCTCTTTTTCATTAACATAAAGTAACACAATTATAAAAATAAACATGATATAAATTCAGAGAATGTTTTTCTCACATTCACAATGAATCAAGACAAACATTTATAGCATTCATACACACAAGTATTTTTGCTCATCATCACAAAACTATAAACCCACCTATTTACTTGATACTTCCAAGATCAAACTTGTTCTTGACTTCGACTAGCTTAATTCCCTTCAAACCCATACATTTTCATTTAGTCAACACATATGAATGAAGCTTTCCTTAAACCTTAATATCCATGAATGAGCTTAAGCTTGATCTTTTCTTGATTTCTCTAACTCAAAGAACTAAGATCTAACTAAAGACATAAAAATCCAAGAATATAAAACTCTTGTCTTCTTCTTTCTCTCTCTTCATTTTCATCACATAAAACCTATTTTCTCTACTTCCTTCATCTATCAAAACAAAAAGAATAGGCAAAGAGTACCTTCTTCTTCTTTCTCCTTTTTCATTCTTTCCTTCTTCTTCCCTTCTAGTCTCTTCCATGACTCTCTCTTCTTATTTTGTTTTCTTAATTCTCACGACTCTTTCTTCTCTTTGTCTTATTAATTTAAGACAATATATTTAACTTTCCAATTTTAACCTTCCTTATTAAAACCAATTGCTACTAACTCCTCCACTTAATTTTAATTCTTTCTAACCATATAAAATTCATAATATACCATATTAAACTCAAAAATTTTCTAATTCATAAATTCTAATTTTTTTTCATGCTTGATAATTTAATAAAATAAATCCTAAGAAAAATAAGGACCCATCATAACCCCAGAAAGACTTTGGAAGATCAGTTTGACTCATCATTGATCGAACTATATCTAATAGAGTTCGATTTCTCCTTTCAGAAACACCATTCCATTGAGGAGTTCCTGGAGGAATCAATTATGAAACGATTCCACAATCCTTAAGATGATCATCAAACTCTTGGCTTAAGTATTCACCTCCTCGATCAGATCGAAGGATTTTAATTGTCTTGCCAAACTGATTTTGTACTTCATTCTTATACTCTTTGAACTTTTCAAAAGATTCAGATGTGTGCTTCATTAGATAAACATAGCCATATCTACTGAAGTCATCTGAAGAAGTAATGAATCCTCTAGCTGATATGCTAAAAAGACCTCATACATCAGTATGCATAAGGCCTAATAGCTTATTGGCCCTTTTCCCTTTACCTATAAAGGGGGCCTTTGTCATTTTACCCAGTAAACAAGAATCACATGTCTTAAAAGATTCAAAAGTATCAATTAATCCATCTTGATGGAGTTTTGAGATGCATTCCTCATTTATATGGCCTAAGCGATAATGCTAGAGATAGGTTAAGTTCAAATCATTAGATTTAAACTTCTTAGTATTTATGTTATAGATTGACTCATTTGTAAGAGACTCAATGTCTAGAGTATAGATGCCATTTAATTAACATGCAATACCATATAAAATGTCATTTTTATAAATGGAAATACTTCTATTGTCAATGGAAAATCTAAATTCATCATTCTCTAAACAAGCATAAGAAATAATATTCCTCCTCATAGTAGGTACATAATAACAATTCCTAATCTAAAATGAATCCAGTAGGTAATGTAAGATCATAGGTCCCCACGGATAAAGTAGCAACTCTTGCTCCATTTCTCACGCGCAGGTCGATCTCACCAGTAATCAATCTTCTAGTCCTTTTTAGATTCTCCACATTAGTACAAATGTGAGTTGCACCTCCAGTATCCAATACCCAAGATGCAGAAGGAGTAAAATTGACCTCTATAACAAACATACCTGAAGAAATAGTCGCATTATTCTTCTTCTCTTTCAGCTCTTCCAAATAGAGTTTGCAGTTCCTTTTCCAATGACCAGGCTCATTGTAATGAAGGCAAACTCCCTCCTTGGGTGCCTTAGTCTTAACTTTAGGCTTGGGCTTGGGCTTGGGCTTGGGCTTGGGTACTTTACCTTTGCCCTTGCCTGTGCCCTTCTTCTTGAAGCCCTTTCCCCTTTGAACCACAAGAACTTCATGGGTGGTCTTAACCTTTCCCTTCAAGTTCTCTTCAACAGTCTTGAGCATCCTATGCAATTCATCAATGGACTTCTCCAAGTTGTGGATATTATAGTTAAGAATGAACTGATCATATTCATCAGTCAAAGACATTAGAATAAGATCAATTGCCAATTCTTACCTAACAGGCGCATGTAATTTCTCAAGATGATGAATATAACTCTTTATCTTGAGAACATGAGCACTCACAGATGTGCCAGGAGTCATCTTGCATGAATTCAATGCCTTAGTGGTTCTAAACCTCTCTTGGCGTGCTTACTCTTGAAACATAGATTTTAGTTGAGCAAGCATGTCATAGGCTTCCATTTCCTCTAAATCCTTCTAAAGGTCAGAGATAATGGAGCCTAACATAAGGCATGACACATCCGTAGAGTCATTGATATGCTTCATGTAAGCATCCTTTTGAGCTTTAGCTGTATTTGCTGGCGGTTCCTCAGGAATGGGTTCTTATAAGAGATAAATCTTTCTTTCTTGCTTAAGAACAATTCTCAAGTTCCTATACTAGTCTTGGAAGTTTGTTCCATTAAGCTTTTCTTTCTCTAGGATAGATCGCAGGGATAGGTTGTTAGAGGGAGTGGATGTCATAATCTACAATATTAAGAAAAATGCGTTAACATTCTTATTAAGCTCCCACTCAATTTAATAACACTCTATTTAAAAGTAGGAAGAAACAAGATCCATATTTCACTAAGTCCTAAAAAAGCTTTGGCTTAACACTCAAGACTTAGTTATTTAAGTAGAAAACTCTTTTCAATTACATCACATGTAACTCTTTTTTTTCCCTTCAAAAAAAGGGTTTATGTTTAATTACATCTTATGTATTGTATGTATGTAAAAACATAATCTTATGCCCTAAGCCCAAAACCGTTTTGATAGCTTAGTTAAGTCTAACCATACTTTACCTATGAATAGCACCATTATTCAAATGTCTTCCCTAGATGATTCTCATATGCTTTGCTTTGGCAAACCCACATAAGGATAATCTAGAGATAAGAACTGGTAAAGTTTTATGGAAGGCATATAAACTTAATATTGTCATGAGGGTCGTTTTAGTACATTATGAAAGTTACTAATCCTATTAGTAAGGGTGTTTGTCCTATGCTAGTTCTAATCCTATCCTACAACATACTTGAGTATATAAATTATAAGCATAGAATAGTAATTTACATATGCATATAAATATTCAAATAATATAAATAAAACAAATGTGAAGCCACCCAAAATATATGACACATAACGAAGAATCAAGCGTTATAGACGACAGTCCAGCTAGCTGGTTAGTAGGCCCTGAAGTCGGTTTATTAATAAGGAAGTTCTTAAATTCTTAAATCCATATCAAATATGGATACCTTTGTGGTTTCCATTCTTAGAGTCTTTTAGAATCCTTATCCAATAAGGAAGCTTTTCTTTTCCTGAATCTATATCATATATCGACTCTTCTTCTTCCACTTTTAGTATCCTTGTCAAATATGGATACTTGTGGTTTCCTATTCAGAACCCATGTCCTATATGGCGAAAACCCTAGCAGCCGTCACCTCTAAAGGAAGTTTCCAAAATCAACATATATCTTGGCCGAAACTCTTTTGGCTGAAACAAACATGATTGAAAAATCTCCATGCCTGGGCTCTTCCTTTGGCTGAAACAAGCCATGGTCGAAACACATCTTGATGTAATCAACTTCTATGGCCGAAACTTCTCTCTTGTCATATATTCACATTAGTACCAAGAGAAAAACAAATCCGAAAATAACATGCATGAACATAAATCACATTCCTATCATGCATTCAAATCCAAAACTACATGTCATCAAAACATGCATATTTTTGGCTATCCAAAAGCACAAAACCTGGCTCTGATACCACTGTTGGATTGCTTATGGCCTGGGAATGCACAACACATAGCAGAATGTACCATAAGTCTTTGGGACCTGCTCCTTAGTTAACCAAAAAACACAACAAGAAGTGTACAAAATTATCTTTTAAAGTGCACAGATTGGGATTCTTTTTAAATATCTTGGCGCTACAACTCGTGAACGTCCTCTATCGGTATCCACATAAGGATGACGATCAGGGCAGTGGCTAATATGTGCTAGCAAGTTCTAAAACTCTTTAGAACGCAACACAGTTTTTCTCTTGGGAAAAGTAACAAGTGGCTAGGTGGCTATGGTTTTCATATGTCTTCTAATGAGACGTAAACCCTCTATTTATAGAGAAGTTAAGAATATCATAATCTTAACCCTATTAGGATTGTGGAAGCCCAATAAGTTTCGGCCCATATTATATCGCATATAATAAAAGCCTGACAACTTAATTCAATCTAACCCAATAAATATATTCACATATATTTATTCTGTGCCTAATAAATTAGGCCCCAGAGAATAAGCCCAAATTACATCACTCTTTATGTGGGACCCCGTAGGCTCATTTGATGTTAGAAATGGGCTTGATCACACTTCAAGGCCCATAAGTCATAAGCGGCCTCTAGCAAGAAATTGTGGCTACCTAAATCAAATGAGGATCGGTAATCCAATTTAACCTGTAACTATGGTTACAATCTCAATCCCCTTGTAACCTCTGTGGTTCGGTCCAATATATGTTCTCTAACATATATCTATGTATCTGATTTGATAATTCATATCCATGATTAGTAAAACGTAATCATGAATCAGAACACAAACTAGCCTTAATTCATTATTGTTCCACCAATAATGATCAACCAGGGACACTTTAGAATAGTATTATAATGTTTATGGTTTTACTATCAAGTCACATATGTGATGACATAAGCCTAATACTATTCATGGAATGTAAATCTCATTACATAAACAATATACATGCATATATAGAAGAATATCTCATAATATATAAATAATAAGTCAGAATGTCTGTACAAAAGTCATATATGATCATTGGCCTAGGGCATACTACTAGCACTGGTATCTTTGGATATCCATAACTCCCGTTATCTACACCGACAGGAATATGCAGGCCTAACACATAAATTAAAGCAAATGGTATAAATAAGAAATACAACATGACAACATAAATAATTGGTATTTATGAGTATTTGCATTTGTATTGATAATTTGTATCAATGAGCGTTGAATATCAATATTTGGCTTATAAATGTGCATTTTTAGTATATAGATAATATTTTGAAGCATATTTGCATTATGTACTTTGCTTAAGTATTTCGTCATTATTTACATGAGCATTGAATATCAATGTTTGGTTCATCAATGTGAATTTATGGTATACGAGTTATGATATTTCCGAATGTGTGTTTAGCAGATGACTACTGGGAGTGGTCATCCAAACTAAGTGTTTTTCCCACTAAGCTTTCAAGCTTAACACGGGTGTTAATCCATGTAGGTCTGGGTCATAAGAGTGAGGTAAATGGAACATCTACAGGAACTAAGGCCAACAATTAGTAGTAAAAGTACCTTTAGAATGTGTTTTGGTTTAAGATGATTGTACATGTAAAAGAGTAAAGGAAATTGTATGTTTTATTTTTGGATTATCATATTAATGTAAAGATGTATTACTACTTTTGAATGATAATGTTAAGTGATGTGAAATTTTGTTATATATATATGTATAGCATTGAACAGAAAGATGTATGATGAAAGTCCACATAAATGAATAGAAATGTATGCCATAATTGTTTGTATAGGAACTAGGTTGCCATATATGTGGTGGTTGCAGGTTCCATATAGGGGTTGCTACAAGATTAATAAGCAATTGAAGAGAGACTTAATTGTGAGTTAATTATCATCAGGATTGCTATAAATCCAATTGAGTAGTTAGGAGTAGCTTTATAAATCAAGATGTTACAATTAATTGTTATGTATTTCAATTGAAATTACTTAATTAGATCTTAAGAGAGGATAATCAAACTTTAGGATATTGGTACTGTTGTCGCCTGCAACCAAATTAAAAAGAAACCAACTTTTGTTAATACAAATTAATGTAGTAGTGGTCAGTGGATATCATTCTCACGAGGAATCTTAACAGTAAAGGAGTTACGAATTCAAAACAAAATAAAGTAATGAAATGGGGGGTTTTAATTTAAATTAAAACTTAAACAGAATTTAAATAGAATACGAAATTGAAAAATAACAAATAGGGAAACAAAGAAAATATAACAATTAATAAGAACGAATCTTGGCTTCCGGTCTCCTTTGTTATTGAACTTGCGTTGGCCATCGACACTAAAAATAACTAATTTATCAGTTAAGCATTTGTTGTGGTAAATTTCTCTACCTATTTTCTCTTATGTTAAGTTAACCAAAATATGTATTTGAATTAACCCTTATTAATCAATAACCTGGATAAGATCTCAGATCTAATTAATTAATAGCTTTACGAATCAAGAAAATCGACGAACTAGACAACATACATATGATGTATATTTAGCCTAAAAAATTATTTTTCCTAGAATTTTGTCCCTAACGTAGTAGAAAAAAATCCCAGTTGCTACTTTTGATTAGAAGAATTGAACTTCAACCTATTTAATCTAGCGATTGATTGAATAAAATCACAAACTAGTTGCGCACCTAGTTGTAAAATCAAACAATCAAATAATGACCCAGAAAAATAATTAATACTTGACTGATAAATCAATTGAAACAAAGAACAAAAGTCTCACAACATTCAGAGTTGAATAACTAGGATTCCTTAACCCAAGAAAAAGATTTAGCTACTCATAACAGAGTTGAACAGAAAAGAAATAACAAAATATATTGTCTCCATCCCAAGTCTTCCTAGAAAATTCAAAAATATGTAGAAGGACACTGCAGAAAACAAAAGCTATACTAAGGTCTACGTTGAAAGCAAGAATAAGAATGCAGAAAATATAAGACAATCCTAAGGTGGCTGCTGAAATCACAAAAGTAACAACAGTGCAGAAAAATCCAGTCCCCTATGTCCATCCAAATTAAGAAGAAAAATAGCTGAAAAATAAAAGACTCCTCCTAGGTCTTATAAGCAGTGCCGTGAACAGTATCACCTCTAACTGTTCACATTTTTGCTCTTTTAAGGCCTTTTTCTCTCTCTTTCCTTCCCTTCTCGTAATCTTTTGCAGATAATCGTTATCCCACTTTAAGTTACAGATCTTCTTAATAAGATAGCAGTCTAATCTTTAAAGATTGTGAAAATTTTGAATTTGAACTTTGAATAAAATCTGCAGAATCTGTTGCCATCCTTGCACGTGACCACGTCTAGTGACTACTTTGCTGCCAGATTTGGGATTTGGGATTTTCTTCTTTTCTTTTTCATCTTTTTGATTCCATTTCGTCTATAAGGTGTTGAAAATCATATGGAAATAATTATAAGACAACTCCATTAATTTTGAATAATAATTTCAACACATTAAAGAGATTTAAGTACAAAATAAGTGCAAATTAATGACTTAACAGATATCCAGGATTAAACATAATTGAATTAACAAGATAAAGGGAAGAAAAAACAAGGATATAATAACTCTTAAGTTTCCATTATTGATTAACTTCACTTTTATTGCTATCTTTACTAATTCAACTGTTAATTCTTAGAGTCAAAGTTGGATAAGTTAATGGATATGCTAAGCTCCAAGTTCGATAGTCAAGATGAAATTCAGAAGAGGATGGAAGTCAAATTTGATCAAATAATAAAGAACCACTCCTTTGCTTTCATAATTTGGAGTTTCAAGTTGGGTAACTTTCTAATACATTGTTAACAATAAATATGAGGAATCTTCCAAGTAATATGGAAGCACAATTGTTATCCTTGTCGTGTTATGACATTTGTAGGGGTAATCATTACAATCACTAATTTCAGGGGCCATATTATATATAGGAGCATCCATATTGCCTATGAAACTAGCCTAAGAATACATCATATAAAGCACGCTGATAATTCAAAGTGGAGTGACTCTTTGACAGATGCATGGAATAATACGCTCCAATTGAATCTTTAATGGAAGACCTTGTTGAAGGTGAGGCTAGCTATCATGTATTTAAAGGAAATTTTTCTTTAGTTAAAGACACTGACCTAGATACATGTTAATGGAGTCTATTAATGCCTCAAAGTGAAGAGGAGACAAAGGTCGATTTTATGAATGAAGTTGCAATTCAAGAAGAGAAAGAAGAATAAATGACAAGGAAATAGAGGTTGAAGAAGCGAAAGCAGCCTCTGCTTAAGAAGAGAAAGTATAAAAGTGGAAAATGATTGAAGAAGAAAAAGAGCAACTCACCTTTCATATAAGATAAACTGTTAAAGTTAACTGAAGATTCAAGGAGTTTCATCATTCCTTATTTTATTGATAGTTTTTTATGGAAAAGGGCATTAATAAAATCATTTCGATATCTTAATTTGATAAATTAATTCCTTATTATTATCTTAAAACACGTGGCTTAGTCACAGGCTACTTGTAACACCCCACTCCCGCCGAACCCGAACCCGATATCGATCGTGATACTCGAATCCGTGCCCCGCGAGGGTGGCG
>JANZXR010000172.1:13016219-13038618 GCA_027575705.1 Erythroxylum echinodendron
CCTAACTTCTCCGATTGACCTCACTTGGGCCTGTTTCTCAGGTCCGACCCGTTCTATGGAAACGGGATGTTACACTACTAAACCTTTATGGGGAGAAATTAATGAAAGCAAGCCACTAATTATAAACCTAAGTAGGTGGTCAATGTGCAGGGTGCATCGAACTAACAACATTAAAAACAAGAATTAGAAGGTAGACCAAGAAGGAGGATAGGTTTTATTTTCAATTTCATTTCATTTTTTAATCATGATTTTAGTATAAGATTCTATTGATTTTTGATGTGTTTTAGTGTTAGGATAAAAGCATCCTGGTGAGATTGTGCATATTTTTTGATTTAGGGTATGAGTGTTAAAGTTTTGTAACTTTAAGTGAAAATTTTTAAAGTTTTCCAACTATTTTTCTTATTGTACATGGTTATAGAGACTTATATGGTCTCTGCGCATAATTTTGTACACTCTGAATCTTTTAAAAAAATTTCACACACTTGCATGGAGAGTTACAAGTCCACTAGATACATATTTGTAGACACACTCGTTGATCGCGATTTTCTAATATGTATAAGTTTTAATATTTAACCTCAATAATCTGCAAGCGTACGGGTCATTCACATAATACCTAAGGTGTCGATCCCACGAGGATGGTTAATCTAATCCTAAAATCTAAGGCAAAAAACAAATTACAATAATTCAAAATGAACAAAACTAAGGCAAAAATTTATTTCAATCACGCACTCAATTTCAAGAATCAATTACGAAAATATTAACAAAATAGCAGTAACATCTAATCAAGAATCAACCTATAGAACTACTAATTGAGAGAAAAAGGAATTTTATCTATGTTTAATACCAACCTAATCAATTATAAACTACTGGATTATTGGTTCTAGATGATTTTAGGGTTGATTACTCTCTCTTGAGTTATAACTATTAACCCCAATTTATAAATCCTAATCAGATTATACGAATTGTAATCTCTCTATTAACAATCTATCCAAAACTTTAATTAGATATGAAGTTTTCCAAAAACTATTGGGAACTTATGCAAGATCTCTCTTCACACAATTTATTGATTTGATTTAATTCTCATTCTATTAAATTACCTAACTCTCATTAGCCCAATTTAATAATTTTTCACTCGGTTTACCCTTTTAGTTTATCACCAAATTATTCAAGTGCAGAAATTAAAATACAATAAATCCAGTAAAAACACAAACTATCAAATTTTATTAAATCAAAGATAAAACAACCTGAAGGTGAGTTTAGACATCCTCAACATTCATACAATCCTATCATCAACGGCTATCTCAATTCCATACAATAATAAAATTGAAAATTAACTAAAAACAAGATCGGAATGGATGACGGAGGCAACAACGGCCAGAAACCTCTTGTTCCGTGAGTATTTTATGTAGGCTTCTTCTCCACGTCTCTCTTCCTTCTTCTCTTTCTCATTCTCTTGATGAACCCTGTCTAGGTTTTCTCAATGGTGGCTGATGCAAAAGCTCAATTTGCTTCTTTGTCTTATTCTTTAAATATCTTTTTCTGTTCTGAGCAACCCTAGGGTTTTTAGGGTCAAAAAGGTTCAAAAAATCCCTAAAAACTTGACATTTTTACTTGTTGATGCATCTACTCGACGCAGGCCACTATCGTGGCCCTACATGCCATAATCGTGGTCAACATATAAGCCTTCTATCACGATCGTGGCAATAAGGCCACGATTGTGGATAGTGTCTTGGGCTTCTATAACGATCCTGACATATGGGCCACGATCGTAGGCTATCTCCAATGTTTTTGTCATGATGGTGACTTGTTGTGCCACGATCATAGGTCATTGTTTTGGCCCGAATGTCTCCAAAACTTCTCCATTCATTGATGTTGTCTCTGAAATATTAACAAACACATCAAGGTACGCCAAAGACTTAATAATTAAGCTCAAAGACTTAACTAACCAATAAAAACACTTAAAACATAACTAATTACAAACTAACGCAATTCTAACCTAAACATATACTAAACTATTAAGTTAACACTTAAATACATAATAAACTAAGCCTTAAAACATGATGCACTTCACACTTCACACTTATCACCTGTGTAGACTTACATGGTCAGATATACACATATTTTCAAGACCATGTAAGTTTGCGATAACTTACACTCCTATGTCCCTTGGATTTAAAATTTAGTGACTTACATGGTCAACTACGTGACCGACAATGTGTTGGGGGAGAGAGAATGAAAAATTTAGGGTTTTTTAAAGGTTATTGTAGACTTACATAGTCGAATCTCCCTCTCTAACCCAATTTTTGCATTTTCTTACCAAATTGTGACACGCAAGTAAGTATTTTCATTGATTTAACTTGTTTATACATGAATCTTTGGGTATTTTGCAATTTTTTTTAGAGATTTTCACTCCCTCCTGCCCCCAGAATGTTATGGTTAGGGTTTTATGATTTAGTGTAAATTTGTTTGATTTTATGCTTGATTATGGTTTAATAGTTGAATTTTATCCTTACCCATATGATTTGATTCAATTTGATGAATTGCATGCGAATTGGATGAAATTTCAATTGGATTTGCGATTTTTCTTACTAAATATTAAATTGTGATGATTTTGCATGTAATTAGGATTAATTGATCGTTTTTATAGTTAATTGAAGTTGTTTTCTAGTTTGATTTGTTAGATTAGATTTGTTAATTTCAATTTTAGGTTTAATTTTTTAATCAAATAATTAGATTAGTTTTATTTGTGAATTACAATTCTCTTAATTTCAATTTTGTTATTAATTAAGCTATTAATTAATTTTTAATTTTTAATTAATTATTTATTTATTTTAGATTGTTTGTTTTTTATTTTGTCATATGTTTGATTTTCTTTTTTTTTGGTGTATGCTCACCTTTTAACAAGTAAGTGAGGATGAGAAATAAGTGTGGGAAATGGTTATTTTTGTATTTTATCTGCTATTTTCTTACATTTATTTAAAGTTTCAAGCATAATGACTAGATTGTGATGAGCAAAAGAAGCACCAAGGTAGAGACAATGAAGAGAAGGGTCCTCTAGAGACCTAAGGGGAGCTCGCCCACACCACAGGCAAGCCAATATAGTCTAGCCATCAGGGTGATCTCCGCTGTTATTATTCAATACCGCAGCCCATGAGTAGTATCAACAACTCAAGGAGAAGAATTTCAAGCCCAACCGAAGCATTGACTAGGAGATGCTAGACTTCAGTTCAGTCCAACAAGTTCAACATGTCATTAACATTATAGCATGGTCCCAATTCTTCAAGATCATAGAGCTCTCATACTAGGAGTGGATGCTCAAGGTGCTTCCTATTTTCTTTGTAGAGAAAGGCTGCTACGACTGGGACCGATTGAACACAATTCAATTTCATTTGCTGTGGGAAATGATCCATATGAGGTACTCTAAGTTCTCCGTCACTATGGGAGTGTAAGACCAAAAGTTCATCGGGACACTATACTATGTAGCCCTGCAGATAGACTTCTCGTATGGGATGCCTTCTCGCCACTTTTGGAGGATTATTAATGAGAACAATGACTATAACCCCAGTAGATCCAAGGCATTATCTCTACGATACCTTGCCCTCAGATACATATATGAGATTCTGAGTCGTACGCTAAGCAAGCAAGGCAATAACTTTAGAGTAGTCAAAAACCTGGACGTGTGCTACTTGTGGAGCATAAGTGAGCAGACACCAATATATATGGGATATGCATTAGCCTAATTCACTTGGCATTAGAGTGAGGAGAAGTTTGAGACATATTTGTTAGACCTTATATCGGAGGATGAGGGTCTTCAATAGACTACCAGTAATGAGAATGGTTAGTACTATAGCAACACTAAATTTAGATGTGATGAAACACATGTATATGGAATGTAGGTGACAGGGACCTACAGGTGACATCTATTACCTGATTAGGTTCCTGACAAGCTGACAAGATAAGGATCCACACATAATAGAGCAGCCACTGCAATCAAGCTCACCACCATCCCAGATGGGAGGAGTCGCACATGAGGAGGTTAGTGTCGAAGTACTTAGGATACTGACACCATACTCAGACCAGTTAAAGGTAGCTCAATTATAAAATCACATAGGCCATATCTTGGGTATTCAGTGTACTATCTGAGTACAACATGTAGAGATTGTGGAGCAGATAGAACAGCTCGAAGTTCAATTATATGCAGAGCAACCCATAATAGATGGATGGCAGACTTATTGATGCAGATGGCGGGCCATCTTGGAATGTCTTTCCCACCTCCACCATTTGAAGCAGTTGTATCGTCTTCAACCCTTCCACAATTTGAGGTTTCACAACCCAAAGACCCTCTTTTGATAGATTCACCATAGGACTAAGGGATGCTTGTATTTGGTCTTTTCTTTTCTTTTCCTTATTCTTTTTATAATTTTTTATTTTCTTTTATTTTGTTTGAACAGATAATATATTATTTATATTATGATATTTTTATTCCCATGTCCTTTCGTTATTGTCGTTATTATTCTTCTTTTATCTTTTTATCCTTTTTGTTTATATTTTGTAAGGTTAGACATGGGTATATGTAGGATGGATCTTCTTCACTTTAGGACTCTATACATATTCTTATTCAGGGTAGTACCAATAATCCCCTCTCAAATTCTTATTTTATTTTATTTTTATATGCTTACGTTGTGTGCATTAGGGACAATGTACAATTTTAAGTATGGGAAAGGGGATTCAATTTTTCTAAGCTTATTATAATCTTATTTATTACACATTATTAACTGATATCCCAAGTTAGTTAAAATATGTCCAAAATACTTTAGATCATTGTTGATTATTGAATTGGATTAGTATGCAAAAGGATAAAAGTTAGAATATATTTGCTTTTATAAGTTATATTTTTAGTAATCAATAATATAATTAATTTGAATGAAAATTGCATATTATTTGCACATGAGACTATTTTTGTGAGTGTTATGCCTAAGAGAAAATACATAATTCTTTGACCTCTTTTATTCTTTCATGTATGCTGGGATAATTCTAGAACTTGCATTTATTATTCATAATAAGATCACATTTGTTAAATTGGAAGCATTGAAATGATAAAGGCATTTATATTGAACCTTTGTTTAGCCTATTTTCTTATTATTATCCTACTATATTTTATCCCTTAGGAGTAATCAATTTTGAGACTTAGCTTTTCCATTGATTATAACCACATTGTTAGCCTTTACCTAATTTTTCTTGAAGTCTTTTTATTTTGAACCCTGAAAGCTATATACATTTACTTAATTGTTTGGAACTTAAAAATTTGAAAAGGTCCAATACTTTTTGAATTGTTGGCACATGATAAATGCTTAAAAATAAAAAATATAAATCATATATGTTGTGAGCATGAAAATAATAAAAAGTGTTTTAAGTTATGGTACCAATGGAATTATGGTGTGAAGGAACTATGTTATGAAGAATTAAGTTTCATTTAATTTTATTTATGTAAATTTCCTTCATTTTTATCACCTTCTTTGTTACCCATGTCATACCCTAACCTAAGCCTTATTAAAACAATGTAATAAGACCTTTTAATTTTTATTTCTAGTTTACTTATAATGGAGGAGATATGATTTTATTGCAAGCTTATGGTTAAGAGTCTTTCTATGCAATGATTTGAGAGTTCATAAATTTTTCACCTTAAACACTTTGAGTGCACTGAGTGAATCCTTGATGAGGGTGTAAAAATTTGTGCTTTTTATTTAAAAAAAGATTATCTATATGATTTCCCTTGATATTTGCATATGAAGGTTATTTCTATAATAACTTGAATGTAATTGTATGTTAATTTGATTGATATGATATGATGACAAAGAGTATGGATGGACATGTTGAGGTTAATAAGGGATGAATGTTGTAAGTTTGATGAATTAGATTATGATTTACTTGAGGACAAGAAAAAGTTTAAGGATGCGGATGTTTGATAGACTATTATTTATTCATATTTATATACCTATATTTAATGTATTTTTCTTGTTATTTAAGAGTTTTATAGTATTTTAGTATTTAATTTGCTTTAAGTGTGTTTATAGGTAATAATTGTCTTCAAAAACCAAGAGCAGATGCATTCGGCTGAAAGCGCAGTATAGGATGAAAAATTAGAGCGATTGTGGACCTACACTCTTTGTATAGTGACCATGAAAGTCTCTACAAATGTGTGGATCATCGAAGATATAATGCCTACTTATGTGGAGTTAACGCCCATGTATGTTGATATGCACGATCTTGTATATTGCCTTTGTAAGTCTCTATAATGGTGTAAAGCTACAAATTAAGGTATTTTTTTGGAGGTATATGGTCAGTTACACTATATCCCAAAAACCTAGTTCATTGATATATAAGGATAATAAGAAGGTGACATCAAAGAGGAGTTCAAAAGCATCTGAATTCAGAGAGAGGCTATGAGAGTCATCAGAGACACTTGAAAAAAAAAAGAAAAAACACAGAAATATTCTACAGAACATAAAGAAGAAGATCAAATAATGGATACACCAAGTTAATTCCACCCTTCAAGAATATCTAGATCAAGGTTTTCAAGCCTATTCATTAGTTTCTTATTCTTTTTCTTACCTGAGATGTTAACTATGATTTTTGGTATGCTGAACATGATTATGGAATCTAAATCCATATTAGGGTTTATTCTTAAATTGTTTTGTATAATTTTATCTTGTTAAATTCAATATAGTATTGCTTTGTGGCATTTGTCATGCTTATACTTAATAAGAAATTGAGAGATTGAATCAAATTTATATGTTAAGTTACATAATGAGAGTTGATACCTTAATAGACCTACAAATACCAGATTAATAAACAATTGAAGAGAGATCTTAATTGTGAGTTAATTATCCCTAGGATTGCTTCAAATCAAATTAAGTAGCTAGGAGTAACTTTGTGAATCAAGAGCTTGCAATTTAATGGTTATCTATTTCAATTAGGATTACTTAATTAGATCTTGAGAGCAGGTAATCAAAAACTTAGGATATCTAGGATCAAGCATAATTAAATTAACAAGATAAAGGGGAGACAAAACAAGGATATAATAACCCCTAAGCTTCCATTATTAATTAACTTCACTCTTGTTGCTATCTTTATCGATTCAGTTATTAAGTTTTATTAGTTTATTTTAATTTCAATAAACTTAATTTAATTTCAATTAATTTAATCTTTATTGCCTTATACAAAGTGTATTAAAATTGTTAGGTGACTAATCCATATCCTCGTGGGAACGGTATCTTATGTACTACAATATATGATAGGTATACTCGCGGTATTGCATACATTAAATGAATAAACAGTTAACTTGAGTACGTAATCTTAGAAGATCTTACTATAAAGTACTACTTTGGAACCTGCATTTTGATTTATAGATGAAGGTGTTTGTAATTTTGATATTTTTTTTTTTTGCAAAAAACTTAGTCTGAATATAAATATATTGCATATTAGAATCAACAACATCCACTTCTACTTTACTTGAGTGTACTATAAGGACTATATGCCCATAGTGGTGATGTAGATGATTGGATACAAAGCCCCATTAGTCTGCAACCAATTCTATTACTTCTTATGGTTTAATTTTATCTCTAACGCACCAATAGTACTAGACTTATTCTCTAAAATGACACCACCTAAGGGCTTGTTGTTTGTTGGGAATATTTATACCCCTTAAACTTCATGAAATCAATGAAATTTAGGAAGTGCACTTTTTGTTTCCTATAACCTAGCTCTTCTTTATTGATTGCTTCCTATTATCTAGCTTAAATCTCTCTTAACTAGTTTTATATTTGCTTAGATTATCATGGTTTTCATTACCTGAGTCAATTTTAATTGGATAGCTTTTGTACTATTAGCATTCTCTACCTTGTTTATCTTTAATTTAACCCCCATAATTTCGTTCACTTCCTCTTTTATTACCTTATCTTATTGGTCTGATTGATTGTCCTTAGACATCACAATGGAATTTAAGATATTGCCACTTTTGTAAGCGATAGTGGAGTTACCTTGAGGCTTCTCTCGATCCATTTTCTCACCATTCCAACTTTCATCTATTCTTTGTAATAAACCGTTTTCCTATACCAAGGGTTAGGACCCTAGACCATTGTATAAAAGAAATAGTGTTGAGAAAATTATGAGGTGCATTGTATTCATATGCGTATTATTAGCATACACATATAAATTTTTATTTTCGTACACATTACAAATACTGTATATGCACTCAATTGACATGTTCCGGGTATGAAAGATTTAAAATGGTTATGATGTGAATTATGAATTATTATGTCGTTAATTTTGATTTGGTGAATTATAAATATTAATTCGAAATTATTTGTCACAATTGGGAGATTTATGAATTATGTGTATATTTGGACTAGAAAAAATGTCAAGTGGCAAAACAAATTGATTAGTGGTAGTAGAAATAAGTGACACATGACAACAAATTTGGACTTAAGAATAGCTCAAAGGTCAGTCAGCTGATACTAAAGAGTTAGATATAACGTTTTTATATAGTCCTCATTTCATGTAGATCATGTTGTAAAGAGTAGTAAACTCTTATATGTTTTTGATATTGTATATATGGAATGAGTAGTGAAAGGCTACAGTGTAAACTATGTTTTACAAATGGAATGAGGAGATGATCTTTTAAATATTGTGTTATGTGTATAATGCCATATTAAGTGAATGTGACTGCTCTAACATGTCATTTTTATAGGGTATGTTTGCGAATGTCCAAAGGATGTCCAGGTATGTGCCTCGTGAAGGTGGGTGTTATAGGATTTTTTATATCAGAGCATAGTTTGGCATCCATAGGGATAGATATAGACAAATAGACATGATATATAGTGAGAGACTCGAATAGTGATCAAGATTATTGTTTATTAATGGTCATCCGCTATAGGTGATCAAGCTACAGAATCAGCTGACCTAGAGTCTGTAGGAGCCAATAGACGATCTCCAGTACCTCGATCTGACTAAATGCCTTAGAGAACCCTGAGAGGAGAGAAAGGAGATATGATAAACTTAGGAAACAGAGGGCTGTAGACTTCTACATAAGTAAGGACGAAAGTACAGAGCCCACTGAGGTAGAAGGATGGCTAGAGAGAACAGAAAGGGTATTCGATCAGATGGACTGCGAGTCAGATGAAAGATTTGATTACGTGGTTTTATTACTACAAGGTCCAATTTATCAGTGGTGGAAGATTATTCCCGGCAGTACCATCGGGCCTTATATTTTAAAGTGGGAAGACTTTCTGAAAGTCTTTAAGGAGAATTACATGACGAAGATCTACTTGGATAGGAAGATGAAAGAGTTCCTAGATTTGAAGTAAGGAAGTCTTGTTGTAGTTTAATATGAGATAAGATTTAATGAGTTAATAGGGTATGTTACTGCATTGATTCCTACTGAGGAGGAAAAATGTAGATGATTTGAGGATGGGATGAATATGGCGATTAGGATGAGGTTAGCTATTACAAATCTGAGCAATTTTACTGAGTTGAGAGCTACCTTGATCCAAATAGAACAATTGTTGAAAGATGGAAAAGGAGAATACAGACAGGAATTCATCATGGAGAGATAGGGCGAGTCTTAAAGTTGATTCTAGCAAGAGGTTTAGTAAACACTAGAATAGATCATTTAGACCACCGACTAGATCGAGATAGTCAAAGTTTAGACCAAGAAGCAGTTTTTGTACAGACTGGTAGTGGAAGAGGTCGAATATCTGGGCAGATGCAACAGATGCCTAACTGTGAATATTATGGGAAGAAACATAGTGAAGAATGTTAGAAGTTATCGGGAGCTTGCGTTCGTTACGACTCTTTTAAATATTAGATCAGAGATTGTCCCATAGTTTTCAGAGCACAGTTTGGAGTGAGAAGAGTAGCAGTGACTGAAATGACTGTTCAGCAGAGCAGAGCTAGTGGATCTGGACAAAGAGGCAGAGGTAGAGGCGGAGTGAGTTCATCTGGTCTTACTGTTAGGACTAAGGTGTAAAGTAATCAATCACAATCTTAGGCCATAATTTTTGCCATCACCAAAAAAAAGGCTCAGAACTCCCCATATATTGTAGCAAGTGTGTCAAATGTCTATAATTTTGAAGCATTTGTATTGCTAGATCTAGGATCTACGCATTTATCTGTCACACCGCATCTGGCATCTAAACTACTTTGTAAGAGAGAAATGTTGAATTGTGATTTAGAGGTGAGTACACCGGTAGTTATTACTACAGTAATTGGTGAAGTTTGTAAAGGCTATATGATTCGAGTTGATCAAGTATAGTTAGAGGCCAATCTGATTGTATTGCAGTTAAGTAAGATAGACCTCATCTTAGGCATGGATTGACTTATTGCTCATATGGCTGTGATGAACTGCTACACTAAGGAGGTAATTCTAGAATCTCCTAATCAGCTGAGAGTAATCTTTTAAGGTATTGGTCAAGCAGTATCAACCATATAGATTTCATCAATGAGTGCTTTGAGATTGATTCGAGGAGGATGTGAGACCTATTTGGCCCACATAATTGATACTCGTACTAGGCAGACAATACAAGATATTCCTGTTGTTATGGATTTCTTGGATATGTTTCCTATAGAATTGTCTGGTTTACTCCCAGATAGGGAGACGGAGTTTATTTTCGACCTAGTTCCAGATACTACTCCTATATCTATTCCTCCATAAATGATGGCACCTATAGAGCTTAAGGAACTTAAGGCTCAGTTGTAGGAGTTATTAGATAAGGATTTCGTCAGACCAAGTGTGTCATCTTAGGGAGCCCCAATTTTGTTTGTAAAGAAAAAAGATGAGACTTTGAGAATATGTATTGATTATAGACAGTTGAATTAGGTGACAGTGAAGAATAAGTATCCTTTTCCGAGGATAGACAACTTACTCGATCAGCTACAGGGAGCTTAGGTGTTCAATAAATAGATTTGAGATCAGGGTACTATTAGTTGAAGATAGCAGGAGCTGATGTACCGAAGAGTGCATTTATAATCATATATAGGTACTTTGAGTTTTTAGTGATGCCTTTTGGGTTGACAAATGCTCCAGTTGCTTTTATGGGTTTGGTAAATAAGATATTCCAACATTATTTAGATCGTTATGTGATTATATTCATAGATGATATTTTGGTGTATTTGAAAAGCAGAGAAGAACATACTAAGCGTTTGAGGTTAATCCTATAAAAAATGAGAGAGAAGCAATTGTATGCCAAGTTCAGTAAGTGTGAATTTTGGCTTGATCAAGTAGCATTCTGGGGTTATATAGATATGGACAGGGCATACAAGTTGACCCAAAGAAAGTTAAAGCAGCAATGAAGTGGGAAGCTTCGAGACATATCTCTAAGATTCAGAGTTTCCTTGGACTAGTAGGATATTACAGGAGATTTGTTGAAGGGTTTTCATTAATCTCAGCCCCTTTGAAAAAACTTTAAAGGAAGAATGTACCTTTCAGATGGAGTGACAAATGTCAAAGGAGTTTTAAGGATATGTCGTGTATAGTGACACTTCACACTAGGGATTAGGTTTTGTATTGATGCAACATGGCACAGTGATTGCATATGCATCGAGAGAGTTAAGGTCTCACGAGTTTAATTATCTGGTATATGATTTAGAGCTTACTGCAGTAGTATTTTCTCTGAAAATTTGGAGTCATTATTTTTATGGTGAGACATTTAGATATTTACTGATCCTAAAAGTTTGAGATAATTGTTGAGTCAGAAGGACTTGAATATGAGATAACAACAATGGATTGAATTGCTCAAAGACTATGATTGCATAATTTAGTATCATCCTTGTAAAGTTAATGTTGTAGTTGATGCATTAAGTAGGAAATCTAATAGCATTGTGGCACAAATGCAGACATCGAGGTTATCAAACCTAGTACAATTAAGAGCATTAAAAGTTAAGCTGAATTTAGGGCAAATGAAGAATTATTAGCCACATTGAAGCTTAGGCCAATATTACATAAAAGGATCAGAAAAGCTCAAAGGATCCAGAATTTATAAAGTTAATTGAGAAGTGGAAAGTGAATTCGAATTTTGAGTTTGAATTGAGAAATGAGACATTGTGGTTGAAACAGAGATTGTGTGTACCTGATGTGGATGATCTAATGAAAGGGATTTTAGAGGAAGTACATATAGCAGTTTATGCGATGCATCCTAGTACTACCAAGATGTATAATACGATGAAACTACATTTCTGGTAGATATGGATGAAGAAGCAAGTGGCTGAATATGTTGATAAGTGTTTAACATACCAAAAGATTAAGGCAGAGCATCAAGCTCTGGTTGGGAAGTTACAGTCGTTGCCCATTTCAGAGTGGAAATGGGAGAGAATCACTATGGAATTTATTATGGGTTTGCCGATGACTCCAAGGCAACATAATGGCATATTGGTCATCGTTAATAGATTAACAAAGTCAACCCATGTCTTACCAGTGAGAGAGAATAACTTACTGAATTAGTTAGCTCAGAGATACGCAAATGAAGTAGTGAGATTACATAGAATCCCAGTGTCTATTGCATTGGACAGAGATCCTAGATTTACTTCAAGATTTTGGAGAAGTTTACAGATAGCATTGGGTACAAAGTTAAACTTTAGTACAACATTTCATCCTCAGACAGACGGAAAGAGTGAGAGAACTATTAAAACTGTTGAGGATATACTTAGAACTTGTGTTTTAGAGTTTTAAGGAGCATGAGATCAATATATAACTCTAATTGAATTTGATTATAATAATCATTATCACAGTGGTATTGGTATGGCACCATATGAGGTGTTATATGCCAGAAAGTATCGTCCGCATTTATCACCAGACAGACAGAAGAGTTATGTAGATTAGCACCGAAGATATATAGAGTACCGAGTAAGAGATAAAGTGTTTATGAGAGTATTACCTTAGTGATGAGTGCTGAGGTTCGGTAAAAAGGGTAAGCTAAGCCCTAGATACATTGGTCCATATGAGATTATTAAGAGAGTTAGACCATTGGCTTATAAGTTAGCACTACATGTTGAAATGACTTAGATACACAATGTGTTTCATATTAGTATGCTTAGGAGATATCGATCTGATCCGACACACGTATTACTGACAAAAGAAGTTGAAATTGCTAGTAATTTGAGTTATGTTGAAGAACCGATTAAGATAGTGAGCTATCAGAATAAGCAATTAAGAAACCGATTGATCCCATTAGTTAAAGTGCTTCGGAGGAGTCATTCAAGAGAAGAAGCTACATGGGAAACGGAGGAGAACATGAGAAATCGGTACCTCCATCTATTTGATCAATTAGGTAAGAATTTCGAGTATGAAATTTCTTAAAGGATAATTGTAATATCCCGTTTTCCCATAATAAGGGTAAGGACCCTAGACCACTGTATATAAGAAATAGTGTTAAGAAAATTATGAGGTGCATTACATTCACATGCATATCATTAGCATACACACATGAATTTTGATTTTTGTACAAATGGCAAATACTACATATGCACTTAATCGACATATTCCGAGTATGAAATATTTAAAGTGGTTATGATGTAAATTAAGAATTATTATGTGGTTAATTTTGATTTGGTGAATTATAATTATTAATTCGAATTTTTTGTTACAATTGGGAGATTTATGAATTTATGTGTATTTTTGGACTAGGAAAAATGTCAAGTGGTAAGACAAATTGATTCGTGGTAGTAGAAATAAGTGACACATAGCAATAGAAGTAATTAACAAGTGGCATAAAAAATTGGGCGACAAATGGCTTGGAGATTGAGACAAATGGACTAAACAATTAAGTGATTTTTAATATTATAAAAAAGGGGGACATGTGGTAAATGTCATGAAACTCACCATGTAATTAACCCACGACACCCATATGCTTAAAGATCATTTCTTTGCCTTTCACTTTTTCTAAATGCTCTCATCTTCTTCATTTTCTTCTTCTCTATTCACGACTCTCACTCTCCACATTCATAACCTTGAATCTTGACAAAATCCTTCATTTATCTTTTTAATATTTTGTTGTCTTCTTCATGTTGATGAAAATCCAACATATTTTACCTTAAATTTGTGAAGATTGTATATGCTTAGAGATAGGGTTACTTGATGATTTGAGAAGGGTTTTAAGCTAAAAAAGTATGTAGAATATTTCTCTTCATGGTTTGTTTTAATATAATCATTTATAATGATCATTCGGGATGATTGATAGTGAAAATGGTGTTGATGATGAGTGCTGGAAAATTTGATGAATGAATGGATATAAATAGGTTCTGTTTTTAGATGTATACAAACATGGAACATTGGTTGTTATAGAGATGAATTAGATCAAAGCTATGCAAGAAATTCAAATACAATCAAAGTTAACATATAAAGAAGGGCCTATATCTATTTTAGCTAGAGAAGTTTGACAACTCAGGAACAAACAAATACCTTTGGTGAAAGTACTCTGGCAACACCATGGACTCGAGGAAGCAACATAGGAACTAAAAGAAACCATAAGGGCTCAGTATCCTCAACTATTTTGATCAGGTATGAATTTCAAGGATGAAATTTTTTTAATGGGGAGAAAACTATAAGGCCCCAAATTGTACCCTAGTTGGAATGTTTCATTGAACATGTATTGCATATGTCTTAAATTATGGTTTAATGAATCTTACTTAGAGGATGGGAATTTATTACCTTCATTAGAGAATTAAGGTATTAATGTTAGGTTCGGGTCTCAGAATATATTTCATGGATATATTACATAAGGTTTGGGTAAAGATTAAGTGAAAAGAAGCCTCGTAAGTACTTTAAAAACCCATGTTTATATTGATTTTAGCAAGTTCAAATTGTGCACATGCACCCCTATGTGACACTAAAACTTGTAAGTGTCATATCTTTTGATTACAAAGTTCAAAAATTACAACCTTTATACCATTAGAAAGCTAAGAGGATAAGCTACAACTTTTATTAAGAAAATGTATCAAATTTGGCCTACATCAATATAGTTTATTGATGGATTATACGTGGAATAATTACTTAGAGACAAATGGCAGCATGTTGTTTGGATGTGTGGCAGCTCTTAAATGGAACAAACGTAGAACATGCAAGAATACACATGTTGTTACAATTTCTTGACTCCTAGCATTAGAGGAGATGAGTTTCTGATGGAGTTTATGGTTGGATTATTCCTCACCATTGTTGTCTCTCACCACCGAAACACTCTCTCTCACTCACACCTCCTGGAATTTTTGCTTGCTTGTTGAATCATCATCTTCACTTGACGTCTTTACATGCTATTGCATCAAGGAAGCTAGATTCTGCTATTTTCTATGTTGGTATCCACTTGTTCATCTTAATCTTGGAATTGTGATATTTGATTGAAAGGCTAGAGTGGCTTGCTCATTGAAGCAGGAAATTGTGTTAAAGAAGGTATGGGAATACTAATCTTGATTGCATGTTATCATATGAATTATTTTGATGCTTGATTGGATAGAATATGTATGGATTTGTTGATGAGTTGAGGTTTGGACATGAAATTAATGTGTAGTTGAGGCATGACTAAGGTGGAATTGTGGTGAAAAGGATGAGTGTTGGAGTAAGGGTGTTGAAGATGTAAGATGTAAATGACTTGTACTGGTTTCACTAAATGAATTTCACTGAATAGTTGTCAGTATTTGGGCTATAATTTGACCTCTAGATATCCAAATGGAGTGATGTTCAATGTGGATCAAACTACACACATATTCCTACAACTTTCATGAAGGAATAGAATTTTTTTCTATCCCTAAGGATGATGAAATTTGGCCTAAAGTTGAATTTAGGATTCTTTCATTGTTTGAGAATAGTCTGCAGTATTTTGGGTATAACTTGTAGAATACTGGACCAAAATACATGATTTTTATGTCATTAGAAAATTACTACATAGAGGAACTTTTGGTTAAAAGAACATAATGCCCAAAAATCTCTTTTTATATGTCAAAATATCCATACAAATCTGACCCAAAACTTGTCCTAAGAAATCTGAACTAATCTTGGTTCTATAATTGTTGACATATATACAGTTAGGACTTTAACAATGGTTTTGTTAGACCTAAGTGAGATTAATAATGAACCTAGGTGATGTTAGATTAATGGAGAAAAATGTGTTCGAGTTATGGTTTACAAATGGAGTTGATAATATAAAAGATATAGGGTTTATTAATGATGAGCATAATGTTGAATTGCTTGGTGTGATCATGAATGAACGAGATATTAAAGCTTCTGTCGTATAAATTAGATATGAATGATTGTCAATTGGGAATTTCTACGTTAATATTGTGAAAATGTTGGACCATTAGTTTTCCAAGGAGTTTTATAGTTGGGATTATATTGGAAGTACTTGCTAATTGGGAGCATATACATAATGTTTGATGACTTAACATTTCTATTATTGCAAAATTTCACATGTTTGTATTTATAAGGTTTGCATAAAAATTCTGAAATCTGAAATGAATTGTTTTAAAAAATTTCAAGTCTTAGTCGTGAGTAAATAGGCATGCCTAGAAGGGTCTGCAGCTACTCTTGGACATATTTAAGGTGTCAACACTTCGGTGTCTCATGATGGGGACACTTTGGTGTCAAGACATAATTCTCTCCTATTCTGTGATACTGATAGGTACCTCTTGTTTTGGTCCTGTTCCCACTTCTGTAAAAAGAATTAGCAAGTTAATTTGTTTTGTACTTTGTTACATGTACAATTCGGTTATAATTAAAAAAACATTTTGAAATAATTAAGTTTTGTTCCGACTTATTCAGATACAGTTTTGACACAGACTAGTTTCATTTTGATGTCATGATATTCTGTTCTGATAGTTGTAAGATTTGCTTGAAGACAATATATCATGTTTTGGCATATTATGTTCTGAGATACTTATTGTTTGGAATGCTCTTTTATATGTGATCTGATTTGTATATGTCATTATCATATGACCGTTAGGGTCAGTTACCATTATGTATCATGTTTAGTTTTCCTCACTAAGATATATGCTTATCACGTTGGATTTGCCCTATGTCGGTTCAGATATAAGAGTTTAAAGATTGGGACAAGGACAACCGAAGTGGCCAAAGAAGATTGGGTTTTGTTTTGACAAAATGTAAATTTGAGTTTTTTTTAGTTGTTTCTGATAATTGAAATTGTTTGAATGTGTTGGAAGGTTTGTAATAACTATAATACAGGATGGATGGGGTTGTAAGACATGCTTGTGATAAGTTCAAGATGTATAATGTATTTTGTTTGTAATCCATCTTGTATGCAATACAATGTATGTCTACCCGAATTAGTTTTTAAGGAAGATTTCAAATGCTTTGGTTTGTTTGTACAGTTTTGTGGCATCCATTTATTCTTCCAAGGGGTATGTGGGTGTTACATAGAGTTCCTAAGGCAAACTAGTAGAAGTCTAGTTCTGTCAATTTTGGACTCAAGAATGGCTTAAAGGTCAGTCAGCTGATACTGAGGAGTTAGATAGAATGTTTTTATATAGTCCTCATTTCATGTAGATCATGTTGTAAAGAGTAGTAAACTCTTATATGTTTTTGATATTGTATATATGGAGTGAGTAGTGAAAGGCTATAATGTAAACTATGTTTTATAAATGGAATGAGAAGTTGATCTTTTGAATATTGTGTTTTGTGTATGATGCCATATTAAGTGAATGTTACTCCTCTAACATTCCACTTTCATAAGGTATGTTCTTGAATGTCTGAAGGATGTTCGAGCACGTGCCCCATAAAGGTGGTTTTTGGTATCGGAGCATGGTTTGGCATCCATATGGATAGATATAGACATATAAACATGATATATAGTAAAAGACTTGGATAGTACTCAAGATTATTGTTTATTATTAGTCATCCGCTATAGGTGATCAAGTTGCAAAATCAGCTGAGCCAATAGAGATTCTCCAATACCTTGATCTTACCAAATGCCTCAGAGAATCCTTGAGATGAGAGAAAGGAAATATGATAAACTTAGGAAGTAGGGGGTTGTAGACTTCTGTGGAAGTGCAGACCTCGTTAAGGCAAAAAGATGGCTAAAGAAAACAAAAAGGGTATTCGATTAGATGGACTGCGAGTCAGATGAAAGATTTGACTACATGGTTTTCTTATTGCAAGGTCCAGATTACCGGTGGTAGAAGACTGTTCCCAACAATACCACTAGGCCTTATAGTTTAAAGTGGGAAGAATTTTTGAATGTCTTTAAGAAGAATGACATGTCGAAGATCTACTTGGATAGGAAGATGAAAGAGTTCCTAGATCTAAAGCAAGGAAGTCTTACTGTAGCTGAATATGAGATAAGGTTCAATGAGTTAATGGGGTATGCTACTGCATTAATTCTGACTAAGGAGGAAAATTGTAGAAGATTTGAGGATGGGCTGAATATGAAGATTAGGACAAGGTTAGCTATTACAAATATAAGCAGTTTTACTGAGTTAAGAGCTGTCTCGATCTGAATAGAATAATTGTTGAAAGATAGACAAGGAGAGTACAGACAAGAATTCAGAATGAAAAGACAGGGCGAGTCTCAATTTTATTCTGGCAGGAGGTTTACTAAACACCATAATAGATCATTTTAACCACCGACTAGATCGAGACAGTTAAGGTTTAGACCAAGAAGCTATTTTATACAGACTGGTAGTGGAAGAGGTCCAGTTTCTGGGAAAATGCAACAGATGCCTAACTGTGAACATTGTGGGAAGAAACATAGTGGAGAATGTTTGAAGTTATCGGGAGCTTACCTTCGTTGCGGCTCTTTCAAACATCATATCAGAGGCTATCCCACAATTTTCTGAGCATAGTCTGGAGTGAGAGGAGGAGCAGTGACTGAAATAACTGTTCAGTAGAGCAGAGCTAGTGGTTTTGGATAGAGAGGCAGAGGAAGAAGCAGAGGCAGAGGCAGAGGTAGAGTGAGTTTAGCTGGTACTACTATCAAGACTAAGATATGGAGTAATCAACAGTAGTCTCAAGCGAAAATTTTTTCCATCACTAGACAGGAGGCTCAAAACTCCTCAGGTGTTGTAGCAGGTGTGTTAAATGTATTTAATTTTGAAGCATTTACGTTGTTAGATCTAGGATTTACGCATTCATTTACCGCACTGCATCTGGCATCTAAACTGCATTATGAGAGAGAAATGTTGAATTGCTGAAGTTTGTAAAAAGGTGCATGATTTGAGTTGATCAGGCAAAATTAGAGGTCGATTTGAATGTATTGTAGTTAAGAGAGATAGACCTCATCTTAGGCATTGATTAGCTTACTGTTCATAGGACTGTGATGAACTGCTACACTAAGGAGGTAATTCTAAAATCTCCTAATCATCTGAGGGTAATCTTTCGAGGTGTTAATCCAGTAGTGCTAGCCAGATTGATTTCATCAATACGTGCTTTGAGATTGTTTCGAGAAGAATGAGAGGCTTATCTAACCCATGTAATTGATACCCATACTGAGTAGACAGTATAGGATATTCCTGTTGTTCGGGATTTCTGGGATTTGTTTCCCACTAAATTGTCTGGTTTAACCCTAGATAGGAAGACGGAGTTTACTATCGACATAGTTCTAGGTACTACTCTTATATCTATTCCTCTATATAGGATGACATCTGTTGAACTTAAGGAACTTAAGGCTCAGTTGCAGGAGTTGTTAGATAAGGGTTTCGTCAGACAAGTGTATCACCTTGGGGAGCCCCAGTTTTGTTTATAAAGAAGAAAGATGGGACTATGATATTATGTATCGATTATAGACAGTTGAATCGGGTGAAAGTAAAGAATAAGTATCCTTTGCTGAGGATAGACAACCTAATTAATCAGTTACAGGGATCTCAAGTGTTCACTAAACTAGATTTGATATCAGGGACTATCAATTGAAGATAGCAGAAGCTGATGTACCGAAGAGTGCATTTCGAATCAGATATGGGCACTTTGAGTTTTTAGTGATGCCTTTTAGGTTGACAAATGCTTCAGTTGCTTTTATGGTTTTGATGAATAAGGTATTCCATCCTTATTTAGATCATTTTGTGATTGTATTCATAGATGATATTTTGGTGTATTAAATTTCTTTTTATAATTTATATTTTTAAGTTATTCAATTATTTAAGTCCAATCGAGAAATTGTAAAAAAATATTTTTGTTTACTCTTGATTAGATCAAAGTTAGTTTTCCATTAGTGATATTAAAGTCTCCTTTAATTGTTTAGCTTGATTAAAGTTGTTAAATTGTTATTGATTTAATAAAATTAAGTCATAGTCTTAAAATTTATTGATGCAAAAGTTGAATAAATTTGAAATTGTCACACGTACCTTCCTTTATTATAGGTAATTGCATAATTTTGATTAAGGCATTATGAATTAGGGTTTTATTTTAATGTTTTGAAAAGTAATTGATGAATCCTACACACCTCTTTTTGTTTAAAGCATCCGAAAATTTTAGTTTACACGCCTCACGTATGTTTTTCCTTAGCTTTTGGAAATCACCGTACTTTATTTTATGTTTGAAAAATCCATTCATGCAGCCTCTATTTCCTTTTGTGCTTTTGGAAAAGTGAATCTTGGCTTCCATTTATTGTTTCTAGAAAACAATATATGCCTTATTTAATTGCTTGAAAACACGATCAATGCATGCTTTCATAGCTCTAGTAATCTAGAAAAAAAACACAATCTACTAAATGATCTTCAAAAACATCTAATGCATGTACCCTTGGTTTCTAGTTTGGGAAAACATTATTCAATATGTTTCTAGATAATTGTGTGCCTTTCCTTTAGCTTAAATTTTTTAGAAGCTTGGTGATTGAGTTTATGGGTTTATGATCTGGTATTGCTGGTTTTGAGTGAATCAGTTGATGGACGAGGTTGAGAAACCTCATCCTATTGCCAACAAAAGGCGGTTCTTCCATCAATGATGGTAGTCGTTGGTGGAGTTGCCAGTGGTGATATTTGTCACTAATGAGGGCAAAATTCGCCCAAGAATTAGAACCATCAATGGGCAGGTGAGGCGATGAAGAGCAGGGGAGGTGGTAGGTTATGAAGAAGCAATCGACAACGACAAGAGGGAAAATCAAGGGGAGGTGATGCCGCGACGAAGAAAAACCCTAGCCAGAGAAAAGTAACGGAGCACATGTCTCACAATCAAGTCTGACTTACATGCTAGTTAAAACTTGGAGTGTTGGATGTGCCTTAATGAAAAGATCTAATGTATGCAGTGAGTGCGTTAGACGTTCCGATTCTTGTTCATGCGTTAACCATTTTATGTTATAATTTATTTGTTAATTATTTTATATAATTAAGGTGATTTTGATTTTTAAAAATTTATAATAATAAAAAATTTTACAATTATTCCACTACAATTAGAATCAAATTCTATCGTAATTTCCTATTAACATATATAGAAAAGTTGGCGACAACTCGACCAAAGTGTTCTTCCAGAGTGATGTTAAAGAAAATTAGGTATCACTGAGGATGGTTTTGGTTCAAGTTGCCGAGCTCAGTGGAAAATTGTTCAGGTGGTAACCGAGCCGCATTTGAAAATAGTCCACAGAATAGATTACCTGTCGCTTGTTTTGCGCAATTACGCAGCGTTTGGTTCCTGTCCCCGTTAGTGGGGACAGATCACAAAACATACAAATCCTATCATCTGTACCTAATTGGTTGTTGTCCCCTGACTTTTTGTCCTCAATCCCCGGATGAAAGAGACAATAATTTTTGTATCTCTGAAAACCGTAGGACAAGGGACATTATGTCTCTGTCTACGAAACGTTAGGTCACGCGTTGTCCAAAATAACCCCATCCTCTCTCTCGGTTGTCGTCTATTGTCCGACTCGCCTCGTCTCCCTCAACTGTCGCACCACTCCTGTTCCGTTGTCAACCCACAACTCCATCACTCGTCTTTTGGTCGACCCACAACCGGCGCACGTTGTCTCTCGCACACTGCCCTTTTTCCCCAACACCTTCGCCTTGAGGTTTGTTTGGTTGCGAAATGGATGTCGATAGTGTTCTTCTTCTCTGTTTCTTGACTAGGGTCAGAAATGCATTATGTTTGTGAGAGGAATGGAAACCTTAGGATTTCCAAATGCTCGATTCAAGGGGTATCGGGCATTGGATGAAGCACAAACTGCTTATGCCATGGACTCATATAGGCCGACTCATCGCAATGTAGCCATTGTCCTAACAACCAATGAACCCTCCTCTATGCCGACTCTAGTTGCACGACCAACAAATGAACAAGTCAATGAAATTGCAACTTTGCACACAAATATGGCATGGGCTCAAGCATTTTTACTCATAGCCATTGGTGACATTTTGGGATTTGTTGTTAAGGACATAATTAACAAATTCTAAGGCTTTAATGTTTATTGAACCAATTATGTAACTA
>JANZXR010000172.1:13049647-13067270 GCA_027575705.1 Erythroxylum echinodendron
CTTTCTGCGCTTTGCGTTTTATTGATTGCAATATGATTTGTTTCGTTTTCAGTTTAAGTAACAAATGTTTTGAAAAAGAAAAAAAAGTGGGCCCACATGAGTGATAAGTGTAAAACGTTTTAAAAAAAATTGATACCGACTTTTGTTTAGTGAAGTGATGTGACACGTCACTCTCGCGGGGCACAGATTCGAGTATCACTGTCGATATCGGGTTCGGGTCCGGCGGGAGTGGGGTGTTATATACTAAGATATAATACTCATGTTCTTATAAAACTTTTTTTTTAAGTCATGGCCTCATAAGTAATTTTACTCGTAAACAACTAATACTAAACAACTAATTTTACCAAACATCTTTAAATAAATAGTTGATATTATCTGTTAGTCAAATCAGCTGATATAATTTCATGTCAGCTAACCACTGATAGAATAATCTAATAACTAATACAATCTGTTGATTGTCAAACAGGGCCATTGGCCTTGTTTGGTAAATGGCTGATTAACTATTTTCAACAGATTTAGAGATATTTGGTTGTTTGGACATGTCAAACAGCTGATAATCATGTTCGATATTCAGCTGATTGGGTTGGCAAATTGAAACCAATTCGTTGTTTTTGAAAATGCTCTTACGAGGAGCGTTTTGCTCTAGCAACTAAGAAATTAAAGAACAAAAAAGATGATTATGCTCAAAAGGTAATGCAAATTACTCAAGTTGTCATCTTTTATTGTTGCTTTCCCTTTACCAAACACTAGTACCTTAAACTTCATTAATACGCCACTAAGAGAGGGGAGGGAAAGGAAGAGAGAGATAGAACTTTATTCAAACTCTGGTAATTAAACGCTATTCTCAACTTCCTATTTGCCATTGGGTGCAATCCTCCTATGTAAAACTTAGAGACATTGCTCTTGCTACGTAAGTTTGTCCTCTCAAGGGTTGAACGTTACAATGGCTAACCTCACCAATACATATGATCGAAGTGTTTTACATATGCTAAGTTTTAATATTTATAACCTCGATATTTCCACAAGCACAAGAGTCGTTCCCGTAGTACTTAAGGTATCATTCTCATAAGAAGAGTTAATCTAATCCTAAAATCTAAGGCTTAACTAAAATTTGTAATAAATCAAAATAAACAACTAATGCAGAAATTATTCAATCTAACAATCAATTTCAAGAATTAATTTCATAAAATATAAGCAAGATAGCAATTTTGCGCAACCCAATCAAGAATCAACCTAGAAACTACCGATTGAGAGAAAGGGGGTTTTATCCGATCTTAATGAAAATCTAATCGATTATAAAATTATCGAATTACGGGGTCTAAATGGTCTTGGAGTAGATTACTCTCTCTCGAGTTATAATCTTTAACCTTAATTAATAGTCCCTAATTTAGATTATGGAATTGTAATCTCTCAATTTCCAATTTACCTAAAACCTAAATTAGTTCTAAATTTGTCTAATAACCTACAGAAAATCTATATTCGATCTCTCGTTACATGATTTTACCAGTTTGATTCAATTCTTATCTATCAAACTACCTAACTCTCGTTAACCCAATTTGATGATTTTCACTCAGTTCACCCTCTCAGTTTATTACCGAATTATTAAGAACAGAACTTGAATCACGAATAACTCAATAAAAACACAATAAATCAAACTTCATTAATATCAAAGATCAAAAATCCCGAAGGTGAGTTTAGACAAAAGTCAACATTCAATAACACATATTCTCAATGACTATCTCAATTCTATAGATCAATAAAATTGAAATAAAATTGGAAAATACTGTTGGAATGGATTAGTGGAGGCAGTGATGGCGGGAAACTATCTGTTCTGGGAAGTACTTCACGTTAAGCTTCTTCTCTGTGTCTCTCTTCCTTCGTCTCCTTCCTCAAATCTCTCGATATGCTCTCTAGGATTTTAAAATTGACTTATGCAAAAAGGCTACTCTTCTGTTCTTTTATGTTCTATTTATACCTTAGAAGCCTTAGGGTTGATTTGGGGTCGAAACGGTCAGAAAATTCCTGCAAAACTTGACGTTTTCAATTGTTTTTGTGTTTGCCCAAACATGGCCCTAACCTTCTCTGTCACGAACATGGCCCAAAGTGCACGATCGTGGCCTGGTTCAGAGCTCTCTGTCACAATCGTGGCCTAGGTCCTGTTGGTTCGCCTTTATCTATCATGATCATGGCCTATTGTGCCACAATCGTGGGCCGTAGTTTTGGCCCGAAACTCTTCAAAACTTCTCTATTCTTTGTTGTTTACCCTAAAACACTAACAAACACATCAAGGTACCTCAAAAACATAATATTTAAGCTCAACGACTAATACTAACCCATAAAAAGCACTTAAACATATAAACTAATACAATTAAAACCTAGGCACACACTCAACACTCAAATTAACACTAAATACATCATAAATTAAACCCTAAAATGTAATGCAAATCAAAACTATCAATACGTCGATTAGATTCTGACCAGTGACGTCTTCTTTAGTAAGTTTGTCCTTTCCCTTCTCACCTGCATACTAAGTTTTTGTTTTTTTTTTGAATTTTTTGGACATATTAGGTAGTATTTATTTGGATTTTTGGATGTATTAGTTTTTTCTAGATCTGATTCATAAGAAAAATTTTCATTTTTGCTATTTCTTTTTTTATAATGATTTGATTTGTATAAGCTTGTGATATTATGATGATTTTAACTAGTAATGTGGATTTAATTCGTATTAGGTCTGCCTTGCAAAATAATAACCAAATTAACTATTTAGATTTGATGTCATTTTGTTTTCACTCTTAAATGATTGTGCACTCTTGCATTGTTTGTGATTGTAGATTTTTTCCGCAAAATTTGAAGTATTATGGTCATAGCTAATTTGGAGTCTGCTTTGAAGTTGTGTCTTCTGGTTGATTTGTGGTCATGATTTTATTTAAACATTCCTCCACTCTTCCCTATTATAGTTAAACAATTAAAAAACATGCTTGAGTGTTTAGAAATTCACCTTAACAATAAGTTGTTAGTCCAACAAAATATAAGAAATAAGCATTATTATTACTAAGTTATCAAAAGACACGGGTTAGTGATAAATAAGTTAATATACTAGAAAAATAAACTGTAACTAGTAGTAGTAGGGGTAGGAGGAGGAGTAGGAGGAGGAGGAGGAGAGGGAGGAGGAGGAGGAAGAGAGGGAGGAGGAGGAGTAGTGGTAGTAGTAGTAGTAGTAGTCATAGTGTTAGTAGCAGTCATAGTAATAATAGTAGTAGTAGTAATCGTAGTAGTTGTTGTTGTTGTCGTCGTAGTCGTAGTTATAGTAGTAATAGTAGTAGTAGTGGTAGTAATAGTAGTAGCAGCAGGAGGAGGAAGAGTAGTAGGAGCAAGAGCAGGAGCAGGAGAAGTAGTAGTAGTAGTAGTAATAGCAGCAGTAGGAGTAGGAGTAATAGCAGTAGAAAGAATAGTAGCAGTAGCAGTAATAGAAGTAGTAATAGTAGGAGGAGGAGGAGGAGGAGGAGGAAGAGGAGTAATTGCAGCAGTAGTAGTAGTAAAAGTAGTAGTAGGAGTAGTATTGGTAGTATCAGTGGTAACAGTAGTAATAGCAGCAGCAGCAGTAGTAATAATAGTAATAACAGTAGGAGAAGGAGGAGGAGAAGGTGGAGGAGGAGTATTAAAATTATCAAAAAATAAAAAATAACGATAAAATACACTTAATATGAACAAATTAAATTTGATAACCTAACTCAAAAGAATTAAATTTGACTTAAATTAATAATTAAAGATAATTATAATAAATTATTTATTTGTGTTGAATTTAATTATTTTGATTCAAATTTAAGAGTTTTGTTGAATCTCCGTATAAATATTATTTAGTTAGTTTATATTTAATGTTTATAAAATATGTGTTTTATTCTTATTTTTTATTTGAAATTTAAAAGAAGAGAGTTTTATGAAAAATTGAAAATTAAAATTTTTTTTATAATTTTAAAAATTAAGGAGATTTGTATGATCTCTTAAAAGTAAGAATATTAATAGGCCAGGCCAAGCTCAGGCCGGGCCGTGGCCGCGTGGGGGTCTGGATGGGCTGGCAACGACCTGGCCCACCAACAAGTCGTCCAATCCGTAGTCAACCTGTGGCTTAATGGACCATAGGTAGACTGGGTCAACCTAAATCTATATTTTTTAATTAAAAATATAAAATAACATCATTTTAGACAAAATGACGTCGCTTTTTTCAAAATAACTGGGCCAAATAGGTCGGGGCAAAATTACCGCACGTAATTAAAGGTTTGTCTTTGCCCTTTAAGTCACGACTCCATTCCGTTGCAAAGAAAGAATTCAGGCACGCTCTCGTTTGTTATTGCTATACCGTCCCTCAAAAATGGTAAAACCCCATCCGATTCAACAAAACCCTAACATGTCGGAGAAGACATCGACAACGAAACCGAAGAAGAAGAAGAAGAAGAAGAAGAAGACGAGGACCTTAAAGTACCCCAACCGACAGAACGCTCAAAGTTGGACAATCTCTTCCGTCGGATTCAGACAGAAAATGTGCCTATTCGCGTCCATGAGGTGATCATCAGAGGCAACAAGAAGACCAAGGACTCTCTGCTTGAAGCCGAAACGGCCTTGCTTAAAGATGCTACTTCTATGCAGGACTTGCTCGAAGCTTCTAAAGTTGTGAATTTCAGGTTGCAAACGCTCGAAATCTTTGATTCTGTCAGAATCACGCTCGATGCTGGTCCGGCAGAGCTTCCTGGGACCGCCAGTGTCGTCGTTGAAGTTGTGGAGACTAGAAGCCCGCTTTCTGGTGAACTTGGCGCTTACACTAAAGGCGAGGTATGCTGGGGCTTGGGGATATGGTTGTTGAATTGTTAGTGTTGTCTTTGGTAACGAGAAACTGCCTGAAAATGGTTTGTTTATGATGTTATGTTCTTCTTCAAAATTATGATACTAGCATTGTCGACTCTAAGCGTGCTTATGTTGATAATATTTCGCTTATGTTTTTGGGTGCTGAGAGGGAATATTTTGAAGAAATGTTCTTTGTTGTAGCAATCACATTTGATTTGATATTGTGGTGGCTGTCTGGGTTCTTCAATCTTTTGGAATTTTTAGCATCTCCAGTATAAGAAATTAGGGCGAGACTTTTGTTAGTTTTAAGTTGGCCTCGGTGACCTTAGTGACAGATAATTATGCATTTGCTCAACTATGGAGATGTTTATTGGCAATGGTATCTTATTAACAGATGATCTGTTTGATCAGAAATAATTCTTTGGGATATATGTGGCTGTTGTGTAATACTTGAATACTTTTGTAGACGAGGTCTTCAACATTTGAAGGTTCCCTGAAGCTAAAAAACATATTTGGGTATGGTGATCTTTGGCACGGGTCTTTGGCATTTGGTGGAGACCACATGGTAGAGTCGAGCACTGGTGTTTACTTTCCAAGGTTCAGGGGATTCATTACTCCTGTTACAGCACGGGCATTCCTGCTAAATCAAGACTGGCAAAAATTTTCTTCTTTCAAAGCACAGTCATTGGGTCTATCTCTTGGCTTATTCTCGTCCAGGAATCATGACTTGGTTTATAATCTTGCATGGCGTACGTTGACTGATCCATCACAAATGGCATCCCATTCAGTGAGGAGGCAGCTTGGTCATGGTTTACTTTCATCTTTGAAATATACATTTAGGATTGATCGCAGGAATTCACCTCTAAGGCCTGTTCGTGGATATGCGTTTGTTTCAACGACACAAATTGGTGGTCTTGCACCTGATAGCTTACGCTTTTTGCGCCAGGTTTAACTTTCGCAAACTTTTTCTGTGGGTATACTTGTTCTATGACCTTTTCAAGGATTGTTACATTCTAAATTTGGTCTCAGTTATATTGTGGTTACAAGCCTCTTGATTTTCTTCTTAGACTATGCTTTAATCTTTTGATATATCTCTATGATGGAATTGGATTGATGTTGGTGTATTCCATGCAAAAACTTTTGCTTGTAATTAGTGATTGTTCTTGAAGCTTGAAGCTTGAATTTTGAAATTTTGTTGTTTGCTATTGCTTCAAAGAACGCATTTGCTTGCTCTAGAGTTTTCATAATCCATATGGTTCCTCTCCCTGCATTTCAGAAGCTTCTTTGTTTATGATCATGGTACAAAACATACTGAATTCTGCTAGATTATGAAACAAGCTATTATAGTTTTACAGGTTAGAGTTAGGTTGTTCTTTTAGTCATAATCACCAACTAGTTTTGTGTCTGCATTTGTGTCATGCTTTTCTTGTGGATTAAGAAGTTATTTATAGTTACAGTTAATTCATTCTGTAAGAACCTGGTTGAAAGATTGAGGATCTTTATACTCCATCGTTTATTTACATTTAAATATGCAGCTGACTGGTTTCTTTGAATGCAGCATTCTGGAATTTGTATGAGTTATACTAATAATAGTGCATTTACCATGTTATTGAGCTTCCATTCTCTCATATTAAAAGCAGGAATTTGACCTTCGATATGCTATAGCCCTTGGATTTTACCGTTCTGCTTTCAACATTGGAATATCTGGTGGCCTTGTTTTTCCATGGGGAGCTGGATTCTTGAGCATGACTTCTCCATTGCCGGAGAGGTTCTTCTTAGGTGGTAATATATCACCAATTTGTACATTGGGAGGCCCATCAGCAATGTGGGGCTTTAAAACAAGAGGACTGGGTCCAACTGAGCCCCGAAGGCAAGTGCAATGTTATCCATCTGATGAAATTAGCGATCCTGGAAGGGATTATCTTGGAGGAGATATTGCTGTCACTGCCTTTGCAGATCTTTCTTTTGATTTTCCACTGAAATGGTGCCAAGCTAAAGGAATCCATGGACACTTTTTTGCATCAGCTGGAAATGTTGATAAATTAACAGAAAATGCATATAAAAATTTCTCTTTACAGAAGTTTGCAGATTCATTTAGAAGCTCTGTTGGAGGTGGTATTGTTGTCCCTACAAGTTTGTTCCGGCTGGAGGTTAGTTATCTGTTCTTTTGTTTCAAATTTGGAACTAAGCGACCAAGAACCTCTTTGACAATGTTAGTTCTCTTGCAGCAAGTGTTTGTTGTCCTTGATTAGAACTAAACGTGGACTTGGAGCTAATGCTTCATGGGACCTAATGCTTTTTTGTTCTTGCGTAAAACATTTATTTCTCAATTATGTTGTTTTTATTTGGTCAATTATCTGATCGAGACTTGCATGTTCACACTAATTAATTTGGTTTTCTTTCCAGCTGAACTATTGTTATATGCTGAAGAAATTTGACCATGACAAAGGGGGGTCAGGATTCCGGGTTAGCTTTTCTACTCCACCGTAATAAGTCGGCGGCTTATACCTCAATTGGTTAATGATACCTGGGCAACACTGCCAACACAGCAATTCTGAAGAGGTAAGCAAGTGTTATGTTTCCTGAAAATTTCTAGTATCGGAAGGCAATCATTTTTTATTCCAGTGTACTGAATTTTGTGGAATTCATCCTATCCGGAATTTAATGCTTAAGAGGGAATACGAAATGCTTATTATCATCAAGCTGATTTATGAAGATCTAGTTCGGTCCTTCCCTCCGTTGGGTATGTAGGCTGGTTTTTCGTTAAATCCTCACAGTTGATTTCTTGGCCCTTGTCAATTTAATTTTCGTGTTACTAGAAGTAAGAATAGACCTACAAGCAGTTTCCTTTTCCTCATTTTTCCTCTCTTTATAGAGTTTAGCGGACTGTGGGTTAAATGGGATTAAAAGTGAAAGAGCTTTTGTTCTGTTCTTTATTAGTATGCACGGAAATGCCGCAGTGGACCTAGACTTGCTTTGTCACAAAACCATTTGTCTTGGGGGCCATCTTGTAACCTATTATGTGGCCCGAACCCAAATATAAACCGAGATCGTACAGTGACCCATTCAATGATAAACGGTTCAACGGTCCATACCTCGGCTTTCTATTCAAGTCCTCCCTCCTCAGGACGGACTGGTTCTATTGGTCTAGTGGGTGTCCTGAGGGCTCAGTTCTAGGTTCACGAAGAGCTGAAGACAAGCTGACAAAACTTTTGGCCTCGAACAATTTAGAAGCCACAACCAAGTGGAATTGAGGCTTGAGGTATGATCGAATCAACCTTTTTCCTTCCCTCATTTCTTGTGATTACCTAAGATTATGATATGGTAAAATTCTAGGGACTAAGATCCAATGTTATTGGGTATATCGGATAGGGTTGTGAGGCCCGCAGCTTACCCACAACTTCAAGACGGTGGTCCATTCTACTTTATTTGACAGATAACTATCAATCTCCAAGCAAATGAGACTCAAGCACGTCGGGGCAAACCGGCCAGTTTTGAACTGACAGTCTATATATGACAGGTTTTCTTCCTGTAATTATCCCAACAGCATTATGATATGGAACTAACCATCATAAGGGAACGAATGTATCATATGAAATTTAGACTACTAATCAATTTGTTCATTGCCCAGTTGTTAGAGGCCCCGTCTATTTTATCGTCTCTTGGAGGTTTATACACGAGCTACATATTAATTACTTTTATTGCCCAAACACAAACCGAAAATCTATAAAAATATAGACTCAAGCTCTTACCTCTGGGTCTTTCCGAAGCATCAAATATATAGCAATATAAATACAGGTAAATCAATCTAAGTTGGATATGAAAAGAAAATTGCAAAAAGACAAGCACGCACAAGAGACCAAAATTGATGAAATGCTTTTTTATCCAATAAGCCTGAAGAGTTTTCCACGTCAATGTCTTCCGTACCAGTGTCTTCGTCTTCCTCACTTTCTTCATCACCACTAACCTCCTCGTTATCAATGATTAGCTTAGCCATGTGCTCGGCCAACGGTTGATCGTCTCGTTCACTCACCTAAAGTAATGTACAAAAACAAGCAATAAAGATTAACAAAGGATCACCATTTGGAAAAAAAAATCTCAGATTTGCAATAGCTTACAGGTAAATGTTATGAGAAAATTGACTCACAGTACCAATCATGCATCTACATAATCAAACATTGTGATAGGTTACTAGAAAGGAATAGAAGATGAGTGATTAATAGTGTGGATCCTTTATTTAGGTGGAAATTAGCATAAAAGAATTTACAGGCTTTCGAGAGGTGTCATTCTCTCCATAAACATTCTTATTCCTAGTACATTTTCCTTGTCCGTTCTACTGCCCTCTGCCAGCTAAATATTCCCCTCACTTGACACTCTTAACAAACAAGTAATAAGGCAGAATCAACCATGCCGCCTCAGCCTTCTAGTATCTTGCTAAAAACAAACAAATAATAAGGTAGAATTAACAAATAATGTTGTTTTTGAGACATTCTCAATTTTCACTCGAATCTGATAATATCTTAACTTTAAATCCAACTTGGAAAACAATCGAGCCCCTCGCAACTCATCAACTAACTCATCTATTGTAGGAATGGGAAATCGGTTAGGGATTGTAGCCTAATTCCAAGCTCGGTAGTCTACACAAAATCTCCAGCCGCCATCTCTCTTCTTGACTAGGAGTATCAGGCTTGAAAAAGGACTTATGCTAGGCTAGATAATCCCTATAGTTGACATCTCTATTACCAACCGCTCTATCTCATCCTTTTGACTATGAAGGTATCGATACGGATGAACATTGATGGGAGTTGTTTCGAGTTTTAAATTGATTTCATGACTTTTTTCTCGCCATAGCGTTAGCTTCCCTATCTAACTAAAAAACTCTTAGAATTCATCTTTCAACGTTCGCATCTCCTCCGAAAGTTGGTCCCTGTGATCCTCCTCTAAAAGGGTTAGCCCACACATCTCAATCATCATTCCTTGGCCTGCTATTCGTGCGCCAATTCCCATTGCCACCCTATAGCTTGTCGTTTCTGTGATTGGAATGCCCAATTTTGCCACCAGTTTGTCAATGAGCAAGTTATGGGTAGCCCTTTAATCGATTGGCTCTATATCGTTCCTCGTCGTTTCATATAGTGTGGAGAGCTTAATCCAATGACTAAATTTAGTTTCAACTGAATTTCTCCCACCTGCAGCAATGCTTCAGCGTCTGATTGTCTTTTGGCTATCTCCGACTCGCTTTCAACTTCGTAATCAAACACAGCTAGTACCTTAAATTCCCTAATTTTATACCTGTGCCCCATATGATATTTTCCATCACACTTGAAACATAACCACTTCTCCCTCTTAGCCTGAATTTCAGCTGCTGACATTCGTTTGAAAGGTGAATCAAGGTTGGTGGGACTACTAGTCGTGATTTTTTGGGAGGGTTTGATTGTGTTGGTAGTAGGGTGGTTAGCTGGATTAAAATTAGGTTAGGTTCCTATAGGTTGGGTCCAGGAAGTCTATCGGTTTGGGTTATAAATAGCTGTGGAGCTCCAATTAATTAGGGCCTTTTTAACTTCTTGGCTGCATCGTTGTCCGGGACTAGGTTCAGAACTATATTCCCCTCTTCTATCCTCTCAACTGACTCCATTAACTCCAACAACCCAGAGCAATTCATCTTTATTAATTCTCCTTTGACACCTTCCTCAAGCCCATTAAGGAATATTGCCACTAATGTGTCATCTTCTAGGTGTTTTAGTGGAATGGTTAACGCCTCAAACTTCTTCTGATACTGCGCCACAGAAGATGTTTGCAGCAGTGAAAGGAGACGATGCTAATGGGTCCCCTTCAGTTTTGGCAAGTACCTTCTTAAAAGTTGGGTCTTTAACTCATCCCATATTAGTATTGGTCGTCGATTCTCTTCCCATTGTAACCATGCTAAGACGGTGCCCGGAAGGCATACCCCTATTGCTTCCAACTTTTCTATTTCACTCAGTTTGTTTAAAAAGAAATATCTTTCTACTTGAAAAACCCACGAGGTTAGGTCATCCTCACTATCGTAAGTGGGCATCTCCAGTTTTCAATCATACCTGTTATGGAATAATAGAACATGAGTGCTAGACCCTTCTGTTCCACAAGTCGCCTCTGTCGCTGGGTTCGTAGTTAGGTTAGGGGTCCCATCTCCACGTGAGTCTTCTATACTTTTCCCACCAGAAATGGGGCTCTTGTGAAGGGCATTTAGGACCTCATCTAGCTTTTAGTTTAAAGAAGAAACTGAGGAGTCAAGTGAGATGACTCTCGATTACTGGCAACTTCTTTTCCATATTTTCTACTCTTGCTTCCATCCTTGTCGCTGGCATTCCCCAAGTTTTGAAACCGGCTCTGATAGTAAATTTGATAGGTTACTAGAAAAGAATAAAAGATAAGTGATTAATAGTGCAGATCCTTTATTTAGGTGGAAATCAGAAAGGAATTTACAAGCAACATTTGAGAGGTGTCATTCTCTCCATTAACATTCCCATTCCTAGTACATTTTCCTTGTCCTTTCTACTCCCCTCTGCCAGCTAAATATTCCCCTCACATGAGTAGAAAGGACCCACCCCAATATTGTTCTTAGAGATTGTTGGGCGTATCCTCTCCTTTCTTTCTTAGTGAGTAGAAAGCTTAACTGGAGGCTTATCACATTAATGTAAGAAGATAAAAGCAATACTCACTGCTTTAGGTGGGTCTTTAACTGTAAGTTTCCCCTTACGATGAACTATTGACTCTGTTCAAGCTGTGATTGCCTTCTTCAGAATTTCTATCCCTTGATCCTGTACAAAACAATAAAAACCGCATTTATGTTTAAATCTGCGGGTCATTGGCTGAAAAAGGACATAGCCTGGCAACAACCTCTGAATACGTCAACAACACTCTAAAGCTACAAGACCTAGTCCTAAGAGAATGAAAAGTCTGAGTACGCATTAGACTGGAACTTACAGCATATAAAAGATCCAGGCCTATAATAATCAACAACCTAATTGCAAATAAAAGGTAACCAAGTATAGAAAAGGATTTTTTTTCTATCAACACTAGGTTAATTAAGGTGGCCAGTTCTGATCAGTGATAAACCTGACAGAAAGTAGTTTAGTATTGAATTACAATCCTATACTTTACTCTATGATACTCGAGGAAGTGTCCATAAATGGTAGTAGTTTGTCATCAACCTAGTTAATGGACAAGTGCAACTAGTATTAAAACAAGCATGCAGATAGTGGGAGTTAACCAACCTTATCAAGAGTTTAGGCAATCAGAACATAATGTGGAACAACGATGTACTTTATTTTCACTGGGCAATCCTTATTAATTGCATCCTCAGCCTTCCTCATCACATCCTGCGGATTCAAAAAGTATTTTTCTAAATATTATAAGTAATTTGTGATATTACATTTCAGGTATATATTTGTATAGGCACATCAACTAAACAATGAAAAATAAATAAATAAATCAAGATGCTTATATATTAGTTGACTCAAACCTTAATGTGAAGAACGCCATCATATTCAAAACACAACATTTCTATATCAGCTCCTGACTTCACTGTTTGTGGGTTCATTCTTCTTTTAATATTCTTTAATAAAACATCTTTGATTTCCTTTGTTACAGCCGGAAATACTTTTGTTACCTACTGTAGGAAAAAGTATTTTCTTTGTTGTACTTTCTCTGTTTTATATGTTACATATAAATAGGAATACAAGGTAACTATACTAGAAAAGAAATCAGTACAAAATCAATCAATCTCCTAATTTATAGCCTAACTAATCTTCTCTAATTACTTTTGTAAATCAGTAACTGATTCCAATCAATCACCTAAGAATCAATAACTAATTATAATATTTAATTCCTAAATATTCTCCTTTCCAACACTCCCCTCAAGTTGGCTTGTAGATGTCTTCCATAGCTAGCTTGCTCACTAGGAGATCAAATGGTTTCTTTGGTAGTCCTTTGGTAAGAATATCTATTGTTTGATGAGCTGTTAGGATATAAGGAACACAAATAATACCATTCTCAAGTTTTTCCTTGATAAAGTGCCTATTGACTTCAATGTGTTTTGTTCTATCATGTTGAACTGGGTTATAAGCAATTGAGCTAGCAACTTTGTTGTCACAGTAAACCTTCATTAGATGTGTAACTGAAATCTTCAAGCCTTCTAATAACCTCTTAATCCACATCACCTCACAAATCCCACATGCAAGGGCCTAAATTCAGGCATAGCACTACTCCATGCTACCAAATTTTGTTTTTCACTCCTCTAAGTAACTAGGTTTCCTCCAACAAAAGTGAAGGATCCTAAAGTTGATCGTCTATTAGAAATACTTCTTGCCCAGTCAACATCTGTATAGATTTCAACTTGTAAATTATCGCACTTTTTAAACATCAAACCTCTTCCAGGTGTCCCCTTTAAATATCTTAGCATTCTATAGGCATCATCAAAATGTTCCTAACCTGGTGAGTGCATAAACTGACTTACCATACTCACAGTAAATGCTATGTAGGGACAAGTATGTGATAGTTATATTAATCTTCCAACCAAACGTTGAAACTTTTCCCTTTCAATCACATCTTCTGCCTTAGCATGGCTGAGCTTTAGGTTGGATTCAGAAGGAGTCTCAGCAGCTTTGCAACCTAAAAGTCCTATCTCGCCAAGTAAATTAAGAATGTATTTTCTTTGGTTTACAAAAATACCATCTCTAGATCTCGTAAACTCCATGCCAAGGAAATATTTTAACATTCCCAAATCTTTAATCTCAAACTCCTCTACTAGTTTCTTTTTTAACCTTGCAAGTTCCACAAGATCATCACCTGTCAAGATTATGTCATCCACGTAGACAATCAAAATTGCTAATCTTCCCTTATCAGAATGCTTATAGAACATAGTATGGTCTGCTTGACTTTGATGATAGCCATAGCTCTTGACCGCCTTACCAAACCTTCCAAAACATGCTCTTGGAGACTGCTTAAGGTCATAGATAGACTCTTTGAGTCTACATACTTTATATTGGCTGATAGCTCGAAGCTAAGTGGTGGACTCATATAAACTTCTTCCTCCAGGTCACCATTAAGAAAGGAATTCTTCACATTTAATTGATGTAAGGTCCAGTTGAGACTAACTGCAAGAGACAGTAACACACGTATAGAATTAATCTTGGCTATTCGAGCAAAAGCTTCTTGATAATCAATACCGTAGGTCTGAGTAAACCCTTTAGCCACGAGTCTTGCTTTGTACCTTTCTATTCCATCAGCCTTGCATTTAACTGTAAATACCCATTTGCAGCTAACAATCTTTTTATTTCTGGGTAATTCTACAGTTTCCCATGTCCCATTTTTCCTAGAGCATTCATCTCCTCTATTACTGCTAATTTCCTCTTTAGATCATCAAGTACTTCTTAAATATTTCTTGGAACAAATAGGTTAGAGATTTTAGATGTAAATGCCCTATGCCCTTGAGAGAGTCTATCATAAGACATGTATTTTGCAACAGGATTACTAGTACAGGATCGGGTTCCTTTCCTAAGTGCTATTGGAATATTAAGATCACAGTAATTTTCCTCAACATTAGGAACGATATTAGAAAAAGTATTAGGCTGAGGAAAGCCTGGAGTACTGAGAGCTTTTTCATTTCCATTACTTGGGTTATCTAACTGACTTTATGCAATGGGGATAATAGGCTCTCTACTCATTTGATGATTCTTTTTCTTATGTAAACTTTAAACTCAGGTTCTTGTTCCGTAGAATTATCATGTAGTATTTCTCCCCCTTCCAAAGATTCAACATTTCCTGGCATAACAATATTAGGAATAGAGCTTTCCTTATCAAAAACATGTTTTTCACAAAAGATTCAGTTTCCACAGGTTTAGGTAAAGGAGTTGAAAGAACTTCCCAAAATTTTTCTTAATTTTGTTTTTTCCCGATGGAGGAAATTTTCCTAAAAATACAATTGGTGTTCAAGGAAGGAAACATCTATAGTGACAAAGGTTTTCCAAGTTTTAGGGTTAAAACACTTATACTCCTTTTTATTTGGAGCATATCCGATAAAAACACATTTTCAGCCCCTGGATCTAGTTTTGACCACCCCTTGTTAGATAATGGACATAAGCAGTACAGCCAAAAAATTTAATAGGCAAGTCTGAATAGAGACTTGCTAAGGAAAAAATTTCTAAAGAGCTTAAGTGGTGTACTGTAATTTACGACATAAGTAGGCATCTTGTTTATCAAATAGGCTGCTATTAACGCAGCTTCCCCCTAAAGATATTTTGAACCATGCATGGAAAACATAATAGAACGAGACATTTCCAGTAAATGTTTATTTTTCCTTCAGCTATTCCATTTTGTTATAGGGTATCAACATAAGTAGATTGTAGTTGAATCCCCTTTTCTTTCAAAAAGCTGCCAAGAGTTTCATTAAAATACTCAGTGCCCTTATCAGTATGAAGAGTGCTAATTTTCTGTTGAAACTGATTCTCAACCATCGTATAAAAAGTTTTAAACAAGTTTTCAACTTCAGATTTTTCACTTATTAAGAAAACCCAACACAAACAGGTATGATCATTAATAAATGTCATAAACCAATTTTTTCCCGAAATCGTATTGATCCTTTAGGGACCCCAAACATCACTATGAATGAGGTAAAATGGTCTTGAAGGTTGATAAGGTCTCGGAGGATAAAAAGTTTTATGACTCTTTGATAAAATGTAACCTTCACAATGAAATTTTGAATGATCCAATCCTTTAAATAAAATAGGAAATATTTTTTAAGATAAGAAAAACTAGGATGTCCTAACCTATTATGCGAAAGCGTTATTTTATCTTAGACAAAACTAGAACTGATACTACATAGAACTTGAGCTTTTTTGCCCTCGAAATCTTCATCATCAAAGTAGTAGAGACCATTTATCATCTTAGCATTGCTAATTGTCCTCCCCAAACTCTGTTCCTGAAACACACAATGAGAGTGGGAAAAAATGACCCAACAATTAGAATCATTGGACAATCTACTACTAGACCAAGATATTACAAGCTAGTTTGGGTACATGAATTACATATTTAAGAGACAAAGTTCTAGATAACTGTATCAAACCTTTGCCAACAATAGTAGAATAGGATCCATTTGCTATACAAATTTTTTATGACCAGAACAATGATTATAAGTGTGAAATAATTGGGAAATTTTTGTCATATGATCAAAAGCTCCTGAATCTATGATCCAAGGAGTGGAATTGGAACACAAATGACAAATTAGGGCATTCAAATCACTACCTGAATGAGCCACTGAAGTATTAGGAGGTCCTAGCAATCCAGAGTTAGATTTCAATACCTTTAGAATATAATCTAATTGCTTTTTGTTGAATGGGACATCCTTAGGTTCATGAGCAGAGGGAGACCGAATTCTACCATCATTTTTTCCCTTCCAATTTGCTGGTTTCCCATGGAGTTTCTAGCAAGTCTTTTAGGTATGTTTAGGCCTGTTACAATGGTCACACCATACCCAAGGCTTTTCCTCAAATTTTTTTTGGAAACTTTCAGCCTGTATAGGCCTCAACAGTAAGTGCTGAATTTTCAGCAGTGCTATCAAAATATTTCTTGCCGAGCATAACAAGCCTCTGACTTTCTTCACTTCGAACCTTAGAAAAAACTTCTCCAATAGAGGAAAGTTGTTTTTTGCCAATTATCTTGCCCTAAACTCATCAAACTCAACATTTAGTCTAATAAGGAATTTAAATATACGACTATCCTCCACCCATTTTCTATAGTGGTGGTAATCACCTAAGGATTTCCACTCATAATCATCACTAAACAAATCTAAATCCTGCCATAGTCTTTTTAGAGAATTAAAATGCTTGGTAACAATATTCTTACCTCGACGGATTTCTCCAAGTTTCAATGTCAACTCATATACCTAGGACTGGTTTCCTAGGTCTGAATACAACTGGTTGATATTGTCCCATAACTCCTTAGTGGTGTAGTAACATACATAGTTGTAGCTGATTTCCTCCTCCATAGAATTCACTAACCATGTCATTACCATGAAATTCTCATCATCCCAAGTGGGGTAGGCTGGAACCTCAAGGGTAGGTTCCTTTTTTCCTCCTTTCAAGTAGCCGATTTTCCCTCTTCCATGGATGTACATGTGGACTGATTGAGACCAGCGTATGAAATTTTCTCCATTCAGCATTATGGTAGTAATCTGAACTGAATGAAAGTTAGATGTGGGAAGATAAGGGTTATCGAGTCTTTTGGTGGAGTCTTGAGAAGGGCTTGACTGGGTTGTAGGGAGATTTGTGATACAACATCAAAAATGGTGGAAGATAACTAGAGGCGACTAGGGATGTTTTAGTGTTCAGCTTAAAGGATTTTCTGCTTTGATACCATTTAGGAAAAAGAATTTTATTTGTTGTACTTTCTTTATTTTATATGTTACATACAAATAAGAATACAAGGTAACTATAATAGGAAAGAAGTCTGTATAAAATCAATCAATCTCCTAACCAATCTCTTCTAATTACTTTTCTAAATCAGTAGCTGCTTCCAATAAATTACCTAAGAATCAGTAACTAATTGTAACACCCCATTACCCTAGAGTACGCACCGGGACGCCCATAAGTCATTCTGATACATAACCTAAGATAAGGGAGCGCTACGTGCACTCACTACAGTACTCTACATGGCATCACATACATTTAAATAATTAAAAGCTGTAACTGAAAATCACAAGATTTTTAAAACCAAAATCTTCCTCTTTTCATTACTCAAAAACAACAGTTTA
>JANZXR010000172.1:13073565-13114760 GCA_027575705.1 Erythroxylum echinodendron
GTCCTTAGTTCACTCATTGGTCTTCTCGTAGACCCGTTTCCCTGATCCGACCCGTTAGGTGGGACCGGGATGTTACAGAGACATTTCTTGAGAGAAAAAGTTCCTTGGAGTGGAGATCATAAAGGAAGTATCCTTTAACATGAGGTTTGAAGCCAAGAAAGATATATTTTCTTGCGCAAGGATCAAACTTGGATTTATGTGCTTTAAGTGTAGAAGCAAAATACAGGTAACCAAAAGCCTTTAGGTGAGAGAGGTCGGGAAGGTTGCCATGAAGAAGTTCAAAAGGTGACTTATTGAGGAGTAAAGGAGAAGGCAATCTTCCAAAATCCTTCTGGTCATTTACAGTCCTCCATGTTACCTTTCTTATAAATTTTTGTTCAGGTGTTTCTGGACAACTTGTATGATGAATAATGCCTTTGTGATTGTAAAAGGCAGACATGAGAAATTTAGATCCATTATCATTGCGAAGGACCTTTAGTTTGGTATTAAACTGAGTCTCAATGTGATTAATGAAGGAACATAAATGATTTCTAGTTTCTTATTTATGTTTCATTGGTATGATCTAAGTGTATATGTTGAAATCATCAATAATGGTTAAGAAGTATGGTATGTCCTTGCATAGAAGGGGTGGAATATGGTCCCCAAATATCAATATGTATGATATGAAATGGAGAAGAAGACTGAGAAGGACTCAACGAGTAAGGTAATTTCTTTTGTTTGGCTAAATGACAAGCATCATAACAAATAGAAGAAGAAGTACAAGGAATGTAAGGGTGGGATTGATGTAAAATGCGTAAAACAACAGAGGATAAATGTCCTAATCTATTGTGGCACAGTATAGGCGAATCAATAAAAGATACATTGAAAACAGAAGAATGAATTGGAGGTGGAAGACGAATAAGATGATTGACTAACTGGTACAACCCTTCTCTGTAATCAGGTGAACCAATTGTCCTCCATGTTCTCAGGTCCTGTATAAAATAGTTTGATTTGACAAAGATGACACAAAAATTGAGATGAGTGGTGAGTTTTGTAATAGAGATAAGATTGAAGTGAAACTCAGGTAGATAAAGCACATTTGATAAAACAAGTGCAGACGTGAATTGAACTATTCCAACATATTTAGCTACCAATCTGAACCCATTAGGGAGAGAAACATGGACAGTTTTAATAGCGTAATAAGAAGTAAACAAGGATAAAGTGTGACAGATGTGATCAGTAGCATATCCAATGGGGAGAATTAGAAAGAGGATTACCTAGAGTGAATTAAGCAGATAGAGTGGTTGATATGTGATTAGTGGAGTAAGAAGGAGATTGGATGAGAGCCAGCAGCTGTTGACACTGCTTATGAGTAAAAGCCAGACGTGGATCCTTAGAAAGCACATTTGGAGAGCGCAATTCAGTTGAAATAGAAGTATCAACTGCATTAGCCTTTGCAAGTTTATGAGTGAACTTGTAATGTGGAGGAAAACCATAAATGCTCTAACATGTATCAATGGTGTGGCCAGGCTTGTTACATTTTGAGCATAGTTTCTCTGGTACAGTACCAACAGATGGAGAGTTGTTATGTGATTTTGTGTGCAAAAAATGTGTTTAAGCAAATAAATAAGATGTGGGGAGAGAAGCCATTTGTATTCCTTATTGAATAATAAGTGAAAAAACTCAATTGATAGTCGGCAAAGGATCCATGAGCATAATTTGTGACTTAACAATGGAAAATTTATCATCCAAACTGTTAAGAAAACGAATAATCAGTGACAGAAATATATCACCTTGCAAGAATCGATCTTTGAGATCACACCAAACATCGATAATATTATCAAACCATAAAATTCTTTGTGCAATTGCGGGTGTAACTGCATAATAAATCCATGAGAGTGCTATTGTGTTGCAGTGCTCCCAAACAGTATGTAGTGGATCATTTACAGGGGGAGATGAAAGAGAACCAGTAACAAAAAGAAGTTTGTATAGAAGAGTCATTCCCATTGATCGAGCCCATTCATGGTAATTAGGATCCGTCAGTGGAGATGTAACCAAAAGCAACACATGATTTTCATTAGGATTAATATAACATGGGCTAGAGATGGATTGAGTATGATCTAGTAGAGCAGTCATGGCTGATAAACCAGAGAAACCTTAGATTAATAATGCTCTAATACCTTATTGAAAGATTGAAAAAGATCTTATATTGAAAAATAAAACTGCTCACTTTATTATGATGGAATGTACATGTGTTTATACAGTAGAGAAAGTTAAGAAACTAAAATTCTTTTATAACTAATGCTACTGGTATTGAAATTCTGTTATAACTAATCCTACTATTATTAATCATAAATAGAATATTTACAATTGAACTCCTGAGGTCTCATATATTATATAATAGATGTTAGCATCTCCGTTAACGAAGCTAACGTAGCAATACATGTCGAACGTATGTTTAGAAATGTCAGATAATAGATGTAATGAAATGTATATGTCAAATTTTTGTTTAATTAATTAATTAATATTAAATAAAATAACAATTTTGAAACAATAAACCCTAATCCATTTGAATTTAATTAATTAATTAATATTAAGTAAAATAAAAATTTAAAACAATAAATCCTAATACAACTGAATTTAGGAATTAGTACACAAAACTTATCTGTCACCATCTTAACATCTACACATTTGTCTCTTCAGTTGCTTTCCCAATGCCAGCAGACAAACATTTTAAATATGTAATAAGCATAACAAAAACTGTTAATGTTCTCTCAAAATAGAGTCATCCAACATGCTTTTCAAATCTCTCAACATCTACACAGTCGGTTTCATGCTATTCCTTGCATTTCTAATCCTCTCCTTGTATGGCTTCCTCCAATTCCCATCTATCATCACTACCTCAATTACTCCACCTCTTAAAAGACTTTGGATTTTTTGTCACATCAAACACCCCCTTTTCTTATTTGTCCAATGCTTTTCCAAAAAATGGGATGCTCATATTGGTTGTGCTTGGTTTAGAGATAAAGTTTAAGAATTCTTTACCTTCTAGGTCTAATGAGTCATTGTCATTACAAGAGTTTGGTGGTGATTCCATTTGTTGTTAGTTGAAGATAGGAAACGTTAGCTCATTGGTCAAAGGGTGGACTTGGATTCTTGATAATTTGGACAATTTGTACTCTTATCGGTATGGGTTGAGCTGGTTACGAACTAAATCTCCTGTTCTTCCTGATAAAACTGATGCTTTGTTGTTCTAAACCACTACACCTTTTCTTCAGGTTTCTCATCCAATATAAATAGTAATCAAGTTTCAACATTAGTAGATAGGTTATTCGTAGAGTAGCAAAAAAATTGAATAGGTTAGTCTTTATTGTTTCAAATTTTAGGTTAGTCTTTATTGTTTCAATTTTTTTATCAATTAATTATTTTTAAAAAATTATAACTTGAACATCCCATTCCACATGTTATTTTACGTGTCCAAAAATACGTCCAACATAATTTGCCACATTATCTCCATTAATAGAGATACTAATGTTAGGCTAGTTTTGCAAAAAATTTGAAAGTATGGGTACTTTAATTGACACTTTTAAAGTTCGAGCTGTAATTACAAAACTGAGTAAATTTTAGGTCTTTTTATAACTAATTATATTCATAATAATATAAAATTCCACTTTACCTATAATGAAATATAGAGAAAAAAACAATACATTTGTAGTGCGACATGAATATAAATATAAAAAATAAATATATGTAATACAATACAAATATAAATATAAGAAATATATAGTTAGTGAACTTATTAAAACTTACAAATATATCTACATGTTTATGTAGCTATACAAATCTTTAAGGATAAGTTAAAGACTTATCTTAATAAGTTTACAAATACATCATAGAATCTGAATCCATCGTAAAAGAAGGAACCTATATTCTTATATAATTGAAAATTTCCTTTTATGCACAAGTTAAAATATTAATTATTAAAAAGTAAAATTTTAACGTTACTATTTTATTAAAATATAAGTCAAATCTTAACATTTTAGAACTTTATAAAGAAAGTACAACATTTGCGATTTGTAATTTAAATCCTAAATAAGCGAGAAAGTTGGAATTACATCTCCATTCGTTATATGTCGAGTTAGCACTTACACGATAAATATTTTTATTATTTTTAACGATTGTGTGAATACCACTATATCACTTTAATTTATTGATAGGCCTATTAGGTACCCAATTAGAGTAATAGACGACCCACTAGCGAAAATAGAAAAATTTTATGTACATTTTTTAATAATTCCTATGGAATATGATACTTAGGTTTTCATCATTTTAGGGATACTATTCATGGTTACTGGCAGGGCTCTAAGTGAAGCCTAAATGTAAGTTAGCACTAAGTTTAGGAAATGAAAAGGAAGAGTTCAACATCTTCAAGGCCTTAAAGGGTCTCCTTTTGATGACATATTTCAAGATTAATATTGTTGATTATATTATGGCATTGCTTAAAGTTAGTTATATTGATCCATTGGAAATAAATTTAGGTTTAGGATTTAATTTAAAAAAAGGAGTCAAACCTTATGCATTATGCTTTTAAGTTGGAAGGAAAGGATTATAAACTCTATTTTTTTTAACTTTAAAGGACTTAGGTGAAGGGAAGTCTAAACGCCTACCATCTACACAAGAAATACAAAACTTGAATTAAGGTCGTCTTCTCCTTACATATAATATGCATATTTAAGAAAAAAATAATATTTATCCGTTATTATCTCTTCTTATCTGCGATTTGTGTAGGAAGACAAGTTGTTTGGGGTTCTATAAGAGCACAAGATGATGATTACATGGATTATCTAAAATTTTGTGATATTAGTCTATCTTTGTGTTCTTACCAAATCTTATAGAGGAACATCGATCATAAGCCTAGTGTGGAGGACTAGCAATGAGCCAATGACTCAATCCAACTATAAAAGAAGTTGTGTTTTTAAAGTAATTAAACTCATAGATGCTAATCATATACCCTATTTTTGATAGCTCTTGGATAAGTCTTAACCAGTGGTTCCGAGAAAAGGAAGGCATGATTATGTTGACTAATGAGACATAAGGGTTTATTCTTGTCGGAACTGTCACGAGCTGGAAGATGTACATTGATTATAGGAAGTCGAATATTATCACTCGAAAGGGTCCCTTCCATATCTATTGTTTATTAACCAAATATTAGAAAGATTGGCAAGGCATGAGTTTTATTGTTTATCAAAAGATGTCCTTTAGGTGGTGCAAAGTTTCAACCACTTTTCAATGTTATATAATTGTTATTTTCTTCAACATAGTAGAGAAATCAATCAAGATATTTATGAATGATTTTCAGTTTTGAGATCTTCTTTTGATGCTTGCTTGCTTAATTTGAAATAAGTGTTACAATTATATGAGACCAATTTGGTGCGTGATTGAGAAACTACTATTTCATAGTACAAGAAGAAATAATGCTCAAATATAGGATTTCTGGACATGGGATTAACGTGGATTGAATTAAAGTGGAAGTTATAAAAATTTTACCACCCTCGACTTTAGTCCATGCATTTAGGAGTTTTCTTGGCCATAACAATTCCTATTGATGTATGAAGTATTTCTCTAAAATTATTCAACCTTTGTGTCACATATTACAAAAAGATGTTCCTTTTGAATTTAGAATGTCTTATTAGATTTAATAGGTTAAAGAAGGAGTTAACTTCAACTCCTATTATAGTTTCACCCAATTTAAACCTCTCATTTGAGCTTATATATGATGTTAGTGACTATATAATAGGGGCTATTTTATGCCAAAAATAGGATAAGAAACTTCATATTATATATTATACTAGCAAAGTTCTTAATGATGCTCATTAACTATGCTACGACTAAAAGGAAATTTTAGTTGTAATATTTGCTTTTTCATATGTTTAGATCTTATTTTGTGGTTCCAATGTGATCATTTATACTCACTATTTGGCACTAAAATATCTCTTATCTAAAAAGGATACTAAATCAAGATAAATTTGTTGGATTCTTATTTTGCATAAATTTGACCTGAAAATAAGAGACAAGAAAGAGTTAGAGACCTTGGTAGCAAATCACCTTTCAAGACTAACTAGAGTAAGGAGACCATATGGTCCAATGAGGGGCATTGGGATTTTCACCATAATGAAGCCCTTAGTTTGCAAATCTTGTGAAATTCCTTAACTTAAAATTTTCCTAACAGATTTTATTATCAGAGGAAAATTTTTCTTTTAGAAATGAAATTTTACCGCAAACTCCTCCTTGTGTTTATAATGCCAAAATATCAATTTGGCTTATTCATCTCTTGATATTGGTCATTACTAGCCTCTTGAATCTTTTGTTTACCCATTTTTCTTTTTTTAATTTGGTATTAGTTTTGTTTATATGGAATACTATTGAGAAAATCCTTTATTATTATAAAGATTTTTTGAAGGTGTTATAAGAAGATGTGTACCTAAGGAGGAGATAAGACAAATTTTACATCAGTGCCACTTATCTTCCTATTTTAAACAACAAGATACTAATAAAAAAGCTAGTAAAGTCTTACAATGTGGTTTTACTGGCCTACATTATTCAATAATGCTAAGAGCTTTGTGATAATATATGAAAAATGCTAAGGGATAGGAAATATTGAAAGATGACATAAGATTCCTTTGAATATGATCTTATAAGTATAGTAGTTTAATACACAGGGCATATACAGGATAAGGTCATATCCTTCTTCTTATGATAATACCTACATACTAGTGGTAGTGGATTATTTTTCAGAATGGGTAAAGGCATAACTTTTCCTAAAAACATCTGTGCTAATGTAATGAAATTCATGAAGAGGAAGATCTTCTCCCATTTTGGTGTACCTCAGGCTATCATTAGCAAAAACGGTATCCACTTCCAAAATTATATGTTCAAAACACTTTCGAAAAAGAAAAGGTACACTTTTAACACTTCAATCACTTATCATCCTTAAACAAGTGGCCAAGTTAAAGTATTTAATTAGGAGCTTAAACAAATATAGTAAAAAATGGTTAATACTTCAAGGAAAGATTGAGCATTAAAACTTGGTGTTGGTCTTTGAGCTTATTTTAAGACCTAATCAGAAATATCCCCTTATTGATTACCATTTGACAAGTTTTTTCATCTTTCAATTAAGATTCAGGATAAGGATTTAAGGAGAAAAAGAAACTTAACATTGATTTTAAGTTGGTTAATAAAAAAGAGATTTCTCCTCTTAAATAAGCTCAATGAGCTCTAAAGAGAATATTTTGAAATGCCTAAATCTACAAAAAGAGGTATAAGGCATTTCACAATAAAAATATCTTTAGCAGTTAGTGTCTAATGGAATTAAAAAGTTTTATTTTTAAGTTCTATTTTAAATTATTTTTAGGAAAATTGAAGACTATGTGATCTAGACTTTACGTTGTAATGAAAGTGCAATCTTATTGTTCCATTGAAGTTAAAGGAACAAATGAAAAGTCATCCATGGTTAATAAGTAGTGATAGAAGCACTACTTTGAGAGTGATAGTATGGATCACATAAGTATAATTTTATTTAATGAATAGATCTATGTAGTGACCAACTATAGCTAAAAGACTTCTAAAGAAGCATTTATTGGGAGGTAACCTAATGACTTAGATGTTTTTGCTTTCATTTGGTAGATTTAGTATCATTAACATTACATTTTTATTATGTTTTTGCATTATTCGTTTTGGTTGCTTTTACTTGTAGTTAAAAGAAGGCAAGGTCATATATTTAAGCATTTTCTGAAGTTCTTTCATATGTAGCTTATGATACCCTCCACCAATTCGTACCTCTTAGCCTACATCTACAGAGCCTTTCTTATTAGAGGAGATCAATTATCCTTATCCATTCATTGTGTGATGTGATTCTTGTTATTCTTCCATGTTGTGTATATTAAGGATAATATACAATTTAAGTTGAGAAAATAAACCAATTGTTATGTTTATCAATTTTGTTATACTTAGCTTAATAGAAGCAATTATATGAAATTCTTTTTAGAACACTAATTAAGATGATTTATTATAAGTTTGATTGTTATTACGATTTGAATTTTTTAAGGAAATAGTTATGATCATTGTTGATTAAGTTGATTTAATTGACTTCATTAATTTGGAGAACAGATAGTTGATGTGCACGATGATACTTTTTGTATAATTTGGTCACATAATTGAGTTAGAAGTGGATTCTTTGTGTATATATATATATAAGTTTGAATAAGAAAATATAAAATAAATTCACTTTGTTGGCTTTAAACCAAGTACAAGGTTTGTGCGTGTATTATATATATATATATATAGAATAAAAAAGCATAAAATAAATTTGCTTTGTTGGCTTCAAACTAAGGACAAAGTTTGAAGTTAAAGGGTAGAGATAGTAGCCATTTGAAATGGTGACCTAAATAAGTAAATAAGATTATTCAGGAAAAAGTGTTTACATTGCATCAAAAGATTAGGTGACATTTCAAATAACTATCTAAATGCTTTTATGTTAATTTAAATTCATTGTTTGCTTTTCTTTCAATAAGGGGTACATAAATGTTTAAAAGTCAGTATGTTCATTTTATGCACTAGGTTGAACTTTGTAGTTTAAGTTGAAGTTTGACGGATTGTAAAGTTAATTGGATTAATTTATAAGTTAATCCAAATAGCTAAATATCGAACAATTTGATGATCTTTGTATTTAGATGAATAATAGAAAATTTTGGCTGACTTATTGAATTCTTTCTGATAGTTATCACCTATATAAGATAAGTATAATGAAATTGATTTCCTTAAAGACAAGTAAATGATTAAGCATGAGGGAATTTGATAGGTACTAATTAGTTTATGGTTTTAGTATGGTTTTAAGACCATTTAGCTTGTGTTTTGATTATTTCTGGATTATTTGGCAGTTAAAATGGCTTATACTATAGTTACAAATCTTATTTGAGCACTTCATTAATGAGGTAGTATTTTAGAAAAAATTAGTCAAATTAAATCATTTGGGAAGAATATTTAAACTATAATGGACTCATATTAGTATTAGGTGCTTATTAAATTCTAGTTGGAGAGACTTGAGAAACATAATCTAATTGGCATTTATGTCATAAATAGGACAAGCATTCCTATGTTGTTGGATAGGCAAGTTTGAGAAGCATAAGTAAATAGGTATCGAAGTGGTATTTATGATTGGCATTGGACTCGTTAATTTTTATATGTATAAATTTATAGAAGCTAACTAATGTTAGTGTGAAAGTTGGTCCAACATTACTCTTATAACTCATCATTTGAGGATATGCAAAAACAAAATTTAACCAAACTTATGACTCTATAATGTAATCCTAACTATAAGTACTTATAGGATGATTAATTAGTGAATGCTTCTTGAGTCCTTTAGGAGAATATTTTGGTAACCACTTGCTCCTTTTTTCATTAGTTTAGGTTTTCCTAATATCGATGGGAGCTTGGAAGTAAGGATTGGAAGGAGATCAACCTGAACTTGGGACCCATTTAGGGATATCTAGTTCTATCTTTTTACTTTTTATTTTCTTTAATGTTAAGATAGATTGGTTGGTTTTATTTTCATTATTTTTAGTAGCTAAATCCCAAGTCAGGGTTAGGGATGCAGTTTATATTAGATATTTCAGTTATTAATGCATGAGTTGTTATCATTTGGTTAAATTTATTCTTTTCATTTTCATTGTTAAATTTGAGTTTGATCATCATATATTCAATCTTAAGGATTGTATGAAGGACTAAGAGGTGAAATATAATCTTCACAATAATCATTTTGGATCTAGAGAAAGAGATTCCCTAGACTATTGTGATAACTAAAAAGATCAATTATGCTTAATAAGTTTAATTAGGTTAAATTATGCATTAAGATGTAGTAATTATTTAATTAAATATACATGTTTTCCTTGAGGGAAGGTATAAATATATTAGGTTAATTATTATTTTAGCCTTGGTAATCAATCATTGCTCAATAATTAGAATTCCTCACAAGTGAGCCCTGAAAACCTAGTGTTTCATTATATTGATATGTTCTTATTATTTAATTATCTTGATTTCATTAGTTTAGTAATTTAATTTCTTTTCATAAATTTTGATTTTATTTAGTTTCATTATTTGGATATGATTAATAAGAAGTAAATATAGTCCTCATCATATTGATATTGTCGAATACTCAAGATTATTTTTTAATTTTTTACAATCGATTATGTTCACTTATAGATAATTCAGTCAAATGGAATCCTAGAGATATAACTATATAAATCTTCTAGGCTAGCTTTAATTCTATTAAGGGAATTCATAGAACGATTTAATTTGTTATTAGTGATTTTAATTATAAAGAGAATCTAATAAATCAACTTAAGTTTGGAAAACTAGGGTTAATCATTGAATTAAGATAATCTAAGCGTAGAAAGGTTTTTAAGGAATTCTCATATAGACCTTATATATCTTCAATGGATTTATTCTTGTCTATTACTTTAACTGATTAATTTAGATTATTTATTTTAGTTTAAAGAACTTTTTCTTTTAATTCAATTATCCATTTTGTTATATTAGATAATAGAAAGAAAATCAGTACTGGTACTTATAGTTTTTGTAGGATCAATACTCATATTCACCTAAGCTAACTATAAGAATGATAGATTCACTTGTCTAATAATCTTTAATGTAGTTTTGTATCGAAGATATATATATCTCAACTAAGTTTTTGACACCATTTTTTCAGGACAGGATATTAGGATAACTTTATTTTATTATTTTAATCAATTTTCTTTTCTTTTTATATTGATTATTTATTTTAGAACTTTCTTTCTTAATTTTATATTAGTTAGTTGAATTTCAAATTTTAGGTACTTAATCTATAACTACAAGTAGTTCTAGAGTACATTCTGAACCAAGCCTAGAAGTTAAAAAAACCTTACTTTAAAAATTAAGGGAGAGAAATTTAGAAGTTTTGAGGTTATAATTACCAAACAAAATGACAGGATAGGGAAAAAATCATGATATGAGGGACTATGCTAGGTCTTTGTTTATAAGGATAAAGTCTAGCATTATTAGGCTAAAATGGAGGCCAAATTTTGACATCAATCCTAATATGATTAAAATGGTCTAATAAATTATGCAATTTGATAGGTTGTTAGGTGAGGATTCAAGTATGCACATTTTAAATTTTTTAAAGACTTATAATATGTTTAAGCTAATAGATGTTCAGAGCATGTGATTCGAATAACGTCATTTCCTTTCATATGGAGGGACTTGCCTCCTAGATCCATTACCATCTAGAACAAGCTTGTTAAGTAGTTTTTAGCTAAGTATTTCCCTTCATCACAAACAACAAGACCTAGGAACAACATCTTGTCCCTCCTTTTAACAATTAAAGAGTAAGACATTGAATAAGAGGTAGGAGAAATAGAAGGATATATTGAAAGATTGCCTACACTATAGGCTCAATTCAAGATGACAAATGAAAACATTTCATAATGGATTGATCTATCTAACTAAGTATTTGATCGATGCATCTTCTGGTAGGATTACTAAATTTAAATTTTATAAAATTGCAAGAGTTGATTAAAGACAAAAATATGACAACCATAAGTAGAAAAGCCCGAGGCTAATGCCTAAATCAGGGGGTATTCATACTTTCACTGTTGGTAAAAATATTATAGGTGAAGTTGGAAGCTTTAGGTAAGAAGAATGACAATATCAGTTTGGCAGCTTAACCTTAACTTTAATTATATGGATAAATATAGTGGTATGTTGTCTAATAAAAAAAGACACCTAGTTAAGAGAAGTATGTCCCTTTCTTTTTAAGGAGATGTAATCACATATAAGTTATTATTTGATGTTTGAGTTTCTAATTAGCATACCCCTAAGTATTCCATAATTCTCTTTTATTCATTTATTCAAACACAAAATATGAGTACAAAAATCACTATTTTCATTACAAGAATGGATTAATATCATATATCCTTAGGAGTTGAAAAGCTTATGTCAAAAGGTAAGTTCGTAAAGTTGAACAAGAAGAAGACACACAAAAAAGGTTATTAAGGAGAGCAGAAAAAGTCACAACAGGTTTAAGTCTTCCAAAAGTTGTTCAAACACAATAAGATCACAAACTTAATGAAGACCTAAGTTGTCCTAAGGTCTACCATGACTTATCTAGAGTCTAAATTCATAAATCCCCTTTAGTTTATGATTGTATGTTAATAAAATATGAAGAAAAGGGAAAAATACAGAGAATAAAAGAAAGAAGAGGAGAGAACAACAAGGAAGAAACCAAAAGGAGGAGAGAAGATAGACAAAATCATGAGAGAGCGAGAGAAAATAGTAGCTAATTCATATTTTTCTTCATATCCTGTAAACAATTACACAAGGGTTGTTTTATAGTACTCTTGCATTTACAATTGTATAATTGTTGTATAAAAATTACATAACATTGTAATAACTCATTATTACAAAGATAAATCTCCCTTGAGTAAGGTAAGCTCTTGTGTGTAAAATTTTAGGCACTTTCATCCAAATCGATAATCAATACATACATTATTAATGTGGTAACTAAAAATCCATCTAATCATGCTTTCATCCTTTCTTATTCTAAATTAATACCATAATTTATAATAACTCAAATTACTTCAAGATGAGAATTGAAATAATAGATCTTTATAAAGAAGAATTAATAAAAAAAATTAAAATATGTTTTAAGTCAACAATAAATCCATAACTAAAACATTATACCCATTTCCTCACACTTAAAGATGTACATTATCTTCAATGTACACAACAAATCACATAATTAATATAGGTATGTATAAAAAGTGAACTAGATTGGTACTTGCCCTATTTATAATCTAGAAGTTTTTATTTAAGGCATGATTTTCATCCATTATCATCATTGAAAAAATAAAATAAAACATTAAACAATATAATGAAAATAAAAGAAACATAAATCAATTATATTTATTAATAGAAATTATGGTTTAAAATATTCATAATAAATAAAATAAATAATGTAACATTAGCTTAGTAGGGCTAATCCTTTGCTAACTATTAATACAAAATAAAACAAAAAATACACTTAAAATAAAAGGTGAAAGAAGAAAAAAAATGCCTATGTTAAACATCCCAAGATTGACCTGCCTCTAGCAATAAGATGTGAGTGCTCATGTCTCGGGTATCCTAGGGTGCTGAAATTATAATAGATAAAGCATCAACTTGATGAAGAGTTGGTGATGATGTAACAAGTTTCTTCAATGGAAGTGGTACCACAACTCATAAATGTCTTGCGATCCTAATAAGCACCTCCTTCATCCATCGATCTTGTGCCTCGGACCATACTACATGCTCCATCAGCTCTTATTGTCCCTCTCTAATGGTACACAATACCCTAAAATCTACCTCATATACCTCTCTAACTGGGTAATCATCAACTAGTACTAATGTTGAGTTATGGGCGATCTTTTAGGTGTACCTTTTCTATCCAAGGAGTCATCTTGATGCCCGCACTTTACTGAAGGCTATTATGGGTGACCCTGCCTCTACTGCTACTTTTATGTATCAAGGTAATCCCTTTTTTTCTCCAACTATAATTACAGGCTCCTGGGCTCCCATTAAGTTGTAGACTAGCCCTTGTTGACCTAACCTGCTTTAAACTATCTATTAAGTTATAGATTGGCTCTTGTTAACCTAACCTGCTTCACTACAAGAAAAATGTTGTTTAGCGATGGATATTATTGACGGAAAATATAAACATTCCATCAGTAGTCAGGTTAGCGATGGAATTTACTGATAGACAAAGGGATCGTAGAAATGACCATAGGTAATAATTTTCAAAGAATAACATAATGTTCATCAGTAAATTTACCGATGGATAATTAATGTACTGTTGATAAATATATCGATGGTTAAAAATTTTCCATCAACAGATTTATCGACGATATCGATTGTTCCATCAATAAGTTTGTGACAACATTACCGATAGTTATGTTTGTTTCATCGACGAGTATACAGATGATTATTTTGTTGCAAATCATGTCAGTAAATTTGGTGACAGAATTGGTTATTTCGTCTGTGATTACCAACAATTTGTCGTCTTTTGTCTGTAAATAGAATTGATTTTACCAACGAAACAACAAATGTCCGTGGGTAAATTAACTAGAAAACTTCTTAAAAAAATATATCGTCAATAAATTTTATTTGATGATCTTAATAAATATACCGTCAGTAAATTTTATTTGATGATCTTATCTTTGATGCATAATTTAAAGAGTTATGAATTATCTGTGCACAATAATTTGATTTGTTTATATGTTTAATTTGTTTAAATAGAAAGTTTATTGGCGATATAAAGTTAAAATTATCTTAATTGACAATAAAAACATTAAATTGTACATAATAAGTATTTGTAATTCAAATGAAATGACTACAAGTATACTATTGATTTGGTGACTGCGGAGGTGCTACCCCTCCCTTTCAACTCACCCACGTCATTACGGAGCTAAGCTATATACACCATCGACTGTTGCAACTAAGTTGCCAATGTCTACACTGTGCTCTGAAGCTCTTGGATTTAATTGGTTGTGGACCGCCTACTATATGTTGTTATACTAGACGTGGAGGATTGCGAATAATATGTGTTCGCAAATGAACCTAAGCTGAATATCCTTCCATAACGGTTCCTACCACCCATTACATGAAGATAGGTTTGAGTCTCATCAACATCTTCAGACTGCTGAGATTGTCGTTGAATGCTTTCTTGTATTTGGTCCTATCAGAAGGCAATGTTTATATTAGTAAGTGATAATTATTAAACATTAATATTAAACCATAAATTTCACATATATTTAGTTCTCTACATCGAGTGTTCACAAATGTCACACCGTCGTGTTTCTTAGTGTGAGTGTGCAAAAGAGCTGACAGGGTGTAGACCTCATACCCATAGACTTTTCCTGCATAAGAATAAAATGTTACAAATGAACTAGAATTTATAAAAATTTCGGCTGAGTTTCCTTTATTTTTATGATATTTACCCCCTATTGAACAAATAAAACAAGTCATCAACATAGTCATATATGGCGCCAGACATTTATAACATTATCATTCTTCATAATACACATATTTTCATTCCAAAATTTACACATCAAATTCAATTGAAATATAGAAAAGTAAAGAAATCATAATATAAATGTAAAATATAGATACGTACAAGTCTCTCTACCCCCGGTCCTCCACGTCTGTTGGTAAAATTATGCTCTAAAATGAACATTGCCTCAGGTAATGTCCAATGCTACTACCAACAACTCCATATTTGTTCAGAAATATAAGGCGGTCACACACCAGCCTTGTGTATCGCACCAACAAAGTCTCGATAACGTGTACATGCTCATCTCTCCCATACTTTATAAAAGACCACGTGAAATTCAGAATCCTAAAAAAATTCTTTCTGAAACAAAAGGAAAAACATTCGATAGATATTTATAATGTAATAATAATTATCTAATTAATTTATAAAAATTAATTAAAAAAGAAAAATAATTTTTGTTGTACCTCAAACTCCTGATAGTAAAATTCCTTTATGGCCTGAGAGATATTCTTCCATACGTAACCCTCAAGATCAATCTTTTCCTTAAATTTAGATGTCGTGTTTCTTAAGCACCATCCAAACAGAACCAACCTAATATAAAAAATAATAATTTTATACCATTTTTAAAATTTAAACCTATAACTTAATTATAAACATATAGTGTTTCATGTATTTTCACTTACAAATTTTTAACAATTGTGATGTAAGTTCTTCCATTAAGTCCCTCAGCTCCAGGCTGGCGGCTACCTCCTTCATCCTCATTATTTACCCCTGATATCTCTATCGATATAGGGGTAGTGAACGATGTAGGGGTGGTGGATGGTGTATCAGTAGGTACGGAAGGCGATGCTTCATCTGTAAGTGTAGTAGCTGAAAGGGGAGGAGGTAATTCAGTTCCAGCTGCTACACCATGAGATGCTTCATCTGTACAGTAAGTAGCTCTAAATCGTGGTCTGAACCTTATTCGAATTATATCCTGTTTTCTCTTTGGTGGCATATTTCAACCTGAAATTAATATTTAATTGAATTTTATAGAAATAAAACAATTTGAATTCAATATTTTATACAATATATTGAAAAGGAAATAATTAATTTGTTAAATATAATATGTAATTGCAAACACAAATTAATCGCTACCATTACTTAATTGTAAATCAAAATCATCTTCTTTTTCTGAAGATTTTGAATCAAACTCAAAATCTTCTTCAAATCTCTGGCCCTCCTCATCCTCTCCAGATAAAATTTCAACACATTCATTACATGGATCATTTAAAGGTTCATTATCCTCATAAATGACAGATGCATTTATTTCATAAGCGTCTTCCTAAAATGCTTCACTTTCTATTCTCTGTTCTCCTTTTCCATGTGATTTAAAAACAGCTCTAGGTTTAACTTTGCAAACGGCTAACCAATCTGACTTATCTTTTCGTAAGCTGGAAAAAGGGACATAATACACCTGGATCGCTTTCATTGCCAACACGAAAGGTTCAAATTGTCTAATTCTTCTTCGCTTGTTGATTTTAACTAGATTGTATTGGCTATGCACTTTTGTACCAACATTCAGAGTTGGATCAAACTAGTCACACTTAAATATCACACTTTGCTTTATTAGCAATGTAGGGTACTCAATTTCAAATATCTGAATAATTTTACCATAGTAATCCATCAATTCTCCCTGTATGCAAACTTCACGATTTATTGTTGTCATGTTATGACCATGATATTATGTATAATATTTGTATCTATTAACGAAATACATCGGATGTGACTTAACAGTTGCAAAGGTCCCTTAACAAGATCATAAATGAAATTAGTCTCTATTGGATTTCTAAGGCCTACATAAAAGAAAATATCGTATTAAACAGTATAATATCATTTGAACACTTAAATCTTATAATTCAATCATTTCAATATTTGTAAGTGAAAACTTACATATTGCTCGAACCATCGAGGAAAGTGTCTTCCAACTTCTTTATTGATATCATCCTATGTTTTGTTGGGCATGAGCTCATATATCAATTCCTCATATAATTTAAATGCATTATTATGTATTTCAGTTATGAATAACACTAAATTTTAAAACCCAAATAATCAATTTCAATTTACTGCACGAAAGGTTGAACCTCTTGACAGTTCAATAAAATGTAACCATGGACAGCCTCAATTTTTTCCTCTGTTAACATTCTTCTTATTGAACGTCCATATATTCGTCCAGGATATATGAAAATGGATAAGTTACCATCAGCATCATTAGTTCCTCCCCCATCATCATTACAAAGATCTTTTCTTTCTCTTATGTGAACATGTGGCTCCAAATAATGTGAATAAAATGTACAAACTTCCTCCACTAAATAAGCATTACATATCAAACCTTCAACTCTAGACTTGTTTTTGAAATTTTTCTTCAAGTGATGCAAATACATATATTAGCAAATAGGATTATACCAATTTAGTTATTAAAACATGCTATTACTTCAATTACAATCATTTTTATTGAATTACCTCTCAAATGGATATATCCATCGATGTTGAACTGGACCGGCTAGTTTAGCCTCATGTGTTAAATGGACAAGTAAATGCTCTATATAGTCAAAGAAGCTTGGAGGAAATATCCCTTGTAACTTGCACAAAATTACTGGAATTTTCCTTTCTAGTTTTTCCATTTAAGCCAACTTGATTTCATATGATGTTAAGCTTTTGAAAAACAAACTTAATTATGTTATTACTTACTAAACCTTATTCAGTAGCAACTCCTAAAATGCAATTGGAGTTAGCCTTTGTATAAACACATGACAATCATGACTTTTCATCCCAAATAATTTAGAATTCCTCATATCCACACACCTCGCCAAGGCTAAAACATAACCATCAGAAAACTTTAGACTTTTCAATTATTCACACAATATTTTCTTTTGTTTTTTTGGTGCAAAGTGTAATATGCTTTTCAATATTTATTGGTGCGAAGATCTTTATATAACTCATTCCTTCTATAAAAAAGTTTCAAATCAGCTTGTAATTTTGCATTGTCTTTTGTCCTCCCTTCAATGTTCATTATGGTATTGAACAAGCTATCAAAAATATTTTTTTCAATATGCATCACATATAGATTATGATGTATCAAATTAGTTTTCCAATATAGCAAATCCCAAAAGATGCTTTGTTTTCTCTAACTAGAGTTTTTACTAATGCTTGTATTAATTTCATGAGCTTTAAATTTTATAACTTTCAGCAATCCTAATTCCTCAATCTCCTGCAATATCTCTTCACCAACTTTGTGAGGGGGAAGAGGTGTTTTTACCATCCTATTCTTATTGAACTTTTGTTTATTGCGTCTAAATGGATGATCCAGAGGAAGAAATTTTTTATTGTTGTTAAACCAACATATTTTGCCCCCGTTTGGAAGATCAAATGCATCAGAATCTTTGTCACAATAAGGACAAAACAATTTCCTTGCTGTGCTCCATCCAGGAAACATAGCATGAATGGTTCACATCAAAGCTGCTCTCAACACAAAATTTTGTTTCAGAGACACATCATATGTCTCAACACCATATTCTCAAAGATGTTGCAATTCAAATATTAATGGTTGTAAGAATACATCAATTTTATGTTTTGGATCTGTAAGCCCTGGCACAATCACTATTAAAAATATATATGCCTATTTTATACGCATCCATGGAGGCAAATTATAAAGAGTAATTATGATTGTCCATGATGAATATTACTAGCTGGATTGACCAAAAGGTTGGAATACATCCGTCTACAATCCCAACCTAATATTTCAACTTTCAACTAGAAACTCATTATGGGTGTCATTGAAAGGAATCCATGTCAATGCATCTGATGGATGACTCATTATTTCATCTTCTTGTTGGATTTCATTATGCCATCTCATGTGATACAGTAACATCAGAAGCATATAGTCTTTGAAGTCTTGGAGTTAGCAGGAAATAATACATCCACTTCCAGGGTACTAATTTATGTTTCATAAAACACTTTCTAGGCTTAAACTTAGATTGATTATAAAATTTTCACTTTTGTAATTCCACATAATCTTCTTAATACAACATACACCCTAATTTGCAGCAATCAATCTTTTGAACAGGTAAACCAAGACCCCTAATAAGTTTCTTCATATTGTAAAAACTATCAATCATTGTATGATCAGGAAGCAATGATTCATTATACCATCCAAAAATTTTATCAAAATTATGATCAGAAATATTCCCTTCAGGCTTTACGTTAAATATTTGAGCAATTAAAGACAATTGAGTCGTTGTCTCATAATTTGGCCATAACTCTTGGTCAGCTGAGTGTAACAAGTCAAAAAACTGTTTTGAATGTGGGTTTGGTTCTTCTTCATGATTTTCTATGTTATCTGGAAAGGTATAACTGGCTGCATCATAAACTATTTGCACGTAAGGATTTTCATTTGCATCCACATTATTTGTTCTAAATCCAATCCCCCCTTCAAACTCATTTAAGTTCACTGACGATTGTACTTCATTACCCCTTAAAGTGTTACAAATTAATGGTTCCCCATATCATGTTCACTTAAAATAATTTGGGACAAACCTTTTTCTCAACAAATGCCCATTCACTTCATCAATAGTAAGGAAACGAATGTGTATGCACTTTTTACATGGACATCTGATCTTTGGGTCATCCATATATGCAGGTTGAGAACATACATAATGAATAAAAGCTTCAACTCCCTTAACAAACTCAGGATTAATGAAACTATTAGGTGTTAATCGTCTATACATCCAAGATTTATCGACATTACTCATTTTTGAAAAAATGTTAATTTCAAATAGTGATTCCATAGTAAGTATTCTTCATGTTCCCCAAAGTTTACAAAACATCTAAACTTTACACAACATCCTATAAGTGTTAACAATTTAAATTAATGACCTACAATTGATTTCAAAAATATGGTACATGGCAATGTTTACACCTGTGAATCAAGAAAACAAGTTCTCGCTGTGATTCCTAAGCTTGTAAAATTTTTCACAATAAGCCTCACAGGAGCTACATCAAGAGTTTCCAGCTTATATATCGTCCTAAGGGTTTATTATGTAAAGAATTTGTCTTGTCTATAAAACATATTAATTCCTTCTATTAATACTATATCGGCATTAATCACATTGAAGTTGAAGTATTAAACGATCGACTTGATGACCTACAATTGATTTCAAAACTATGGCACATGGCATTGTTTACACCTATGAATCAAGAAAACAAGTTCTTGTTGTGACTCTTAGCCTTGTGAAATTTTTCACCGATAAGACTCACGGGTGTTGCATCATGGGTTTCTAACCTAATACCGTCCTAGGGTTTATTATGTCAAGAATTCGTCTTGTTTATAAAACGTTATCATTTTTGTGACTATTGCTTGAAAGTTATTATTAGAACTTTTATGATGATGACTAACATATGAAAGAGATTTGTTAGATGTATGCAATGAAGGATAAGAAAAATCTTTAATATGTTTTTATTAATAATTACTTGATTTGACATTATTTTTGCAGTATATAAGTAAAAGGATGTGATTTTTTCTAATGATTGGATCCTACAATGAGTGATTTCGCTTTAACACTCACTTTTGATGTATTGAAGAAGAATATAGAGACAACAACAATAACAAAGATGGTGAAAAAGATACAATTTGGTGAATATGAATATAATAACCTAAAACTTGTCATAGTTGTGCTTATCTTCTACTTTTCCATTTGGTGTGTAATTGCTCTTATTGTGAAGCTAAAAATGGCGTATTTGAAGCATGTTCAAGTGCTTAAAGAGATGCAAATTTTAATGTGAATATTACTATATTAACTTGAAAAAATGTATTTTAGTGTTGCATATATTAACCAAACTTTGATCAACAGACATATTCAAGTGCTTAAAGAAACGGTGCATGAATATACAGTGATAACATTAATTGCTTTCATTTGATGGAAATGTTTATTCTAATAGACATTTCATCAAAACAATTCATAGGCAACCCAAATTATCTCTAACTAGTAACAAAATAACTACATTTTTTTATTATTTATCAACAACAACACATTTAAACAACAAATAAACCAATAATTCAACTAAAAAATGCATAAACTAATAATCCAAACAAAACCCACCCACCCACTAACAGTCATACGTATAAGCATCTAACACCTTCTTTTTTTTGAGACAAAATAAACCCAATAGTTTTGTTACTTGAAAATGATGCATGATAGACCAAAAACGAAGCAAAAATCGAGGGTGGAAGCTTAAGAGGAAGAGGATCAACGGCGTTAATGGTGGGAAAAAGAGAGAAAATAGCAAAGGGGAGGGAGAAAGGGGGGCTTCGAGTGTTGTTAAGTCTGTTGATAAAAGGACGTTGTTTTTATTTTATGAACAATTCGACAGTTATCGACGGAACAACATTTTCTTCGATATTTTACTGATGGAATTGTGGTCCTGTCGGTATTCAAGATGCTTATTTTCCCTGTCAGCTGTTGCTGCTTACTTTTGCGACAGACTTTCGTGTTCCGTCACTATAATAGTTCAGAAAACTGGCAGGGATATTTTTCCTCCACATTTACTGACCAATATTTTAGCCGTCAAAAGAACAAATTTTTTTGTCATGTTTACCAACGGATGCTAATTTACTACATAATGTTTTCCGTCGATAATTTGTTATTTTCTTGTAGTGCTTCAAACTATCCCTATCGCTTTAAGTGTCTCAAAAGTGATGTGTTCCATCTGTCTTACAAATTTCATCCTAAGTAATCATTCAAGTAGATATGCACCGTCTATCATACCAGTCTCATCCAAGAAAGAGTTGAGACAGATGGTTACAAGTGATAAGTGGGTTACATCTCAGCATGCTAACTTGAATGTTAGATTGGAGGTTTCCATAATTATACTTGAAGATACTGAATTTTGGTCCCAATGTCAATTTGTCATCCTAGTTTGTGAGTCTTTGATGAGAGTACTTTATATAGCTGGTACTGATGAAAAGGTAACAATGGATCATTTTTATTGATGTCACGGGGAGGGCGAAGGAAGCAATTAAGGCCAATATGAAAAATAGGCCTTTTTTGTACACACCTTATCTTGCAGTCATCAATGAGAGATGAGAAAGGAAAATTTACTCTTTATTTTTAGCAGCTGGGCCATTTTTTAATCCTAGTGTCTATTTCAGACCAAGTTTTACAAAGAAAGCTAAAGTTAATAGTTAAATGTTTTTAACTGTTACAACAATTGTTGCCCATAAGTTAATGCAAGATCTCATAAGCTCAAAAATAGATATTTATAAGGAGGCTTCTAGTGCTTTTGGGATATCATTGCTATTCGTTAAAGAGAAAAACTTAATCAAGGTATTTTTTCACTTTTGTTACTTGTTGAAAATTAATCATCCATTTATTTTGTTTATAACGCTGCTTTTGTTGTCTTACGACTTACAGTTTCTTAGTTGAACCTATTTGAAAGTGATGTTCCATAATTGCAAAGGTTTGCAATTCAAATTCAAACTCAATGTGTGAGTGAAACAAGGTGTAAAAGGAATTGGAGCATATTTGAATTCCTTCATTCCAAGAAAATGATTAAATTAGAGCACAAAAGATTGAATGACCTGGTCTTTGTTTCACAAAATTTAAAGCTTTGAGAAAGGTATGTTATTATCATTATTAAGTTACACATAATTTCCTATAATTTTAATAATTTAATTTTATTGTTTAATAGGACTCTTAATAGAACAAGTAGTTTAGTAGATCTAATTTACATTGATAATATCGATCATTTGACGGATTAGGTTCTGAGGAACCGATTTTGATAGATGAAAGTAACTTGAAAGATAATCTTAGATGAGAAAGTATCAACATGTCATTTGGTACAATGAATTTGAATGATGATGATGATGAGACTCCTCTCAATGATGATGATTTTGTAATAAATGAGAATTGGGATCAATACAGTTATAGCGAGTTTTGGATTGAATAAAGTTTCAGGTTTTTATTTTTCATCTTCTTTTAATTTAACTTATATTTGCTATATATGTTAAATTTTATATATGCAATATAATTGTAAATATTTTTATTTCAGGTTTCACTTCTCATTGGTTCTTTGGCATGAACTCTTGTTGAAAATTGTAATTGTTAGAGACTAATGGATATTTATTATTCTTTTTTAATGTTTTGATGTAATTATTATTTATTATGTGATAAAATTGTAATATTTTAAACACTTTATATTGTTCTTAATTTTATATTTTTATGATGATAAAATAATTTTTCATATTAATTGTGGTTATTATCTATATGTGAAAAATGTGAAAAATAATGTTAATAAAAAATAAATTATTGTTATTTCAAAATTATATTAGTATGATTTTTAGAGATGGGGTTGATGTAATATTACAAAGTATACAGTATAATATATTGAAGGACTATTATGTAATTTTAAAAAAGTTTAGGGACTATTTTATATATTAAAAAATTACCTGATACTAATCGGTACTGGTAGAGTACCATACTAGAACCAAATTCGGTATCAATACTGGTACGGTATTTATAACATTGATGTATATGGGTGTGTAGGTGACTCACAATGATTTTCTAGCAACATAATTGCCAATACTGGCCTTTTAATGATCATATTCCTTACTGTAGCTTTTTAATATTTCTTTTCTGAGTGGAACATGGTTATGTCTCTAATCAACATAGGTATATATCTTAATATAGGTATGCTACTCTTTGTAACTTTTTAACTTATCCAAATTTTTACCTATTTTCACATTTATAAATAAACACAAATACACAAAGCATAAAAGATAGTACCCATATAACCATAAACCAAGCAAAAAATTTATACTGAACTATGAATAAAATTATCATAGGTATAAGTTAAATTACAAAAGCTAAAACTTAAAAACTAGAATAAAACTAATTGAATCAAAATTAGCAAGTTAAAAATCTTGGGTTGTCTCCTAAGAAGCACTCATTTAATGTTACTAGCTTGATGTTCTCACTTCAGCTTACTACATCATGATGTTAAAGACTCAACTCCTCCCTTTCACCCAGACATAACTCCAATAGGTCTTCACTTATAATTTCTTGAAAAAAAATTGCTCCTACAAAATTAATCACATTAAGAGAGTAACAAATGTCATTATGTTCAAAAGAATGTCTCAATGCTTCATACATTTTAAAAGTGACCTCTTCATCTCGCACTCTCAACATTATTTTACTGACACTTACATCAATTACTACCCTAATTGTGGCTAAAAATGGACATCATAATATAAGAGGTAATTTAATGTCCTCATCTATATCTAATATGACAAAAATCACGTGGCACTATGAATTTTTCAACTTTAACCAAAACATCTTATATAATGCCTTTAAGGTACTTGATTGACCTATCGGTTAACTATATGCTTATCTTTGTTAGTTTTAATTCTCCTAGTCTTAATCTTTTAAATAACATTTAAGGTATTATATTAATACTAGCCCCTAAGTTAGATAATGGTTTTTTAGTTAATAAACTACCAATTAAAAAAAGGATACTAAAACTCATCCTTAAGCTTCTTAGGTCATTTGTTTTAAAGGATGGTCAAACATTCTCCACTAAAGGGCACCATGGATAGTTCCTCCAACTTTCCTTTGTTTGATAGCAACTCCTTTAGAAGTTTAACATACTTTAACATCCATGAAAGAGCCTCAACAAAAGGTATGTTAATAAGTAGTTATTTAAAGAGTCCAATGAATTTACCAAATTGTTCTTCCATATAATCCTTTTTCAATTTTACCAGACAAGGATTGAAGGCTTAAACTACTTTAATTACCAACTTGGGTTGCTTGTCATTTTTTATCTCGTTCCTTATCCTTATCCTGTTTCTCAATCTTCTGCTCATTAACTTGTTTTTGTTCACATTTAGCTCCTTATCACTTCTAAGAGTAATTTCCTTAATGTGCTCCTTCAAATTTGTCTTAGTATTGCAAGGTAAGCCTCTTTGAAGTCTTTTTAAAATCAACTTAGCAAGTTATCCTATTTGATTCTCCAAGTTTTAAATAGAGGCCTCTTAGTTCCTTAGTGAAGTTTTAGTTACTTGGAACCAAATTTGAAATGCCTAAATGAATGTAGTCATAATATCTTCCAAGTTGGATTTTTTTTCTTACGAAGGATGTTATTATTGAAATTCGAATGGAGGATTTTGTCTTTGTTAACCTTGACTCATTATGAAAAATGAAGATGGTTCCTCCATACTAGGATGTAGGTTTTTCTACATGGGTTATTTTATTGTTAAAGCACAATACACATATAGTCTACATGTTCAGTCAGCTTGGTTACATCTTTAATGGCTTGTCAATCTTAGTCTGCATACCCTCCTCCACATAACTCATACAACTTCATTTAAGCTATTTAATTTATAACCAAAATCTACCAATTTTCTTGCTAAGAGATTCAACTTGAACGACCAAAGTTATAACTACATCTACATTATAAACTCCAACAAGCTTATAAGGTTTAACTCTTATTGAGTTCCATTAATAGCTATTTGTATCCATATCTTTGATTAATTATTAAGATGGTTCAAGCATCTTACTATTTATGGTTCCTCTATTTGTGGCATCTATCATATGTCGGGTAAAAGGATTTAAACAATTATTAAATGTTTGAAATTGTAACAAACTAGGAAGACTATGATATGGACATCTTTTCAGTAAATCCTTGAAGCTCTTCCATATATCATAGAAGGTCTTCGATTCAATTTGGGCATAAGAAGAGATGTCATTTCTCATCTTCATCATCTTGGCTAGTGGGATATACCTTGCTACAATTTTTTTACCATATGATCCCAAGTTATAATCAATCTTCTAGGAAAAGAGTTCAGCCACTACTTAGCTCGACTCTTAAAAAAAAGGAAAATAACCTTGGTCTAATTGCATCACTAATGGTCTTGTTTATCTTTAAAATATCATAAATCTATAGAAAAATGTGATTTGAGCATTTGGATCCTTATCTTACAATTTATAAAATTGAACAAACTATTGATAATTTGAATAAAATTTCGCTTAATCTCAAAGTTATTATCTATAACAATTGGTCTAATGATACTGGACTCAATTCCAATTAACAATCGCCTCGTGTACTTGGACATAGTTTTTTGTTGTTCTAGTATAGCTTCTAGTTGTATTTGTCAAACTCTCGCTCTCTTTCTTCCTTTTGTTTAAGTCTAGTTCTAAGGTTTTGTAAAGCTATTATTCGATTCAAGATCTCCTTCAACTAGTTCTGATGGATTATTTTAGGTTATAAAAAGATCTAGTTCCTAAACAAGCAATAAGAAAAAGATATATTGGTGAATAAAACTAAAATTCAATATCCTAATCCTCGGAAATAACACCAAAAACTTAGTGGACTCATATGATAATTATATGTAACTCAACTTCTTTAATCTATAGACTGTTTAAAGCTAATACACCTATCATTCTATAATATAAGGCTTAGAGTACCAAATTTCAATCTCACAAAGACTATGAGTAATAGTAATGACTCTATTCTTATCATTTAACCGATTATTATGTGATAATGATAATTCAAGCTTAACATAAAATAAAATAAACTAAAGATAAGTAAACACAATTAAAAGACTAGAATAGCAAAAGTTTGAAAATTCTACTAATAAAACACATTACCTGAAATTTGAATCAGCTTAGAACTTTTCATACAATCATGATTTCACTGATCAATTAATTCTCAAGTTTATTAGACCGTGGAAATTTCTTAATTATGTTAATATCTTTCTCAAAACTATTAACACGTAATCCTAGTTTGATTAATTGGAAATTTTTTCCAATTAAAATCTCTAAAATTTCATTAATCATTTTATGAATTTCACTATTAGTTTTGATCATAATCTAGAAGATTTAGGTCGAACTATCTTTAAGTTTACATGCATCTACTTTAAATTATGTTAGATTTATTTGTATAAAAAATTTCTCAATCTTGGTTACATAAAATAATATACGGTAAATATCAACTCAAGAATAAATAAGAACACATAATTGAATATTAATGAAATTAAGGAATAAATTAAACTAAAACAAAGTCACTATAAGATTCATCGTAGAGTTTATCTAATCCAGGTACAATAAAGAATTTAGGTCATCATAATATCTAACAAAACATCAAAACCAAAGGAAAATCTAAAATAAGGATAACATGATTGAAATCCCTAAAATCCTTAAAAACTTCATTTTAAATTGATGAAAATCCAGTTCAAAGGGATTTCCTTGGTTATTTCTCTTGCATTGTGTCATCCTAGGATTTCTTCTAACATTTTCCTAGCCTCCTCTCTCTTTTTTCACTTAATTATATCTTTTTAAATTTAAAATTTGAATCCAACAAGTTACATAGGCATCAACATGGGAGTGTTAATGATTTTGTTCTTCAAATTAAGGTGTAACATTATCCAGAGCTAGTACGTGCTCAAACATAGGCGTGTACTGTCAATATAGCCTTCTCACTAACAACACAGACATGTTGCCAATCAATTGGGTGTGTTTCACATGAAACATTAGCACGTCTTTAAGTTATTCAAGTACTTAACCATGTACACTGTCATGCACTCTATAATTCAATTAAAATAGCTTTAAATTGCTACAAATTTGTTTGAAATTATGCATTTTTATTCCAGGGGAGTGAATAGATGTAGAAACAAAATATAAACAACTTAAATACCAAAATCAATAAAAATACTCAAATAAAAAATTAAAATACATTAAATATGAAACTAAAAATATGTACTGAAACACTACGTATCAATAACCCACGTGATGTCGTTGATTAGCTAGTACCATGTGACAAGCACGACACTATTTTCGTGTTTGGAGTTAGTGTTTTTAATGGACGTTGGTGGTAGGGAGACAAGTATCACAAAAACCAAACAAAAAGGGAAGTTATTTATAGTTTCTAAAAGTCATGTTGTATATTAATAATTTACAAAACCATACGAGGGTCCAATGAATTTAACTTTATTTCTTAATTTACACTCATTTTCATTTTTAATCTTAAAAAAGGAGGTTATGACAATATTCTATTTATAAAAGATTTTAATTTCACAATAAGTGGACTGTTTATTTTATTTTTTTCTCATGAAGATATTTCTGAATTTTTATTTTATTATTGTTCCTTAGGATTTACTAAAAGGATACTCATCATATTTTCTCTACATATATTTCAAACCAATCAAATAAGAGAATATTTATTTTATAGTTTTGTACAAAATGGTAATGAGATTCTTGATTAATTTATTTTCTTTATTAGAGGAAATTATTAAAAAATCATAGTGTTTTATTTTTATTTTAATAGAAACCTTCATATAGGTATTTTCTGTTAAGTTTAAACTCTATTTCTAATACATATAATTTGATGTCTATATTTTCAGTCGTTGAAGAAAAAATTTCAGAGGTTTAAAGTGATTAATGCTTAATATTTAATGTGTTTTAAAGATTGATTATAAGATGTTTTTATTATAATTTACACCTTCAAAACGAGAATTAGGTACATCAAAATTTGAATAACTTGGTAAGTCTATCCAGAATAAATAATAGATGAGATTGATGAGACTTTGCATAGATGAATTGTACTTGTATAATCATTACCATCAAACATATAACTTTTTGATTTTCTAATAATGAAAAATTACTTTTCCATTTTTATTTTTATTTTTTATTTGTGTATTGAAATTCAAAGACGTACGAGAAAAATATCTTGTTGTTCTTTTAAGTACCCATTTATCCGAAGGGTTATATATTTATATTCAATAGGTCTTAGGATTATAATAGTCACATTTCTTTTTTTTAACCATGTAGTGGTGCTTCGGGTTGTGTTCATTGATTTGTAATTTATTTTATAAATTAATGCAAGAGGTACTTAATCCTACCTTCATCTTGGAATTATGAATTTTATTTGTAATAGTAAAGAATATAAAATATTTTTATTTTAAAAGGAAGATTATAATATTTGGATTGCAGTCAAAGGAGATAGGTTATTATAAAGTCTACATTCAATTGAACATAGGAGACTATTCTTGGAAATTATAAAACTTGCTATCTCTTATACTAATAATGTCGACGAGATTGATCTTTCTTTTATTAAGGGTTTTATTCTAATCAAGGTCGATCCTAAGTAAAGGCAAGAAGGGCCTCTGCCCAGGCCCATGCTCATTAAAAGCCTGCTAATTACAAGCTATTTCACAATATAAGAGTAATCTATTTCAGCAAAATAGGTCTGGAAAGAGTTGTTAAAGAGGTTTATTCAAAGGGCAAACATCAATCTCATTTTGGTATAAAAAAAAAACTTGTACCATTATCATGCCTACGAAAACTTCTTTTTGAGAGGTAAACCAGTAACATAAATGGGCATTTCAAAATAAAATTTCCTGCGAAATTCCAAGATTTACATTTTTCTAATTGAAATTCAGTAAAAAAAAGTGTTAAATTCAAGAATTTTGACTTGACATTGCCTCTATCACCATCATTCTCATCTAGGTAAGAAATGCATCTCATTTATTCTCTCAAGACTCATTTTTTATTTTTCTTTGAATTTTAGATTTTCTTAGTAGCTCTTTTGATATGAAAACTAGGTAAAATTTTAAATTTTGATTATTTGTATAATTGCCTTTTCAATCTAGGTTGAATTTTTTTTATTTTTGAATTAAAAATTAGATTAAATTTTATGTTCATTTCCGATTTTAATTGTCATTTGTCCGAATAAATTGAAATTTCTCAATTTGATTATATATGATATTTGTCAAATGCATTCTAAGTATAATTTCAATTCGAATTGAAGTTTACTATGGTAATTTTTCTCTCTTTCATTTCACATATATTCATAATTGATAATATTTATCTCTTATTTCCTTCTGCAATTACAATTTATCTTTCTTATTAAGTCATAATTAACATTTTCTAATTTATAGGTTCAACTGATTTCATATGTATAAATTTAATTTTGTAAATTTGTTATAAAATCTATTTTTAATAATTCTATAGAGTTGATATTATTGTTAATATCTATTCTCTTTAGTGAAAAGTAGATCAATGTTATTTTTGATGTTTTAGAATTACTTAATAAAAATAAAAAATGAATTCTGAATGTGATGGCTTTTATTAAAAAAATTTATTCTTTGTGTTTTCATTTTTAATATAGGATATTAAATTTAGCTCTCTTTTTTCTTTGTAGAATATTTATAATATCATTGACATATCTTTGTGATAAAAGGTGAAGTTATTGTAATTATGTTATGCCTACTTGCTTTTTTTTAGTTCAATGCATGTATTTTTGTTTTTTTTTCTAGTTTAATTATGTTATAATTATTTTATATGATGTTGCCTAAAAAAATATTTGTCTAGAAGTGGAAAAAAATAAGTAGAATAATTAATATCCTACAAAGGAATTATCGATAAATTTGTTAAAAGAATGACTCTTTTAATGAAAATTATGAGAGATTATGTGAAGATAATTTTGAACAACCTAATAAAAAGTTAAGTGATAAGATTCATATTCATGATAATGTTAGCAATTTTAGCAAGTATAAATATATATTAAATGCATCCCATTTAGAAAATTTAAGGGTAGAAGAGCAACCAATCCCTCTATTGAATCTTTATGATCTTAAAAATTGGAATAATATTGACAGTGTAATAAGGAAAATTTTAATTGAAAAAAGCTTATAAGAAAATTGAACTTTGTGTTTTCTTTAGATGATACATATTTACATATTGTCAATTTAATGAGGCTCTTCTACTTTTTCCCGGGTATATAAAACGATAGTAACGACCCTAATTCTAACTTGTGCTAATCATGATATATGAAAATAATTGCAATTTTTATCTTTATATTTTGCTTAAAGAGTTTTGTGACAATAGATGCATTATTTCAAAATGTTTTGATAGGAAGTGTATTTTACTTCAACTTTAATAGTTTAATATGATTTTTGAAAGAAATTAAATTTTATTTAGCTATACATTTGATCTTTTGTATTTTAAGAATTTCACAATTATTTATAGATTCTTTAAAATTTTGCTATTGTAATTTCTTTATTATTAACAATGTTACATTACCAAGGTTGAGACACTAGAGAATTATTTAATTCTTATAAACAAATATATTTTAGTTCTCTCCGATTATGGGTCTTAAGTTGATTAATAGGTTTACTGCTCAACAACAAATTACATCGAGGCTCCTTATCCACAATGAAAAACTTATTTTCTTAAAAAATAAACTCATTTCCTGATCATTTAATCTTCCTAATATGTTGACCCTGACATTAATGATAAAAATGTTTTGTAATGATTTTTTAATTCTTTATTCATTTGTTTTAATTTAGTTTTTGAAGGTTATTATTTTTATTAAAATTTTTTAAATAAGATACGTTATCTGTTATTCTAAAGACAATAGGTAAATCAACAATATATTTAAGAACATGATGAATAACACCATTCATAATTCTTCACCAACAGTGCATGAAGCCATCTAGAAGCTTGCGTTTTTGTACTGAAAGAGAGAGTGTGTGGCTGATACAATCCATCCGATGTGAATAATAACTAGTAAGGTGCTTATATATATATAAACAGCCTGAGCAATAACTTGATCATACGATGTCTAAGTATGTATAAACATTGTCCAATGTAGACAATAATTCAGTGTAACATGCGACATCGTACAAAAGTTTAGACGTATTTAATTGTGCACTTAAATCAAAGAACAAGAAAAAAGGAAACATGAAAAATTCAAGTCAATACGGATGTATGGTTATTTCAGCTGGAATTCGATCTAAAGAAAAACTAAATCACGGATTTACCAATGAATTAGGTTGACGAAGTTTGTGACGTTAACAGGTTCTGTACAAGTCTCAAATTAAGAGATAGTACTAAATTCTGATTCATCTAATTTGATTCTTAGGTTTTGATGAACATGGTCATATATGATATATTAACAACAGTTATCAAAGCAAGTTGGATTCAAAAGATAGTACTAAATTCTGATTCATCTAATTTGATTCTTAGGTTTTGATGAAAATGGTCACGTATGATATATTAACAACAGTTATTCAAAGCAAGTTGGATTCAAGCTTTCATGTTAGGTAAGGAAAGAAAGAGAATTGGAGAGCGACATGGAGAGTATATACATATTAAATATAAGCCTTGTACGATCGATCGATATGTATCACCTAGAATTGCAAACCATGAAATTCATGCAATTCACCAAAAATGATATGTACACAGAATATATATAAGATATATGTGTGTGTGTATGTAATTGGTGAATACATCTAGTGACAGGTAACACGTCAATGTCGCTGGCCAGCAAATATGCCTTGAAAATGAGACAAAAAATACCTTTGAGATGGGTTTACCATTCTATCGATCTATATATTACTGAATAATAATTAATTTCAAGTCTCTGCAAACGTTTTCCGGTTTGAAGGCTACCCATCAATAAATATATATTTCTTCTTTCTTCTAATTGCTTTCCTGATCACACTAGCTACGCAGTGCTGTGCATTAACCTTCCTTCTCGGTCTAAATCGGCCACTTGATCTTTGACTGCTTTTGGGTCTAAACGATCCCTTGACTTTTATAAATCTGATAACAAAGAGGTAGATGTAATTATATGATCGTGAGGATGATATAAAGCCATCGATCAATTATGTATATATGTAAGACTCATGATCTAATACTGGTGAAATAAAATCCTTAATTACTCTTTCTATAAATGGGCAGTTGTGTGAAGATGAAGCTTCTTTTGAAATTGAAAGCGTCAACCTGATTAACTTGGATGACGGGTACATCATTAGCTACTCAGCATGCATGCATTAATGATATGGTAATTGCATGGCATGGCATGATCACATACGATGACGGTTCATGAATGTATATTTACATGTAGAAGATACGTTAAACTATGATGTAGAAAAGGACAGACATCCTCATTCTGGGAGGACGGTAGATCCGCATTAATAGGTTCACGTATTCTCATGCACATTATAAAAGTAGAGGCAAAGGGAAGAAGAAAACAGAGGTCCTGTTAAGAGTTGACTTTACAGGTTGGGCGCTTGATGTCGAATCTCTCAGGCCTACGCCTTTTGTTTAATAGTCTTCACAGGGGAACCAGCCCACCATTGGTCAGAACTGATGATCTCCGAATTGCAAAACATCGATCCTTGATATTTTAAATTAACTATAGATCTTTCCAGGATGCTGTATATGCACGTAAATCGACAAGTTGGGCATTACTTATATTTGATTAGGTGATGGATTTACCCTTTTCTGTGTTTCCGATAAGTACAAGCAAAAAAGAAGAGACAAAATTTTAACTATTATTTATTTACTTAATTAATAATTTGAATTTCGTTTGCTTTTATTGTGAAATAGGGGCCAATTCTAATAACGTATTTAGGGGATCTTAGGTTGAATATTTTAGCTTATGTGACAGTTTTAGTCCAATATTGCCTATAATTATAATAATGAATGGTAAATTAAACCATATAAATAAGAAATCAAGACTTAATATAGATTTTAATAATATTTTCTACGATAAATGTACCAATTCTTGTTTGGTACGGTGAGATATTCTTAGCATTTGCAGTCATCCACACGCTCCACAAATTCAAGCAAGTACCTACATTCAAAAGCAACATTAATTTCTTGGACGGCTTTGAATTTCTGATTTTCTCTCGAGGGATTCCCGTGATAACAAGCTGCTTTTCACCTAAAGAAAAGCATAGTCCTTAAGCTTAAGTTAGTGGTTATATGTCAAAGTTAAAGACTTACAAAATGTAGCTCATAAATGCTGTTAGGAAACACGGGGATGGAATATCAGGTATCGGGGTCTTGCACAGAATTTATATGCCTACTCCGCTTTAATTAAGACTCACAACTAAACACGTACCCGTAACTATGTGGATGACAATTGTTGAATCTCGAGAAAGTTGGTTATTAAAACCACGATCTCCTTTTTCCCTTTTTTTTATATTTATGGAAATTTACTGTAATACATCGAGACGTCAGTTTATTATGGTAAAGGCCCCCATCAAGTAATAGTTAATTTCAGTCTATGTATGTGCCCATAGGTTTATTAGATAATCTCCAGAATCTTAGTTTATTTTACTAAATCAAATATTAGTTAATTTCCAAATTTATCGTATGATTTTAAAAAGTTTCTATTGGGAGTTGAGCCGGTTAAACTAACTCCTAGGCTAAATGGCATATTTATCCTGACACTGTTTTAACTTTTCCCGAACAGTCAATGGTCGTAGAGGAAGTGGAGTTTAGAGAATCTTTGCCTTATTTTATTTGAGATTGGAAAGAAATACAAGGGGAGGGGTCAGACAACTTTAAAGGTCTAAACTAAACTAAATGTTAACTGCCGTACACAGTGAAATTGATTTTCACTCTCAATCAGAACACTTGAAAAGTATTCCACCAACATTCTCTTGTTACGGGTGTGGCCCACCAACGTAGAACTGATCATTATGTGTTACACATGACCCTGTCATGTTTTGCATGGTTTAGCTGTTTGGTGGGGTTAATTCGTATATATTAATCTGGACATATAATATATATTGATCAGAACTGAGGTTAACATATATGTAACCTAATTACAATGCAAAGACCACATGTAGAGACGTACATCTAAATTATATAGAGTTGTTGAAATAAGAAGATAAGGACTCTTATTGGATGGAGACAAAGAAAATTCCGTGATTCTCGTCGGAAAGAGAGAGGTTATTTTTTCCAAGTCTCTCTGTGGAGTGAGTGAGTGACAGGCCAGCAAAATCTGATAGGGCCATCTCTTCACATTCATTAGCTTTATGTATCTAACCCCTTTTTCCTCTCACACATGTTGTGTAGATGACCCTCTTCTCTTTTGTTGTTAATTTTAGTATTAGTTTAGACATCAGAAATTTAATGAAGCTAATTAACAAATTCAAATCCCAAACTTAGCAGTAAATGACAAAAGAATTCTCTTTCCAAAAAGATTGCTAGCGAGACGACAAAAAACTTGCAAACTTTGGTTCGAAATCCTAGAGTCTTCTATTAAGTAAAAGATTTGAGTGGCTAGGGATTCATGATCTTAATGTAATTATATCATATCGAAATGTTGATGTTGTGATGTTTTAATGTAAAATCTCAATATTCCTGCCTCACAACTACTCTAATTTAATATCGTACATGTCCAATAAATACACATCATACATTGCATGCACACATGATAGATCACATCATGCATGTAAAGTGAAAAAAATGTTGACAAATGAGAGATAGGGAAAAAATGAAAGATGGGTGACTATTTCCCCACACATGTCAAGGTCTAGGGTTTTCAATTCCAAGGGGTGTGCTGTGCACATATAAGTTGCTGCTTATTCTAAGAGGGACACAGGTTTTCTTTATTTTCTCCTTTTGTCTTAGGTAAGAATGATGAAACTGAGACATCCAAAGTCATTTCTAAGACGCACTATAGTTTCTTGATCATTCACACGTAGAGCTGAATATAGGAATCCAGCTAAGATAGAAAAGATGAAGGGAAGTGAAAGTTCTGAAGATTCCAAGTCAAGCTATTCTAACAAGAAATTCGGCGAAGATGAGGGTGAGGAGGAGGCAAACACGAGTAATTCCAAGCCAAAATATGGAGAGAGCATAAGCAACAGCTCGGTTGAAGAGAATGAAAAGAGGGCAAACTCTGGATCTGTACGCCAATACAATCGTTCTAAGTTGCCTAGGCTTCGATGGACTCCTGATCTCCATTTATGCTTTGTTCATGCAGTTGAAAGACTAGGAGGACAAGAGAGTTAGTACTCAACTGATTACGCTCGACTCATATATATCTTCCGGTTCATGCTTCTTATTTCATGGTGAAGAAATTTTTGGGCCAATTGTTAACAGCGGTTGCAATTTCATTTATGCAGGAGCAACCCCAAAGTTAGTTCTTCAATTGATGAACATCAAAGGACTTAGCATCGCTCATGTGAAAAGTCATCTTCAGGTATATTGATCTAAGGGAATTTCACACAATACTTGTTTTCCAAATCAATTATGTCAACTGAAAAATGTGTTGATCCTAGTTTACCAAATTTTCTCGTTGGTTCTTTGATCAGATGTATAGAAGCAAGAAGACTGATGAACCCAATCAAGGTACTGTTCTGAATCCTAGTATGCCAAATGGTTAGGGTTTCTTTAGGGTTTGTAGTCCAATCACCTAAAGGAAAGAGATTGATGTTGGCAGGGCAACTTATCTCCGAAGGCCGAGACCGCCATATCTATAACCTTAGCCAGCTTCCCATGCTGCGGAGTTTCGTTCAAAGGCCATCTTCTAGTTTAAGGTACAAATTTTTGTCCAACTTTCCCGTTTAAGCAGTAAATTGAACTTCCAATTGGTGCCATATATAACAAGTACTTCTTGCTCTCTGAAAGATATGCGGATGCTTCTTGGAGAGGTCAGGAGCACCAGATTTATGGCTCTTACACGGGAGGAACTGCACTGAATAGAACCAAACATGGTATTTATGGCTCTGTCTCTGAGAGACTTGTTGGATGCAGCGACCATATAGATTACGATTCGATCATTAAAGGACCTTTCAGGGGACAGACTACCTATACACCTCATCAATCCTTCGAGGAATTGAAGTCATTGTGCAGATCTTGGCAAACCGAAAAAAGACCAAGCTCAATGGATGACAGCTTCAAAACCAAGCAGCAAGAGAGAGGGATAGAGCAAGTCCTGGATTGTCTGGATAATGCTAACTCCAGCTACAAAAATTGGAGGAGAGTTCAAGAAATTCAAACCTTAAAAAGGAGAAACTCCGATCAGGAATTCAACCTAGACTTGAATTTGTCTCTGAAAGTGGGAGTAAAAGATGTGGAACTTGAGAAAAATCTGATGGTTGACGATAAGGATAGTATATTATCTCTTTCTTTGTCTTCGGGTTCATCTTCAAAGCCTAAAAGATTCAACGAAGGAGATGCAAGGAGGAAGCGTGCAAGGATGGCTAGTACCCTAGATCTGACTTTGTGAATTAGACAATTCTGAGTGAGATCTTGAGGTACTTACTTATCCGGGCCATTGCTCAATGATCATTTCATGCACCAGTAGACAAGGTAATAGACAATTTTTTCTAATCTTTATTTTTTGCCGTTTGTACGAATGATATAGGCTAGTAGGCCGCAACGGTGCTGATACCAAGAAATAGATGAATACTTTTAGCATTACAAGATATGCATATTGGGTTCTGAGATTGTTTATAGTTGAATAGGTCTCCTATCTCCTGGTAAAATCTTGCTTGATTAGCCCGTTGTGGTGTTTTGAAACAAATAAAATCGGAACAAGACTCGATTTACTCAAATGATCTCCACGAAAATCCTTTTATAATATATAGAGCAGGTATGCTTCACGAAACGACAGCACGCTTTCTAATAACCCTCGACCTTGGATAAAAATACTGTACAGGTTAACAATATTGACTAGTGTTCATTCAGGGAACGTCTATGAGCCGACCATAGTTCTCCAATATCCTTAGATAAGACAATCAGTTTTCAGTTGAGGGTGCGATTATTCTACTTGTTAGATGTTTATCCCGCACATTTTGAAGAAGAGAAAAGCAGAATTCTGAACGCCTCCAAACAAAAACGATGTTAATGTATGAAGAAAAACGATGTTAATTTATCAGTCTTTGATAAATTAATGAAGTAAACCATGTAGGTTATTTCAAACTTCTTAAGGCAATCGGTTGAAGCAAGAGTATGTAAATACTAGTGTGAGGGAAGCCAAATATAACTAACTATTACCTCATTTACATGTGTGAGGCCCGGTAGTATCTAGGTTATAGGCAGTCTTACAAGACATAGCTAGGAACTGGGATATTCATATCATGTACTTTGTGTAGCACGATCAGTATGTCATGCCATAATAGTATTGCTTAGATAACAAGAGTTTCACTGTGGATGAAGGCTAGAGAAGCCTGAGAAAATTGAATAAGCGTGCGGGTAAATCCTAGAATAAGAAGCGAGGATGTTTATACGTACATGAATATGATTAATTCCTTGAGAATCCATAAATAAGGTACAGTTTTGCAAAATTCGTTGTCATATCTGAAGATTGACTCAAAGGAAAAAGTGCTTTCAAAACTATATATATCAGTGAAGCTATCTTTAGTTAAGTGCAGCCCATTGAATAGCGTTCATAACAGGTCGATGTTCGTCATCTTGCTTGTTGCCGTTCAGTTAGCTGAGTTCGGGAAGAGAAAATTCATCCAGTGTTTGTTATCCGTACCTTTTCATGGAGTTAGCTGTTTAGATATCTTTGATTAGATGTCTTTGGCTTATGGCATACCCTAGTCTCCCCTTGAAAGCACTTTCTAGATTATAGTAACTTTGAGCCAGTGCTTAACTATATTAATCTTAACAAAAATATTCAAAATAGAACAAGCGTTTGGGATGAATAATTATAACTTAATTAGAGTATGAATGAGAATCTTTCTCACATGCGTATAAACATAGCTTTTAAATATGGTTAGAATATGAAAGTTTTCTTATCATACATATATATGGAATTATACAGGAGTCATCAGAAGGAATTTAGTTCATTCTGAATACAACAAGAACAAATAGAATACTGACTTAAGCGCAATTGTTTCCATATATATATATATAGTCAAAGAAGAATAACCTAAAGTTGAAATTTGAGTTCATAGACAGGAATTTGAAGACCTGGAGTTGAAAATGCGACACAGTTTGGATCCATCAATATTCTTCAGAATAGATAATTGTGGCCGAACTTAGTCAATGCAATTAAGATCAAGAACAGTTGTTCAAACAAATGTCTTATTTATACTTGAGCAGCCATCCAAACATGTTGAAGAACATTAAGGAATCTGCTACTTAAAGGGAAAAATTAAAGGCAATTGGATGCAAAGTGAACAAATTCAAAGGCAACCAGAAATGGATTATATATGTAAGACTTTCGACATAATAATCCTTAGAATTCCATTTCAGGTCAACCACTTAATTCCGCCAATCACTTCAAGACCAAAAAAATTATTTTGACAAGTTATTATACAACTTAATTATCAGTACCCTATTCAATTCTTTAGAAGTAACCCCTCGCACTTATTGGAATAAGTTATTTATTTCACATAGCATAGACAAGAAATAGAATGAATGGATCTATCACCTGATGGCATAAATTTTTAAATATAATCAGTATATTTATTGCTAAATATACTACATATGGTTCTGATCAAGATATAGCTTCCTTAAAATCTAATATTGGAATTTAAACAATATACATACTGATGTTTAGACGATGGACAGGACGAAAGTAAATTTTTATATTATGAGAATTTTTATAAATTTTTATTAATAAATAAATAAATTACATGCACTAATATATAGTTATGTCAAATTTATATGATAAAATTATTACAGAAATAATAAAAAAAGATAAATAGATAGATAAATTCAATTTATAATAATTCGGTCAAATATATAATTATTGGATTACATACACTTCTCATACTCTATACGAAAATTTTATTATTTCCTTCTTTCGATATGTAAAGAAATATATTATATATAAAACGTGTTCTTTATTTACGAGTAAAAAGAAATTTTATAAACTTGTATTACAACTCACTCAATTGATTTCACAAATTCTTAAATACAACCCAAGAACTCGCTTTCCTTATTCACACAATATACTAAATGCTAATATTATGCTCACACATATACATGATTGTAATGAAACTCTTTTAATAGCTTCCTTTGACTTTCTTTAGATAATACATTCTTTTGATAAAATTTTGATTCAAAATTAATTAAAAAATTTACAAAATATTTTTGATGCATCCACAAGTCTTTTTTTTCAACTCAAACTAAATTGCCTCCTAATTATGAAAGATTTATAAATTAAGCATGTAATATAACATATTCATATAATATTGACTCTTTAGACTATTGAAATGACTATAATAAGGTTAAAGATGTAATAGTTTGTTATACATAAAATACCTTCGCTCTTTCTTATTCTTGATCTACTTGAGTTGAATTCCTTTAAAACTACATTAATTATATTTTTGGTGTTTTAATTTACTTATTTAGATCCTTGGACATTTTGCATAAATCTTTAACAAATTAACTTAATATCATCACCAAAGATTAAAAAATCTTAGACGTGACATATTTTATTATTATCAAAGCTGTAAGTCAAGATCTTATTTAGTCCAACAATATCTATTCCCATCATAATTAAAAATTACGAAGTGTATTTTTTTAATTTTTTCTTAGAAAATTAGTTTTGTTATATGTATTAATAAGGGTAAGCGACGTAGACTTTTCCTTAGTTTAAAGATTTTTAGAAAACTCTTGGTTTTGAAAATTCTTGAAAAAGTTCCTTTAAGATTTCAGTTTTTCAAAAAAAAAAAAACTCTTCTTCTAGATTTCAGTATAAAAATAACTACAAAATACATAGTATAAATATCAAACATAAGCTTATTAAATACTGTTTTTATGTGAAGATTCAATATATCTCTTAAACTCAAACTAACTGAATTAAATTCAACTCAAATCAATAATTTATTATAATTATCCATTATTAAAAAATCAGGCGATTTTGCTTATTTAATTGTAAAAATCTTGAACCGTCTAACTCTTCAGTTTAGTTTTTCAAATTTTCGATTCGATTTACTTTATTAACTCTTATTGTTAAAAGAAGGTGTGCGATTCCATGGAGGTTCAGGTGCAGAACTTAACTAGTTATTTCATAGAACTGACTTAGTGGATCTCAGAGGTATTGGTAGATGGTTCACTTAGAAAAACAAACATTCGAATCACAAAAGATCTCCTAAAGCAGTCTTGTCTCATGACAAGTTTTCTCTGTTCTTGTCCCATGACAAGTTTTCATCGTTTTTTTCCAGAATTTTCGTCTTATTCGTCCTAATCTTCTAAGGTTTCTTTTTTTATTTATCTTTTCTATGGCTACTGAAAATATGGAGTCTGATCGTGCATCTATTGATATGGCAAATCTGACATTGGAGGATGAGGAGGAAGAGGTGGTGATC
>JANZXR010000172.1:13119663-13140608 GCA_027575705.1 Erythroxylum echinodendron
TAAAACAACATTTTTCTTCCAATTTTGTCCTTCCTTATTAAAGGAATTTCCTACTAACTCCTTCTTTAATTCATATCGCCTTATAAAATTTATAATATACCATATTAAACACCAAAAATTTCTAATTCATAAATTCTATGTTATTTTCATGCTTGATGATTTAATAAAATAAAATAAAAATATAAAAATCCTAAAAACATGATCCAATATTTCCCCCCTCCTTAAAAAATTTCGTCCTCGAAATTATTACTTGAGTCTACAAATAGGTGTGGGTACTTCTCCTTCATGGCTTCCATGGATTCTCATGTTGCTTCCTCTCTTGCATGATTCTTCCACAAAACTTTTACCAGCTTCACAGTCTTATTTAGCAAGACTTTTTCCTTTGAATCCAAGATCACCACTGGTTGTTCTTCATAAGTTAAAATCTTCCCTTAATTGAACATCTGAAGATTAGACTATGTGTGAAGGATCCGATCTATATCTCCGTAGCATGGATACATGGAAGAGATTATGAATCTTAGATAACTCTGGCGGCAAAGCTAACTTGTAGGTGAGAGGCCCAATCTTCTCGATAATCTCATAAGGACCTATATATCTTGGACTGAGTTTACCCTTCTTACCAAATCTTAAAACTCCTTTCCATGGTGAAGCTCGAAGAAACACTTTATCTCCCACTTCATACTCCATCTCCTTCCTATGTGCGTCTATATAACTCTTCATCCTATCTTGAGTCACTTTAAGCCTCTGCTTCACCAATTTAATCTTGTCGACTGTAGCTTGTAACAACTTAGGTCCTAAAAGTTTCCTTTCACCTTCCTCGTCCCAACAGATAGGAGTTCTTCACCCCTACCATGTAAGGCTTCATAAGGTGCCATCTGAATTCCAGAATGATGAGAATTATTACAAGCAAACTCAATCAAAGGTAGGTGCTTATCCCATGAAGCTTTGAAGTCCATTACACAAGCTCTTAACATTGCCTCCAATGTCCTTATCGTCCTCTCTGATTGTCCATCTGTCTGGGGATGAAAGGCTGTACTAAAATGTAGTTTGGTTCCCAAAGCTTCTTGCAAACTTTCCCAAAATCTCGAGGTGAATCTGGGATCTCTATCAGAGACTATAGAACTTGGAATCCTATAGAGTTTGATTATTTCATCTATGTATTTCTTGGCCAAGACATTCAAAGAATCTGTCTGGCTGATAGGCAAGAAATGTGCTGACTTGGTCAGTCTATCCACGATTACCCATATTGCTTCATGTTTCCTACTGGTCCTCGGTAATCCCATTAAGAAATCCATAATAATCTTTTCCTATTTCCATTCAGGAATAGATAAGGGTTTAAGCTTACCGGCAAGTGCTTGATGTTCTGCTTTCAACAACATCTTTTTTCATTCCTCGCCACCAGAAATGTTCTTTTAAATCTCTGTACATTCTCGTGCTTCCCAGATACATTGCATATGGAGCATTGTTCGCGTCATCCATAATTTCATCCTTTAACTCTTGCATATCCGGAATGCATAATCTGTTACCTACTACCATCAATCCATCTTCTCTCACTTCTATTTCTTAAAGACTTACCATTTTTAATTTCTTCTCTGAGACCGATCAAATATTCATCTCGTTCCTGCAATTCTTTAATCTTTTCCTTCAATACTGGCCTTACTCTAAAATTAGTCAATATACCACCAAAATTGCCTTATCTCAACGTCACCTTAAGCTTGGCCAACTTCTTCAACAAAGCTAGATATATAGTCTTCACATGAGCCATGGTAGATTTACTACTCAGTGCATCTTCCATTACATTTGCTTTCCCTGGGTGGTAGTCTATCATCAAATCATAATCTTTTAATAATTCTAACCACCTTCTTTTCCTCAAATTCAGCTCTTTTTGACTCATCAAATACTTAAGGCTCTTATGATTTGTAAAGACCCTGGTGGTGACTCTATATAAATAATGTCTCCATATTTTCAATGCAAAGACTATAGCAGCCAGTTCTAAGTCATGCATGGGATAGTTCATTTCATTGGATTTTAGTTGTCTGGAAGCATACGTGATCACTTTATCTCCTTGCATCAACACACACCCTAGTCCTTTCCTCAAAGCATCACTATAAACTGTATATCCATCACCACCAGAAGGTAAGGCCAAAATTGGTGCAGTTGTGAGTTTCTTCTTCAGTTCCTCAAAACTCTTCTGACATTCATCTGTCCATATAAATTTTTTATTCTTCCTTGTCAATTTTGTAAGTGGAGCGGCTATAATGGAAAAACCTTCTACAAATCATCTATAGTAACCAGCTAATCCCAATAAACTCCTCACTTCTGGTACATTCTTGGGTCCTTCCCATTTTACTACAGCTTCTATTTTTCTTGGATCTATATGTACCCCTTTTCAAGAAACACTACTTTCTTTAGCCAAAACTCGCATTTATCAAATTTAGCATACAATTATTTCTCCCTCAATGTCTTTAATGCAATCTTTAAATGCTCTTCATGCTCTTTATCACTTTTAGAATAGACCAATATATCATTAATAAAGACTAAGATAAATTGGTCTAAGAAAGGCTTGAAGATTCTATTCATGAGATCCATGAAGGCTGCGGAGGCATTGGTTAATCCAAAGGGCATCACTAAAAACTCAAAATGTCCATATCGTGTTCTGAAAGCAGTCTTTGACACATCAGATTCTTTTACTCGCAATTGATGGTAACCCGATCTCAAGTTTATCTTGGAGAAGACTTTTGCTCCTTGCAGCTAATCAAACAGATCATCTATGTGCGGAATAGGATATTTGTTCTTGATGGTGACATGGTTGAGCTTCCTGTAATCCACACACATCCTTAAGGATCGAGCTTCCCTAACATTTAATTCCATACATACCAAAACTCCTTTGAAAAATAATTCACTGCAAATAAGTACATCCAAGTTCTCCTAGCATTTATCACAGAACCAACTCAACACAGAACCAACTCAACAGAAGGAAAAGAAATCTGCAGATATATTTATGCATACATATATCAGAAACATTTTTTTGATTCTTTCACTGTCAACTTTCAGCAAACAGAGTTGATACACAACTTCAAATTTCATATCCAAATACCATAACTATTTCATTGTTACAAAATACATACAGAAATGCTTATGTAGATATGCTTCTAGAACCTCACTAGTTAGCTACAAAAGTCTGAAATTTCTTGGTAATTGCCAAACTTTGCAAGGCTCAATTATGATATGCTGATTCTTCACCTGAGGAGTAAACATTGATGGGGTGAGTTGAAAGCTCAATGGCTAATATGTTTATAGCCAATGATAATGAACCACACACAAACATATATGAATATACAAACAACATCATAACTTAACATATTAAAAAAAATGCAATGCACAACATAATGGCTTGAGAGTTCCGTAGAATGAAACGGTGAAACCGAAGTTTACACCGTGAAACTAAATGAGTCCGATTTCTCAGGATCTCGTGGCCACAAGCTAGTAGCCGGGAGACGGCTATAGGTTATCGTGCACGAGACTAACGAAACGGATTTCTGTCTTGCCTACATAACAAGTTTTACAATGCTCATACATTTTCGAATATATTCATGCTTTCATGTTTTTTCAACTTTCTGTTTTTCATCCACACAAAGTAACAAAATCCTTACAAAGCAATATGATATACATTCACAGAGAATAAAACAAGCATATTTGTCATAAGAATAAAACAAGCATATTTATCATACATACACATAAATATTAGCTCATCATCACAAAACTATAAACATATTACCCACCTTTTTATGGAATACTACTAAGAGTTAAGCTTGCTCTTCTCTTTGCTCTTGATGTCGGTATTCTTGATTCCATAAGAACAAACATATGTTCATTTAATCAACACATATGAAACACATTGCCAATATTCTTGATTCCCTAAGAACAAACATGCTCAGTATACACTTCCTTTCCTTAAGGATGGCGCAGATTGGCAATGGTGAGCATGTTTCGATGTGGAAGGATTGTTGGATTGGGGAAGCGCCTCTTCATCAGCTTGTCTCACCTATTAATGCACTTGATTCTCATCTACGTGTTTGCGATCTGTTGTTGGCTTCTAGGGAGCTGAATCTCGCTGGACTTCACACTACTATCCCCCTTGATGTGCAGTGTCTATTACTTGCCACCCCCACCTCTCCAAATGTGGGTTTCCAGGATATCCTTATTTGGGGCGAGAGCACATCAAGTCAATATACAGTAAAATCAGGTTATGTGTATCTTACTAGTGTTCCTTTTCCTGTTGATCCTTGTAAGCATTGGTCTAGAATTTGGAAAATCCTGATTCCTCAAAAGTTCCGATTCTTCCTTTGGCAAGTCCAATGGTATCGTCTCTCCATTAATGCTCTTCTTCATCATAGGGCAATGGTTAACTCACCTATGTGTTCTCATTGTGGAAGAGGACCGACAACTACTCTTCATGCTTTGAGGGATTGTGTCTGAGCAATGAAAGTGTGGCTCATGGTTTGGAGTGATGTCACTGGGGACTTCTTTGCATCTACTTTGGATGAATGGTTGGATAGTTTTCTTTTCGATGTGTCATTATCGCTCTCCTCTGTCTTGAAATTTACTACATGTGTGTGGGTCATTTGGTGTGCATGAAATCGTGATGTCATTACCCATTCTACTATTTCGATTTCTGGTCAATGCCAATGAATTAAGTCTCTCTTGAAGGAATGTACATTGGCTTTGCCGCAAAGTGGGGTTATGCCTAAGCCTAAGCTGGACAAATGGATTTCTTAGTTAACTCCCCCAGAGAGTTTTATTAAGGTCAATGTTGATGGCAATGCCTAGGGCAATCTTGGAGAAGCTGGGATTGGTGGACTCATCTGTGATGACAATGGTTGTTAGGTGTCAGGCTTCTTTGGCTATATTGGACATGCAACTAATATGATGGCAGAACTACAAGCTATTTGTCGTGGTCTGATTTTTAACTGGGATCTTGGGTATCATAAGGTTGTAGTGGAAACAGACTTGTTAGAGACAGTTCGTCTCATCATTCAGTCCTGCTCCCCCTTTCATCCCTATTTGCCTCTAGTCCTAGAGATCAGGTCTCTTCTTTTTAGGACATAGGTGTGCTCAATTTCTAGTGTCTTCCGGGAAGCAAATCAATGTGCGGATTTTTTAGCTAGGCAAGGGTCGTCTCATTTTCGTCATTGGGTTATATGGACTGATCCAATCCTCGGGTCGCGGCTGCTGCTTTCTAATGATCAGCGTTCGATTGCTGTCTTAGAGGCGTTAGGCTTTTGCATTTCTTTCCTTTTTTACCAAAAAAAAATAGATTACTTAATAGTAGGGTGCAGTGATCAAACTCGATGCATTTATCAAATACAAGACTTCTTTTTCCTTTTTAAGGGTTGTTTGGTGCAATTTTATTTTTTTGTCATATTTTCAACATTTTGTTTCTTGTTTTTACTTTTTGTTTCTTTTCTAAATAAAAACAAAATTATGTTTGGTCTTAAGTCAATGTAATTATATTTTTATTACTAATAATAACAATTACATATTAGATAAAAATTCAAAGATAATTTATTTTTAAATTAATTAATTAAATTTACTTTAATCTTTTTGATAAATTATTAGTAAAATATTATTATATTTAATAAATAATATAATAATTAAATATTTATTTTAATTATTAAAACAAATTTAATTGATATATTGAAGATATTTTAAACTTAAATTATATTTGTTAATGATTATTAAAATAAAATAAATTTATTTTTAAAATTAATATTTAATTCAATTATAAAACTAAATTATTCATAATTTTATTTATAATCAAAATACATAATAATAAATTAATTTTTTTGTAATTAGTATTAGTATTAGTAATTAATATTAAATAATATAAATTTAGTTGATAGTAAATTAGATTGTCAATAAAATTATAAACAAAAATAAAATATTCTTTATAGTTTTCGTATTTATGAAAATTGGAAGGAATTAAAATTAAAAAGAGAAATAAATAATTTAAATGAAAACAAGAAAATAGAAATAGAAATAAACTGACTCTAGGGTTTTGCTTGTAACATCACTCGAAGGACGTGGATGCATTACTTGTACCTTTTGATTTCGACTTGTTAGCCCCACATGAACTTCCGATTTTGCTACGTTTATCAATGTAACAATATAAATTTGATTGGATTTAATGAAGAAAGGAAGCAGACGTTAGATGTTAAGGAACAACGGTTAGTGTTGGGTGCACGGCGTCCTATAATGTAATTTCCTATAAATCCAAGCATGTCAGTCCACCAATGATGTCACAACTTGGAAGGATCATTTGTCGACCGACCGGCTAGTTTATATTCTAATTTCTAATATTTAAGGGGGGTAAGTAATTAAGTGTCATCAAATGCGTGCTTTGTTGATGACAATTTCCATTCTAGCTTGTATAGTTCTAAAATTGAAGCCCCTTGAGCTCCTTTGGTTAAGATTTATATAAGTAGAAACTTACTAAACTTTTAATATTTTAAAAACAAACCAGTAAAATTAAAAAATTAAGGTTTAAAAATTTAATTGTATTAACGAAGAATTAAAAAAATAAAAATTGGTCTATATCAAAAATTAAGGTTCAAAAAAATTTAATTATTAATATTAAACAAAACTCAGAAATCTGTATCTTTCTAAAAACCTATGAAGCCTAGTCCACCTCTGTAAATTTTTACCCTTTTTGTAGGCCCATAGTTCTAGGGCTTGTTTCCCAACTTTTGTTATCGCTGTGATGTGATTAACATTATTTATTTGGAATGGACTTGGCCCTTTGTTATCAAACGGCAGACCGTCTAATGCAGACAGAACACAGTACATATATTATATACTTCTCTTGGCAGTTATAAAAACTCCTCGCTCCTTGGTATATGCGTCTGGAATCTCGTCTTATCCTACAATATATCATTTCTTTTTATATATAAGTTACCCACAATGAAGCAGAGCAGATACGACGGTTCTTCTCTGTTTCTTCTCCATTTCTCTGTTAGCTCTCGCTATGGCTAACACCTGCTTCACTACATCTAATGTGATCCATTACCCTAATCACACCAATCTTCTTTTGTTCTCTTTTAACTCCACATCTTTTTCTTTCAAGAAACCGTTTTCTTCTTCCTCGTCTAATTCTTATACTCCTCTTCTATCGCTTTCTTTCTCTCCTCTAGAGCCTTCTCCATGTTTCCGTTTGACGCGCGCGTCCACTGCTCCAGTCGAGTGTGCGCCGCTGGAGCCGGACTTCAATTTCGAGCAGGAAATCTCCCGCCTGAAGTCTCTCCGGTCAAAGATCGCTGACTCCAAGACTTTGGCTCGAAAGCTCGCTGTGCTTGATTCTGACTTGAGAGTTCGCGCATTCTTTGAGTCTCGCAAAAAGTCGTTGGCGAGGCTTTTTGCTGCTCTAAATTTGGGCTCGCGCGAGTTGTTTTTGTTCAAGTGCTTGGTTGCGGCGGGACAACAGCACGTGCTTAGCTCCGGGATGGAGTTCGCGGAAAGTGAAGAACTGCAGTCGTCTAGAAGCTCGGTGAAGAAAGCGCTTGGGGCGGTGGTGGAGATGATCGAGAGCTTTGATTTGAGTGGTGATGGTAAGCGTTCAGAGAAAAGTGTTTCGTTCGGTTTGGAAGAGGATAGAATTGATGATTTGAGGAAATTAATTGAGAGTTTGGGGGAGATTGAACAATTTTATGGTTGCATTGGAGGCATTATTGGGTGAGTGTTCTTTTTTCCCTTTTTCTTTGTTTCATTCAATAGCTATAGAGTTGTTTACATATTGGAAATGAAGTCTTGGTGCGAAATTTGGTAGAAGTTCATGTTTCAAGCATCTGGAACGGCAATTTTATGCAGGTATGAGATAATGGTGCTGGAGCTTCTTGATCAGTCAACAATCGAAAGACGGACTACAAATTGGTCGCGGAGCATAGAAGAAACTATGGAATGTCAGTTTTTGGAAATTCATGCTCCGAATGGAATTGACCTGTCAAAAAGTACAGAGTACGCGTCACAAGCAGCTTTATGGGGGATTGAGGTTAGTTCCTAGAACTTACCATTCAGATGTGCCACGGTTTAATCGAATAATAAGATCGTATCCTTTTAGGGTTTGCCAGACCTGGGAGAAATTTACCCTCTTGGTGGTTCTGCGGACCGATTGGGTTTGGTTGATCATGAGACTGGTGAATGTCTTCCCGCTGCAATGCTTCCCTATTGTGGACGGACTTTGTTGGAAGGCCTTATAAGAGATCTTCAGGTATAAGGCTGTGTCTGTTGAGCCTAGAAATTTCTTCCTACTTTTGATGGTTGTAAATATGTAAGCCGTAATTGTTTGGATGAGTAGTTATATTAAAAAGCCATAATTGTTTGGATGAGTAGTTATATTAACTGCGGTTCATTGTACCAATGTTTTATCAAATCCTTTTAAATGCAAGGCTAGAGAATTCTTGTACTTCAAGTTGTTTGGGAAGCAGTGTATCATCCCAGTTGCAATAATGACTAGTTCAGCTAAGAACAATCATAAGCACGTTACTTCTCTCTGTGAAAGGCTTGGCTGGTTTGGAAGGGGTCGTTCCAATTTCCAACTTTTTGAACAGGTTTGATGCTGAAGGGATTTTTAATTGTTTTGCTCAGTTCGTGTCATCATTTAGGTAGGTAATTAATGTGTGTGAGGTCGCAGCCTATGGTTCCTGCTGTGAGTTCAGAAGATGGGCAGTGGCTGGTAACAAAACCATTCACACCTGTATGCAAGCCCGGAGGACATGGTGTCATTTGGAAACTTGCTTATGATAAAGGTGTCTTTAAGTGGTTTTATGATCACGGAAGGAGAGGTGCAACTGTCCGACAAGTCAGGTTAGCTATATCGGGATATTTGAAATTCTTTCTCTTTTGGATTTTGAAGCCTATCTTCTAAATTCTAAACAGGATTATTGACTGTGCAGTAATGTTGTGGCTGCTACGGATTTAACTCTGCTGGCCCTGGCAGGAATTGGTCTACGCCAGCGAAAGGTAGGGTTAGATTCGACAAACTAACATTATTATATTCTCATGTGCTTGTTCTCTCACTCACTCTGAAGATGGCCCCTCCATCATAAGTCCCTGCATTTTACAGCCATTGCTACCAATTCAAGTCTATGAATTCTGCTTTCTGGTAAATTATGTACATAGAATTGAGGAGCATCTAGTAGATTTCAGTTTGAAGCAGTGATGTTGATTAGGTCTAACTTTGGTCAATATTGATCTGAATTCCAGTTGTTTTGACTAGTGAAAATCATCTGTGTCTTATAAAGGCTGCGTAAATTCCTAACTGTTGCCTACGAATTGTATATGAAACAGAAACTGGGCTTTGCATCTTGTAAGCGTATCTCAGGTGCTACAGAAGGAATCAATGTCCTTGTTGAGAAAAAGAACCTTGATGGGAAGTGGGCATATGGTCTCTCATGCATTGAATACACTGAGTTTGAAAAATTTGGAATTCCTAGTGGACCTGTTTCTTCTCACGGGTATGTGTTAGACTTGAATAGCATTTTCTTGATGATTTTCATGGTTATCCCAGGTTTCTAAGTTGTTATGTATACTTTTGGAGGTTGGGTAACTAACCGCGTTGGTTGGACACCAACATGCAATACATCTTTCCAAAATGGTAACTATTGTTGGCATTTTTGTTTAATATGCATGAAGTGGGGAGTGGGAACACTGTTTCCATCACTGTAATGCGTTGTGTCGGGGAAACAGAAATTTAGTGGTTTGCTTAATCAACATTGATTTTTTTCTTGAAAAATATGCAGTTTTGTGGGCTTTGTTAATCATCATTCCTTTCTTTCCCCCCTTTAGTTAGTACTACTTACCACATCTTGTTTTGGTAGGGTTGCTCTCAATTTTGCTTCAACTTCTAGATGATGAATTGAAAGATACATGTATGAATTTCACTTTTCTTGTTAAGTTTGCAGTCAGATTTTCCTGCAAATACGAACATTCTTTATGTGGATTTACATGCTGTGGAGGAAGTTGCATCAAGTGATAATGAAAAATGTTTACCAGGAATGGTACTTAATGCAAAGAAGCCAATTTCATATGTGGACCACTTTGGGAATTGTTACAGGTACCTTCTTTTCTTAAAAACTGTAGCTCATTTTCGTTTTCTTTTCTTAAAAACTGTAGCTCATTTTCATATGATGACTGTTATAATTCCTATCTACCTAATGCCGTGGTGAATCCTCATTAGAGTTAATTAGCTGCATCCTTCTGCAAATCTCCATAAGTATGCCATTTATAGGGGTTTCTCTTGTTCTGGATATTGGTCTTGTTACTATTTTTCCTTGTAGCTAATGTAGTATGCCTACAAATAGTTGTTTGATGGGGGCATAGTTCCAGTATTATGGACAATATACTTCTCTATTGGTCATCTTACTTCTTGGCTCTAATTGAAAAGAATATTATTATGCTGCCATGGCACTAAACCAATTGCTTATTGTCTTTTCATTTCAGTGTCTCTGGTGGTCGGCTAGAGTGTACAATGCAAAATATTGCGGATAGTTTCTTAAGTACCTATTTATCCAGATGTTACCAGGGTGTGGAAGGTATAATAATTCTTGCTATATTCTCTTGGGCCACAGATTGCCAGTTAGAAGTTTTATTTGGCTTCACTCTTTCTTAGCTGTTTCACTATCTTCTTCTTAACAATACATGTTGGCAACCTATTGGCAGATGAAATAGATACTTTTATTGTGTATAATGAACGAAGAAAGGTTACATCTTCTGCTAAGCGAAAGAGAAGACATTCAGACAGTTCATTGCATCAGGTTGTTTTAATTTTTTTGTTTTTGCAACAGTTTTATGTGATCCTTATATTCATTCAAATGCAAAGCCTTTGAGAATACTTTTTGGTTAATATCTTTCTCCATTTCTGAGTACTTATATCATATATATTTATTAGGATTTGTCAAGTGCTAGATTCATATTTAGTCTGGTTACAGTAGATGTGATCTAAATGACTTGATCTTTCATTTATCTGCAGACACCAGATGGGTCATTGTTAGATATCTTAAGGAATGCCTATGATCTTCTTTCCCGTTGTGATGTTGAGCTTCCTGAGGTATCTTTTTGAATCTTCTTTTGTATCAAGCCCATATTTGTATCTACTTGGTTGTACCTCATTTGTAGACTTCACTTGTCACGCAATTCTGTACAATCTGCATAGTGATTTATGGTTTTCCTTTTGAATTTTACAGATTGAGGATAGTGCGAAATATGCCGACTCTGGACCACCATACCTAATCCTCCTCCATCCTGCTCTTGGCCCACTTTGGGAGATTACTAGACAAAAAGTAAGCACATTCAATTCGTGGTGTCATTATTTATTAATGTTCTTTTCCCTTCGACATTCATTGTGATAGTAATTAGCGGCATATAGAGCTCTATATAATATTTGATTCGTGCACTAAACAACTATACGAAGCATGTTATTTTGCAAGCTTTTGATCAACTGGTGTTCCATTACTTAAAAGCAAAATTCCATGCATTTATTTTAACTGAATTCAATTCTCTTCTGTGCCTTTAGAAATCTGTATTCCTAATTGTGATTTTGTTTTCTATTTTCTCAGTTTAGTGGAGGATCAATATCCAAGAGGTCTGAGTTACAGATTGAGGTAGCCGAATTCTTGTGGCGGAATGTTCAGGTATATGACCGACCTTTGAGCATGAAAGCTGCTTTCACTATGCTGACTGAAATTTCTAATCCAGCTGGAGGGTAGCTTGATTGTTGTTGCTGAAAATGTTATGGGTGCAACCAGGAATGGTACTAATGGTGAACCCATATTACGTTATGGGCAGAGGTAAAGCCTTGCTTTGTTTTTTCTTGAATTATGATAAGTACTTACAGGGTTACCAATGTCTTTCATTCCTGATCAGGTGTGGTAGATGTAAACTGCAAAACGTCAGAGTTCTGAATGAAGGGATTGAATGGAGTTGTGGAGAGAATAGATACTGGAAGCATGATGTGCAAAGATTTGAGGCACTTAAAATTATACTTAAAGGAAATGCTGAATTTGAGGCCGAGAATGTCACAATAGAGGTTTGATTAATATGTGAAGCCATTGTATCCGTTGTATATGTTGCCTGCTGTTTGAGTATAATAGAAATCAAATTACTTGAGCACCGTGAATTTGAGCATGCAAAATTATTAGGAACTCCACAAAATGTCTTGCATTTAATTCAACTTGAAACTTAATTTATTAGTTACTATTTGCTCAAATTTATGTGAAACCATGAACGCAAAATTTAGCATCCACGCATCAGTGGTGGGTAAAATGGAACTGAGATGTTGGGGCATAACTTAATTGAAGTGATGCTTTCAGGATTCAGTTGTGCTAATTTATGGAATCCTTATCTTTTAAATCGTCCAAAATTTACTTTTAGCTTAGGTATCATGTCAGAAGAGTCATTTGGTTGTTTCTCTTTCTTTTTGGGCAGGGAAATCATAATTTTGAAGTTCCAGACGGATACAAAATGAAGATCACATCAGGGGAATCAGGTTGCTACTGTATTTGCACATATCTTGTAGGAATAATTATTCAATGTCTCTCAGAAGTCATGGTGTCGACTGAATATTACACTTACAGAACCATAATATTAATGTAAAAATTCGGTATGCACGTTTATGCCTAAACTGAATTTTCTTTTTTAATTCATAACTCCAGATTTTAGCAGTATAATCGGACAGGATAATATGGAAATCCTTCTCAATGAAAGTAATTTGTATTCATGGTCAATGATTCTGGTGCGGTGCAGGTCTCAAGGTCCAGCTCAATCACATAGATCCCAGTATGATGGATAGTGGAAGTTGGTACTGGAACTACAGGATCAAAGGGACACACATTGTGTTGGAACTAGTGGAGCTGTGAAGTTGAATCATTCTTAAACCGCGCCATATGTGAATGATAAAATAGTTCACAAAGGCCTAAAGAGCTCAACTTTTTCATAGTTGTTGATTGGTTTAACATAAGCTAAGCCATCAAATCCAGTATAGTAATATGTTGTATTAGAGCTTTATATCACCTGTACGGTCCGTCTAGTTCTTTAAAGCTTTTGCTTTTCCATACCCCCACCCCCTTACCCCCTTTGTTGAAGCTGCTGTATATATAACTCCAATGCAATGCGATATAAGGTTTCATATTATCTTTCCATGCCCATTTTATTAACACAAATGCAGAAACAGTGTAAGGTTAGTGGATTTTCGTCTGCTACAAAAGTTTGGGAAAGTGGGGTGAGGTAGAGTATTTGTTTTCGGGTGCTCATTATAATTTGAAGCGGTTGAATTTTTTTAAAAAAATATTCAAGAAAGGGCAAAGTAGTTTCTTATGCAGAGTTCCTAAATATAATTGTAAAACTTGCATTAAAAAAATTGACCACAGTATGATTTGTATAAACTCCACAGATCTACACTTCACCCGGCAGATATTTTTCATCCAACAGGATTGTGCGATTGAGAGCAACACCTATTAAGTAGTCTGAGCAATGCATCAGCTTTTCTTCTGGTTTTCAAAGACCCATCAGTTGACAAGCTTTGAAGAGAAGGAATGCTACGAGGATTCAAAAGCAAACGCTTCGTAACCTCCTTTCCTCCATCTCTACACAGGCCCAACAGAAGGGTTATTGAGTTCTCTTTCCCTTTGGCAGATCCGAATCTTAAAAGATCAACGAGAAGTGGCACCAAAACCCTACTTTCCCTGATCTCCTCTAGCCCTTCAGAGCAACCCAAAAGTATAGCCAAAACTGCCAGCGAATCGTCTGTAATGCCTGCCTTGTCATCCATTAACAGTTGGATGAGCAGAGGGACTGCTCCGGCTAGCACAATATGAGCCTTGTTAGCATTGTGGACCGCTAGATTAAACAGTGCACTTGCAGCGTCTCTTTTTCCCAGAGTCGTGCCTTCTCTGAGAAGCAAAACCAAAGCTGGGATTGCTCTGGGATGACATCCAATGCTGACCTTGCATTCCTTTATCATGGACATGCTAAAGATTGCAGCAGCTGCATTTTCTCTGGCTTCCATGGTTTTACCTGATTCCAGAACTGTTATTATTCTATCGATGGCTCCTGCTGCCATTATTAACACTTTGTTGTTCTCTAAAATGGAAAGGTTGAGCAAGGCAGTTACAGCATTTTCTTGTATACTTGCGTCATTAGAACACAGTAATGTTACAAGAAAAGGTATAGCTCCTGCCTCAGCGATTATCCTACGATTGTCCATACCAGTTTTTGCTAATAGCCTCAGCTCATAAGCTGCCTGTCTCTGAATTTCTGGGGACCCCATTGCAAGCTTGCCCACCAAAAATTCAGCTGTCATCTTAACAATGTCTATGGCGTCTTTCGTGGCAGAGATGTGATCTATTGCCTTTTCATTTGATTTACTCGTGCTAGTGCTTGAAGAAGGTGAGTGTTCCAATAAAGGGATTTTATTCTCTTCACACCATTGATTCACTAGGCTCTTAAGGGCATAATTTGGTATCAAGGCCATGTGGATTAGTTTTTGTCCGCTCTTAGGACAAGTGTGATGGCCTGAGTTGATCCATTGTGCAATCGAGTTTCGATCGTAAGTGTGCCCAGAGGCTACTATTACAGGGTCTCTCATTAAGTCGAGAGAAATCGGGCAGCGAAACTCGTCAGGAATGCTTTGAAGTAATGATTGGGAAGATGATGAAATGTCTTGATTTCGACTCACAGACGCAGATACAGACTCCTGCTTCAGGCCTTGTTCGTTTTTCTCAGTTTCTTCATCACTGAAAATCATTGACTTGGAGTAGGTAACGAGAGAGATGAGATTGTTTATATTGGAAATCACAATTAGTCCTCCTTTGCCTGCCTGCTCTTGCGCTTCCGACTCTAGCTTCGAAACTTCTTCATCGTAATCTACTTGACTGCTCAAACCAATGCTGCTCAAAACTTCTTTGACTTTGATAAAATCAATGAAGTCCTTGCTCCTGTTCTTCTTCCCATTGTTGTGAGACATGAGTTGCAGAAGCTCTTCTCTTCTTCGAAGCTCTCGAGGGTCAATAAACAAACTTACCCTCTTCGCTTGTTTGTGAAGCAGTTCAACTTGCTCTCTCGTATCTGCAGTTAAGTTGAGCAAACTTAGAGGTAGAATATCAAGTGCTCTGCCCATCTCCCTCACTAACGCACAGAATTGGTTTGACACGATTTCTGTCTGTGTCAGACCCCATAAACAGCTTCCATCTTTGCATCCTTGAATCAAAAACTTGACTCTTCTGATCACAGCAAAGAGCTCGGTGAGGCACAGTATGCAAGATGGAGGAAGAGGAGTTTTTGTCTCTTGAATGTCTTCAAATAAAGAGGACAAAAGTCTAACCCTCCGTATCATTGTTGAAATGTTCCTAAACTGCACAAAAGGAAGCTTTTCCATTGCGGAAACTTCATTGGAAATATGAATGAGAGATTCCAGCAAAGACCCAGATGGCAAAAGCCCTGAGTGGATCATGACAAGAGGAAGAGCAACATCCATAGTCTCTTAGTTCTCTGAATGAGTTAGTTTCCGTTGTTCATTGCTAATATCAAGTCAAGTTTTTGTTAGGGCTTGGGACCTAGGGAAGGTGTTGTCCTCATTGTTTTTTCCTCTCAAAAGAAATTATAATTAGACCATCTGCATGGATTTATTTGACTGTTTCTGTTTGCATAGTTGGCATAAGGGACAAGCCATATTGGAAGAAGATTGAGGAGTTTGTGAGAAGTTGCCACTTGGAGGAACTTCAGGCTTCACCGGTGTCAGTTGAGACATTTCAGGGCACTCTAAATCATATTTAAAATCTGGTTATTGAACTTGAGTATTTATATCTCCTTATTAGGTGACATTGATTTTTACCAATAAAATAACAAATGTAGAGAAGAAGATTAAAATAGGGATATGCCTTAAATCTCCTCACGTCATTGACGAGAATTCAGAGTTTGGTTCTTGGATTATATGTAGCACCAATTGGACTAATTGACAATTTTTAATTAATAATACTCTTGTATACATTGTTTGTTTTTCTATAATCTCCGCTACCCATTAAATAATTCCCATACCAGATGTGATCAGAATGCTTGGGAATAACATGTTCGACAAAATACTCCGACTTGAAAAGTCTACTGCTGCTTGTTTATAGAGATGGTAATAATGGCCCGCTTGTTCGGTCCGATTTATTAATATGCCTATTTATTTAAATATTAGTTTGCATTTTTGCATCCCGAATCTGACCGGACTTATTAACATATCTACTTGCTTAAACATTAGCTTGCATTTTTTTATATTTGTTCTCTAAACTTTTCAAATAAGAAAAATAATTTAACGGGTTAGAGAATAAATTGAAAAACAACATCCAACCTTTTTTCTCCTTTGGTTTGGAAATAAGAAAAAGGCATGCATTGCTGGCCGTCCAATCTAATCGTTCATTTATTTGTATTTTCTATTAAAACTTCTATTTCTAGTATTCAAAATTGAGAGTGAAGGAGAATTGGAAAATTAACCACGACATCATGGGGGCAGTAAAACCATAATTTTTATTACATCTCTTTAGTTGAATAATTCTAAAAAATATATATCATAAATAGAAGATTGAATCTTACGATATTTAAATCTTTTAAAAAATTTCTTCTCACTTGTCAATTACAGAGTTCCTACTTATAAAAAAACACTAGAATTTTTTTCTTATTAAAATTAAACATATTAATTATAATTATAGTTTAACTCTAATTTTAATTACAAAATTAAAATTTACATTTTTGATTTTTGAAGTTTTCCAAACATCATAATTAAGTTTAATTTAATTTAATTTAAATTTTCTCTTTAACTACTCTTTTTATATGAGACATTAGGTTCTCAAAATGTTAACGTTGATTATAAATTATAGTTTTAATATATAAATAAAATTAGATAAATTAAAATTCTTGTTAATTAAGTAATTTATAATTATAGATTAAGATTGTCGCAACATGTACCACCCAAATATTAAGAACGTTAAAGTGATTTGATTAACCTATTTATATATGGTTATGATATATAATTTAATCTTTTTGACAACTAATATTCTAATTAGACATAATATATAATTAGTTTCTAATCTTTTAAAGTCAATCTTATTTGTTCTTATTAATTAGTAATTGATTTATAACTGATATTGAAAGATAACCTTTTCTGTTAGTACACTTTGGCCTGAGATTTCCTTAAATTAGTACTATTTAAAAATGTAAAATATTTTTCTAATTATTTTAAAGTGATGAATCCTTTGTTAACTTACTCAACTATCTTCATAACGTTCATAATGTATTTAAGTGCTATCGACTGAGTTGCCATAAATAAAATAGGTCGTAGTTAGTATCAAAATATAATAATTTTTACATGAAATATTTTGATAGTATCAAGTTTAAGTATCAATTAAACAACCATCATAATGAAGAAATTCACAAATAATTAAATAATATTTCATTTGGGATATTTATAATCGGGCCAATTCAATGAGCTTATTCTCTAATAAGCATCTACACGTTTGTTTAAGTATCTCGATACTTTAATTTATGAGATTAATTCAGAAGAAAAAAATACGTGTGCTATTTTATCATTCTGTTAACTACTAAACTCCATATAGTACTAAACCTATACATTTTTTTATATATTTCTAAATTCATTAAATCATGTATATGATAAGAGAATATACAAAATATAAATAAGTTTTTTAATCCTTTTAAAGTTATTTATGTCAAAAATAATAATGATAATAATAATTTTGACAATTGTTGGCTAAATTTAGGATAAATTATATTTTCAATTAAAACTTTACTTAATTTTATAATAATAGATTTAAATGGAAAAAGTATCAATTAAATATTAGAACTTTTTTTACAAATATAATTTAAAGGTTAACACTTAACTTCTTTAATTCCTACCGTTAGCTTCCTTAATGTACATCGCCATATAAGCTAGGTCCATTTATGTTAACTTACATGTGTTTAATAAATAAATAGTTATATTTTTAATTATATAAATAAATAATTTAAAATAAGAAATAAAATTAATTGATCATTCATTGATGAATGTGAGAAAAAATTTAAAATTTTAATTTATTAAATAATTTACTTATTATAATTCTACAAGTTCTCTAAAGAAAATGAATCTAACTCATATCACTGTTAACATCAGCAAAGTTTTCTTGAAAATTAAAATTTTTCATTAATTTAATGTAATGAATAGCACTTTATAATCAATAGTATACAAGTTGAAGGATTTGCCACAAACCTACACCACTACTATTGACTGTAATGAGCAAAAAGATATTTAAACTAAAATAGGCTCACACATATTACAAAGAGGACACTTGTCCCATACATTACTATCTTCTTAAAGAGGTGTTAATTTTTTGGGCAAAAACTAGCAATCCTTCTTACAATTTACTTCATTAAAGTGCTTAAAACGGGCCGACATGGCAATTAAGAGGGTGGTTGTTTACTTTTAGTGTAGTGTCTAGTTTCGCATATGAATCTCCAATCAAGGGATGCTCAATTGTTTAGGAGTAAAGGATGCTCGATGGAAGCTAGGAGTTCTCAGCTACTAGGACTTCTAAAAGTAAGTAGCTCCTAACTCCATTATCTAATTTCTATTAATAAACTTTCCTTTTAGTATTGAAATTGTCCTGAGTACACTTATTTGTTAGGCTTATTTTGGTGATACCTAACCCACCCTCATCTTTAAGCTTACAAAATTTCTCCTATTTTACCTTGTCTATTGCCTTTCTTTACTTTCTTTGTCTCCAAGGGAAAGCTCTCATGGTTCTTTCAAGTATTTCAACAACCTATTTTGTGAGTGCTATGTGGGCTGTCGAATATATATGAAGGGAATTTAGGATAACTTTTATCAATAGCAATTTTCTTGTAAAAGATAAGTCTTTATTGGTCCAGTGGCTAAGCCTTCTTTGCACTTCTTTACCAAAAAAAAGGCACTCCTTGTACCTTAGTCTTCTTCTAGAGACTGGCAGTCCCAAATAAGTGAATGAAGTTTGTATAACTTGGAAGCTTGATACCCTTGAAAGCCAATCAACTTCTCCCATTAACTTAATGAAAGAATTAGATGACTTTTTTTTTTCTATGGTTCACCTCAAGGCCTGAGAGCTTTTTGAAAGTCTTTAAGTAAGAGATGATGGTGTATCTTGACAGATGGTTACTTGTTCCCTCAAAGGCAAAGGCCTCACTTAAACTTCAGCTTCAGGATAAAGTGATTCAAGGCTTCATTCAATGCTTGTGTACTGCTGCTTCTGATCTAGGAAATAAAATCTCAGAATATCAACACCTTTTCCCTTCCTCCAGTTGTAACACTTTAGTTGTATTGAATGTAATCACTTAGAATAAATGGAACAAATTTTCGGATGTTTGTAAAAATGGAAGAAATGGTTTCAGGTAGCTACAGTGATTTTTCAATAGTGAAGTAAATGTAAGTGTAAAATGCAAAGTGAATACAAATGCAACTATAGTAAAAATGAGGTTTGACAGAACCAATGTCTATTTTCCTTCACTCTCAATCCTCTACCACAGCATACTCTCAAGATGAACAACTCAAAAAAAAGATAACAAAATTACTCATCAAAACTGAAGGAAAAATGATTTTCATTCATATTTCGGATTTGATACAAAAAATGAGATTTTTTAAAAAACTGAGCTTTTCATGTTAGCTCTTACACGCAGTTTTCATGCCTTACATCCAATGGATGATAATGAAAAATAAAAACTGAGTGAGAAGCAAGATTTTGACAAGTTTCTTGCTCTCATTGGCTTAACATAAAGCAATAAGGATTTTTCGTCTGAAGTTCTAACAAAAACTGACAATTCTTTGGCCAACTGTAATACAGCAGCAAAAAGGAAAAACTGATATGGTTGGGACCACACATTGCATAAGGTGTGATTTGAGCTGACTTGATCTTCCTTAATGGCTAATGACATTTCTGGTTTTGATTAATCTCTGAAACTTCAAACTCTGCTTTCCCTCTTCTGTTCTGAATCTTCAACTTTCAACTTTCTATTTCATTTTGTTTCAGCCTCTTCTTCTGTTCTGAATCTTGATCTTCATTCATCCGTATCCCATTTCCTTGAACCAGACCCTTCTGCATTATTTCCAAGACCATCATCTCTAGTTTTCTTTGGAGCTTGGGAGCTTTCTTCTTCAGTCTCCCTTTTTTCTTCACTTTGACTGATGCAGCAAGATCTTCAGCAAGCTTCAATATGGCAGGCTCCATGAAACAACATAAGTCAACAGCTCCTCCTTTGTTTTATGGAGCCTGCATACCTATCAACTTTCTCAAGGCTTCAAATCTACACCTTGGCAAAGCCTTAGTGAATATGTCTGCCAATTGGAAACTTGTCCTAGAAAATGCCATCTTAATCTCCTTTTCTTCAATTAATTCTCTAATATAGTGGTATTTGACTTTTATGTGTTTGGTCCTCATATGATCCGATGGATTTTCTGACATGGATATTGCTGCTCTAGAATCACAGTAGATGGTGACACACTTCTCCTTCAACTCTCCAACATCCATCAGAATCTTCTTTACCCACTGAACTAATTTAGCTGCCATATTCACTGCTACATACTCTGCCTCAGCTGTTGATTGAGCAACATTTTTCTGTTTTTTAGAACTCTAAGAAAAGATCCCTGATCCCAAGCTACAACAGTACCCACTTCTGCTTCTACACTCAACACTTCCAGCATAGCTTGCATCACTGAATGTGTACAATTCTACCTTTTCACTTTTCCTATACCAAATTCTATACTGGACTGTGTGTTGAATGTATCTGAGTATTCCTCTAACATATATGGCATGTTGTCTAGATGGATTGTGATTAAAACTTGCCAAAATGTTCACAGCACAACCAATATCAGGTCTAGAAGCACTCAAATACATCAA
>JANZXR010000172.1:13149803-13163385 GCA_027575705.1 Erythroxylum echinodendron
CGCTGCCTCCAATCCCGCGCCTTTGGCCCAGTGGCGCTGCTTTAAGCTTCTTACTGTCTTAATTTCCCTTGTAACGCCAAAAAAAAAAAAAGGTAAAAACATGACAGTGAAAATAAAAAAGAGATATACCTTTTCCTTTAATATTGAATAATAGTTGTCAAAAGAAAGAAAAAACAAAATCAATTTCTTATAAAAGTTAATACTATTTATAATATGTCCAAATATTTAAAACAAATATGTATCGTAACCAATTAAAGTTGGGTCCTTGGTTAAGGACGGAACAAAGGTTATGAAATGCAAAAATGGAAAACAAGATCAAAATGTTAAGAAATGAAAAAGAATTTATTCATAGGTAAAAAAGGTAGTAAAATAATTTAGCAAAATTTAAAACTTGTTAAAAATATCAAATATTTAAAACAAATTCGTATATTATTATCCATCAAATGCTTCATTTTAATTTTCATTAATAAAACAACAATTTGTGTAGTGAGAGACTGAGAATGCAAAAGCTGAACATCCATTCCAATCCTTCGAACGTATGAATCTTCAGTCGCATACACCCAACGCATTTCTTTTCGTATAAACGAAAACTGTGAAAATCAACTAAAAGCAAATCCACCACATCTGGGTCAAGCATCACTTTTTGTGCGTGTGTTCGTTATTGTCCACGGCCTATGGTAAGATGACAGAACGAGTATACATTTTTAGCCATTTTTTGAAATCAATAGGACAAAATAGATATTGGGTCTTGAAGAAGACGAAGAAACATCGAAGCATCATATGCCCTTCTTGCACTCTTCTCTAGTCTCCTCCACAACCAAATGTTAGATTTTCTTACTTGATAGAGGATATCTCTCATTTGCAGCTCATTTTAGAAACATTAATATTTAAAAACTGGATTGAAAGTTAAATTGGTAAAGCAAGGGGTCTAAGACTTAAAAAGTTCAATTAATATTAGATCGTCATAAATTCGGTTAAAGATTAAATAAAAATAAAAAATTTAAAATATGATTGAAATAAATTGTCCTTATGTATGGAAGAATTTGAAGTTTAATTGAAAAAAGAGATTGTTAAATGAGAAATAATTAATTTATTTTAGTTTATAAAAACTTATTAACTTACAAAAATTAGTTGGTTAATTAATAAATTGATCAATTTTTAACAACAAAAATTATTAAAGCAATTCAAACTAGAAAATTAAAAACTGAACCGAAACATTGAACTGTACAAAATTTTTATGGTTGATTGAATTTTGGAATCATTGAGAAAAACTCGTTTTAACCGATAATTGATAGTCGCTAATAGTCATTACTTATTATATAGAATAAAATAATATTGAATATATAATTAATTTTGTGAACAAGAAAATGAATTAGAATTTCAATATTGGGATTAACATGTAAAATAATTGGGGACTCGTGGGAAATTAAATAAAAGAAATAGATTAGTAGAAAATCAACAAAACAAAAGGAAGATAATAAAATAGAGAAAAGAAAAACTATAGTGAATATAGCCAAATATATATATTATAAGTTGTTCTCATAAAATATTAAATTTGAAAAGAAAAATTCAAAATATCTATAATTTTATTCACTAAAAACTAACTCCAATTTGAAGAAAATATTGAGTTTAACAACTCTTTTTAATAAAATCAATGAATTCTTTAAAAAAAAAATCAAAATTTGAGCATCTTTATTAACCTTTTATTTAAATACCATTCGATAAACTTGTGTAAAAGCTTTTCTTTAAATTAGTATATTTTAATTGGATTATCATTTTATTTTTGTAAGTTTCTTACTATAATTATTTTTTATTGTCTCATCTTTTTCTTAGTTCATGTTCACCTTAATCCATTTACTATCTTCAAATTTTAAGTACACAGTACTAACAAGCTTAATTACGTTACATATCTCTAATTATACTATCTAAATGTGAGCTGAATCAAGGTTTTTAGTAAAGTATTATTTTGAGTTCGTGACATATACAAAAATGGTTATGGTGATACAGTAAAACCGCATAAATAAGAAAAAATTAGCCTAAAACATATATTCAAATTTATGTATTGAACACAGGAATATTCAAAATTTGAGGTTTTAGATAGCAAGTAGTACATAAGCTGTCAACGTAGTATACATGAGTCTTCAACATGTGTGTGTACCATTACACTAGACAAAAGTATCGCCATAATATGCCAAAAATATAATTCAAATACACAATAACTACGATCATGTTATACTAAAATACCATCTTCTTATACAAAAATACTACCACAATATACAAATAATACCATCATTGCATACAAAAAATATCTTTAGTTAATACTGTAAAGATTATTAGTTCATATTGCAAATGCCATTACCTTGTAGAAAAAATATCATAGTATACCATCACCCTTTACAAAAAATACCACTATTTTATAAAAATACTACCATAGTATAAGAAGGACCTTTATTTAAGATTGTAAATACTATCAATTCATAATGCAAATATGACATTTATATAAAAATATCTTAGGGATGTCAAAAAGGATCTGGGTCAGCCCGATTTTAGGCCTGGATTGATCGAGCCACTGGCCAAGGTGGGACAGGCCATGGGCCAGCCTAACCTAGCCCATAGCCCGACTGTTTTGTCAAAAACGACATTTTTGATGGTTTTCTTAAAAAAATATGATAGGCTAGATTGGCCCGGGCCACAGGTCATGGCCACCGTAGCTCAGATCGGGCCGTATTAGGAGCAGCCCAGGTCTAGCCCAACTCATTAACATCTCTAAAACATCTCTACCCCATATAAAATATATCATTACTCCTTAAAAAAATATCACTACTCTTTATAAAAGTACTACATTTATAAAAAAAAATTCCTTTAGTCAATACCGTAAGTACTACCTATTCATATTGAAAATACTACAATCCTATATAAAATATACCACCACCTTATATAAATAATACCATTATTTAAAAAAATATTGATAATAAAAAAAATATACCACCACTTTTATGCAAAAAATACTTGTACTTAATACTATAAATACTACTAAAATATTACAAAAACTACAATCTTATACAAAAATACTACCACACTTCTTAGAAAACACAACCTTTATACTAAAAAAATTACTCAATATTATAAATGCTATTAGCTAATATTGCAAATGCTATAAACCTATAAAAAAATACCACTGCATTTTAACTTAAGTGAAATCCACTAATATAAAACCTCAAAATTTGGGAAATTAGGGTTTGAAATCCTAAATTCCCGTAACCAAAAATGAGATTTGACGATGACTCCCTCCTAATTCCTGGGCAATTTCTCATACATTTGCCCTCACACATCTACAATTCTCTTGATAATTAAGTGCATTAAATCCATTAAAATAGAATCAACTTACAAATTAGATGATATTTTTGTTATTAGAAGTGATATTCTTTTTCATTAGAGGTTTTCTAAATTCACTTAGTTTAAGTTTCTCTCCAGCAGGTAAATGGTATTAATGGCATCGATCTTTTTACTTTTTTCCTTATACCCACACATTTTAGACTTAGTTTAAGATATTGACATCTAATATCGAAGAGAAAAAAAGGAGAATGGATAACTTAATTGTGAAATGTATGTATCGTGATGAAAAAGAACATGAGAAAGAAAGTAAATAGATTTTATAACTTTTTTTAATTGTTTTAATTTTGCATTTAACAAATTTGTCAATTATAGACAATGATTCTTAAATTGGGTATAACTTTGTCGTCCAACCTTTGACGTAAATGATTCAAGATGTTACAGAAAGATTAGGAAGAGATGTGAACCTTTTATGTTTTTTATTTCTTTCAGAAAAAGTGAAGAACATGGCTTAAAATCCCTTATCTTTTTTTGGAAAATAAATATGAAAAATTGGAATAATTTTATTAAATTAGGCATAATTTTCTCATTTGATCTCTGATGCAGATGATTTAAGATGCTATAAAAAGCTTAAGAAGAGATCTAAAATTTTTATCGTTTGAGGTTGTTGAGAAAAAGTGAATAACACAATCTAGGAATTTGTTTAGATAATTTGGATAATACTTTTTAAATTGAGCATAAAATTTTAATTCAACCTCTAATGGAGATTATTTAAGATGGTATAAAAATATTAGGATAAGACCAAAAAATAATTTTTGGGAAAAAGTGAAGTACATTATACAGGACCTTGTACCTCAGTTGAAATTTGTGTTACAAGTTCCCCTTCCTAAAATATCTTACATCTAAGCTCTATTAGCATGTTTGTTGCTCCTTTTGACTTGTTTTCACTATAGTTTTAAGGGAAACTACTAAAATGTTCGACTTTGGGTCCTCCTTCAATTCTATGATTTTGTCATCCATAGGGATCCTCAATGTTAGTGTGCGCCAATCAAAATCAATATGATGCATTACGAACAACCATTTGAGTTCGAGAATCATGTATGAGTTGTTCTTATCAAAAGCTAAGAAATCTTTGACAATAGTGACCTCTTGCATTTTCAATATTATCCCTCAGTAAATGATCTTACGGCAAACTAAAATTATAGTGTCCATCACTACCCTATAACTAGCCATTTTCGTAATCAAAATATGGAGGTTTTATACCAATTCTTCTCTCATAAAATTATGTATAGCTCTGTAATCAATTAATACTACACCTCTTACCCCCTTATTTCCTCTTTAAGTTTCATTGATAGGAACAGTTAGATCAATAATAGAGTTTAGAGATAGTTATACTTCACAAATTTAAACTAGAGCTTCAGAACCCCCAAGCTCATCTTACTTGGACATCTCCCCTTCTCCTTCATCATCTAAGATAGCCAACATGTTTAATTCTCTTCCCTTACAATGATGCCCAATGTGATATTTTTATTGCATTTAAAACAGAGCTCTTTTCCTTTTTTACTTGTATCTCAACTACTATCATACGTCAAAAGTATGTTTAGGTGGAGTTTAGATTGAGTTTGGTTGTTTGTAGGTTTTGGGTTATGGATTTAGTATTGTTTTAGGCTCTAATGATTGGGGTCCAAGTAGTATATTTGTTGCAATTATAACTAGTAGTATGAGTATAAGTTTTCTTAGAACTTTTAATGGAATTAAAACCTTGGACTAGGCTCAGGACTTGGTTTCCTTCTTCAATTCTCTCAACAACTTCCATCACTTATATTAGCCCATTATAATTCATCTTCAACAATTATCTCTTTACTTTCTTTTCAACCCTATTGATAAAAATGGCTACCAGTGTTTCATCATCCAAATACTTTGGTATAATTATGAATGATTCCAAATCTTGCTGATATTTAAATACCAAAGAAGTTTTTCATAATAATAGAAGCCTTTGTTATTGTTTGTTCTGGCAAAATTTGCCGTAGAAGTTGGTTTTTGAGCTCCTTCCAAATTATGCTACTAGTTTCCCCCCATTATAAATAGGCCAATACCGCCTCTTGGAGATGGTTTTTCTACTTCAGTTAGACAATTCACAACGAAATAATGCTCTACTATATAGAACAAAGATGTTGGATTCATAGCTTGGCATCTCTAACTTCTTATCATGATAGGTATCAAATACTGTAGCGCGGGAGGTTGTTCCTTCCATCAGATGAGTGCCCTCTCTTCTTAGAGTCTCAATCAAACCCAACATAACCTTAGCACTACTTAACTCAACTATGCTCTTCTTTGTCGAGAAAGAGCTCTTTGTTGGGGCATTTAACACTTAATCAAGTTTATAATTTAAAGATGACACAATTGAATCTAAATAGGAGAGGTGGGTTTCAAATCTTGATAATTTCTCCTCCATAATTTCCACCTAGGATTTTATCGTCATTGTTGACATTCTCTAAAGACCAAACAAATCGGCTCTCTAATACCAACAATGATGGAAACTCAATAGAATAGTAACTTAAGAAAAAAAAGAGAAAATGGAAAGATCTAATAATGAAAAGTGAAGTTGTTACTAATGATGATGAAATTAAAAGAAATAAATATACAACGGCAGTTTTTGGGAGGTACCTCTTTCACAATACCAAAATAAGATTCATTATATATCTTTCCCATCTCTCCTTTACACCTAATCCATTCACCACATCTAACAAAATCCTAACGACATTAACACTTTATCATTCTACAAACATAGTAGCAAACTGTTGGAAATTCACAAATGGAGCCATCTTATATCAGAAAGAGACATATGAATTAAGTGAGTTATATACAAAAATAAGACTCATAACACAGTGCCAAGTTTTGGGTTGAGATATGATATCATAGTTGTATATGTGCTCATTTGAATGTAGTCTAATTTCTCCCTAAACTTCCTTAAAATCTTTCATTGGTATCAGAGCCAAGTTGGTGATATCTGATGAATAGAGATTCATGTATTTGGGTTAAAGTAACTTAAATGACTTCACATGAGCTATGAGTTTAGGGAGAGCTAGTCCAACATGGATAGATCCATTTGTTAGGGAGAGACATTAGAAATTCATAAATGGAGTCATCCTATATTGGACAGAGATTCTCCCTAGGCTGCCTTAAAACCCTTCATTGACCAAATAACAAAAATAGCAACTCTAGTGACAATGAAATATAAAGATTCAATGAGACTTTGATACAAAATTTCAAAAACTAAAACTAAGAATAATTATATTATTTTCTGTATATTTATACTATATACATAAGATAAAGAAAATAATCAAAGAGAACAAATTAGAGGACATAATTTTGGAAACTATCAAAGTAATAATTAATATCGTAAATCAAGAGTCTAGAATATACTCTTTCCATACTACAAAAAGCATATAGGAAATCTCCCTTGTGTATTATGGCTGCGTTTGGATCTGCAGTATGGTGAGGATAAGTTCTTATCCACTATAGCTTCTAAACGCAGTTACATATTTGGATCTGCGGGCGAACAATCGGAGATTGGAGGAAAGCGTGGTACCACCGCAGAAATCAATAAGCAGAAAGAGGGTTACGGTAAGAAAGTGCTTCTGCGGTAGAAATTCTACTTTTCATTAATAACTTTATGATAATTATTATTTTCCATTATACCTTCAACTAATAGAAAGCAAGTCTAACGTATTTATACTTTATATTTATATGACTAATAATATATTTTTATGAAATATTTTATTTACTAAATTTATTTTATTTATATTTTTCTTATTTTAATTTAATATTTTATTATTTATAATTTTAAATTTATATGACTAATAATATATTTTTATAAAATATTTTATTTACTAAATTTATTTTATTTATATTTTTCTTATTTTAATTTAATATTTTATTATTTAATATTTTAAATTTATATGACTAATATTGTATTTTTTATGAAATATTTTATTTACTAAATTTATTTTATTTATATTTTTCTTAATTTAATTTAATATTTTATTATTTATAATTTTAAATTTATATGAATAATATATTTTTAATTATTTATACAACAACTAATAGTTTATTAAATCAATGAACTTTTTAGTCATTTTATCTCTTTTCAGCAACTGTAATCGCACTTGCCAAACACCTATTTTCACGTTTCAGCAGTTACCAAAATAACAATTCCAAACAAATAAGTACTTATTCAATAAGTACTTATCATTTCAGCATGCTGATTCAGTAAGTTATTTACGGCTGCTATTCCTCCAAACCAAGCCTATATCTATATTTGAAGCTCAGATGAACGGTACCGCCGATTTTCTATACATGTGATGTCTGCTGTAAACAATTTAACTCAAATGCCATAGAATGATCAGACAACTAAAATCTGCACAGCGATTTGAGACAATTTGTTACATTGATTAACAAAAAAGATGATTCTGAAGCAGTAATTTGGAAAAAGGAAAGAGAAATTAAAGTCTAGAGTCCTGAAAGAAGTTAGTTCAGTATTTTCCTTCTTTGTAAATAAGGCCAAGATCCTTTAGAGGTGTACACTTTTTTCTTGCGAAATTTCTATTCTTCACCCTCAAATTGCAATGAAATATACCATCTACCTTGACGAACATCAAGTCTCGTCTGAAATCACCAATACATGTAATGTTGCCCCTTCCATCTTCAATTATTCTGCCCCTCCCCACTTCTAATATTGAAATGAATAACATAGTAAAATGAAGCCAAAGTCAAGACTTCCCACTTATTAATTTCCCTCGGTAAGTTCTTTTTAAACTTTCCAGTACTCCCCTTTCTGTTGAGCTTAATTTGGTAGAACATAGGTAAAAGTATCATAAACCTCGGACCCTGGTCTTTTATGAAACTCGGACACCAAATGTTTTTAATGGCCCATGCAGGTCTAGAAACAATGATTTAAACCCCTGAGACTGATAGGATGGAACTTGGAAGAGCCTTAGACAGTTCTCGTTTTCTTTAGCCTTTTCACTGGCCTATTTAATTACAACTGACAGGAAGGGTAGGGCTAGGACATCACCTAGTACACGCGATAGCAAACCATGACTACTCGTGAGCCTCGTTCAAGCTCTTCATGCGCAGCTTGCAAGTTCTTGAAGAGAAGATGTACTCCGAATTGCATATTCGCCCCATATTTTCGTCCCGATGAACGTAAGAAGTTTGCGAAAGTCCACAAGGTGTTCGGTGCAAGCAACGTAAGCAAAATCCTCACTGAAGTGCCTGAATTGCAACGCCAAGATACAGTGAACTCGCTGGCATATGAGGCTGAGGCAAGGCTCAGAGACCCTGTCTACGGCTGCATTGGAGATATAGCTTTGTTGCAGAGAAGGATGGTTGAGCTCCAAGTTGATCTCGCTTTTGCTAGAGCTCGTCTCGCGCGGTATACTGCTAATTCTCCCTCGAACATCTTTAATGATCATGTTGGGATCAAGCACTCGAATGAATTTCCAGCTTGTGGTGGGTTTATTGACAGTTTCTCCCAGAATACATCGGAGCTTGCCCGTGATGGACATGTCAATGATGTTACTCATTTCCCGTTTATATTTTGATCACTTAATGTGCCTCTCACTTTCTTCATTGTGATGCTGCTCACAAGTATTTGATTACAGTTGATGTTCTAATCATGAGTCGAGAATGCCATACTCAGCACTCAATAAGTGAGATTAGAAATTAAACCCCGTGTTTGCGCCTCCTTCAAGTGTTTTATATATAAATATTGCATGTACGATCCCTAATATAAGTTATCAATTGTCTAAATCAAACTTGTTGCCAATAAAAGGCTAGCTATACCAGATTTTAAGTCGAAATTCAGGCATATCTGACAACTTCATTCATTCCAAGATAGCAGTATCAGTTAATATGAGGTCGTATTCTCCCAGTATACTTCTTTACCAACGGTATAAAAAGTTAAAAGTGTCGGTCGTGCCAGTAGAGTTGACGACTACCTCTGTGTAAGTTTCAAGTAAAAGCTAAAAATTGGAGACGCATCATTGTCGTTGCACGTCAAAATTGAATTTGCATAATCCCTCACCGAACAGAGTATTGGCTAATGAATAATGACGTCGCCAGCCCCATAAGCCATTTTCACTTTTTCTTGTGCAATGAGAATCCGAAGAATTGCGCTGGGCCTCACAAGGCAAACCCCGGTTTCTTCACCCAACAAATATCCCAAAATGCCCGACTAGTATAGCTCGCAATTACAGATCATCAAGTACATATTACATCCACACAAAATAATGCTACAGAATCTTCAAGCAAAACAGCATCCACACAAGATTACCTCTTCGAAGAGGTGTTGCTTCTGTAGTACTAGTCATCCACAACAGAAATCGGAGGGCAGCTTCACACCTATTTGCAGTTGAGATCCGTCTCACTTGTGTTAAGCGACTATTTCACTACAATAGCTTAAGCTGTTGTTTGAAGCCGACTTAATTGGTTTTATATATTCTTTAATACATCCCCTCAATTTTAAGCCCTTTGGGCTTGAAACTTGTACAAGCCTACTTTACTTTGTGCTTAATTTTATAAGTAGATGGTAGGATTGGAACTCACGACCACTTGGTCACAGAGGCTCTTATACCATGTTAAGCGACCATTTCACCACAATAGCTTAAGCTATTGTGTGAGGCACACTTAATTGGTTTTATATATTCTTTAACAATTTGTAACCCTAACCGAGGAGTAATTGCGCAAGGATGGAAAGAAGAAGAAAACATAGCACAGAGTACACTACCTGATTTGTGGAGTGAGAAGATATCGTAGTAACGAACTCCACATGGTCTTTCCTTTTTCGGAACTCTTTGGAGGCTACGAGGGAAAACGATTAACGTTTTTACCTTAATTGACAGAATGTAGTGATGAAGTGATAATAATAGGCTTTAGTTGGACTCATATGATGTCGTTGCCTTAGAAGGAGCTTTGTTTATTGTCGTTTTATGGTTATGGACAACGTTTTGTATCATTTCATTTATTAATTCCATTTAACTTAAAAAAAAAACATCATCCAACTCAACATGGGAAACTCCAGACCATTGAACCATGCAAAGATCCACAAGCATGCGTATCAAATTTACCAATAAGGTTCTCATCTCTTGGTCTTAGTGCACCACCGAGGCCACTACTTGTCATGCTGGGATAGAAAGGTTGCAATGCTCACTTGCCAAGTAATACCCACTTACACCCAATACAAGCATATCAAAATTCAAATACATGTCTACTTGAACAACGCTAAAGATCGAACACAAGCATATCCCTAATGTAAAATCTTTAAAAATTTCAAGAAACCAAGACTATAGTAATAAGGTTGGGAATAAATTAAGGTCGTTGTAGGTTTTATTCAGACACAACCCACATTGGCTGCCAATTGCCAAGTGAAGTCCTTATACACTTTACATAGGTTGTAGCAGTCAACCTTGAGTAAGCCAAAACTCCAAATCTGTCTGGATCAACTGAGGTTGAGAAGAGTCTGCTTGGTATTATCCCTATATTTAACTACTTTTTATTTCGAATGAATGACACAAAAGTTGCTAAATTCCTAAAGAAAGATAAATAAGTCAAAGATGCATATCTCCTGTTTCTGTAAAAAATAGGGTGGAGATTGGTATTTAGGAATTTAGGACTGGTTCTAGAGATTAATTAAAGATGATAGAGAAATGTATGTGACTAAAAATTCCAAATAAGTGTCCAAAAATTTACAACCAAGGGCAATAACTTGAATGCAAATAATCTAAATTTGATATGTATTTTTGTAGCTTTGCATGAAATGGACTTATTACGGGTTTAATTGTCAGAGATAATCTTAATGACTAAGTCCAAGCCTATTATCATGCCTACAATCAAGCAAACTGATTTGTTAAATATCTCATAGGACGTTACTATTGTTAATATTGTAAATATTATCTTTATGTAAAATAGTGTAAATTAGTTGTGTAAGATAGAATTTCCTAAGGTTACTTTGATCATATACTCTCATAGCCTTGTATATATATTACTATATCTCATTCACCAAAGAATATATACACAGAAATTATTCTTCTTAACTTTATATGGTATCAGAGCATCGATCCCTTTCTTAATTTTCCTTTGCTCTTCTGCTTCTTCTGTTAATGTTCTCCATGGCTCCTAATGATTCTCAACTCATCCCTAGCAATGCCGAACCCACTAAGCCTGTCATCGTCATCTCTCTCAATAATACTCTCAAGCTTACTTCCACCAACTATTTGTCATGGAAAACTCAACTTGAGCTACTATTATTGAGTATAACCTTCTTAAGTTCATTTACGGATCCTATCCCAACCCTCCCATGACTATCACCCAAGATGATGCATCTGTCCCAAATCTAGCCTACCAAACTTGGCTATGTTAGGATGAGTTGATATTTGTTGCACTTTTTGGCACCTTTTCCCCCTCTCTTGTCCCCCATTTATCTCAAGCCAAAACCACTCAAAAAGGATAGGAAACCTTAGCCAAAACATATGCCAATCCCTCACGAGGCCATCTTAAACAAATTAAGGATCATCTCCACAATATCACTAAGGGAAACCGCTCTATTACTAAATATATGCTAGAGATTAAGGGGTGTGTTGATCAACTTGCTTCTTTTGGTCAACCTGTTGATCATGAGGACATCATTGACAAAGTTCTTGATTAACTTAATGATCTTGACTATGATGTTGTAATCTATGCAGTCCATAGTTGTTGTAGTCTATGCAGTCCATAGTCGTGACTCTCCCATTTCTTTTGAAGAATTACATGAGACCCTTATCAACTATGAGCTCTCCATCAAGAAAAAATCTTCTTCCTCCACTCCTTTTCCAACGGCGGTTAACTATGTGGCTAAAAATCAGTCTAAAAACTATCGTCCATCAAGGAACAATTTTGCTCCACAATCTACTGGTCTCCTTCCTATGCCTTAGTCTACTTCTGCTCCTCCTCATTGCACACCCAAGCCATTCGAAGGCAAATGTCAGTGGTGCCATACTCAAGGGAATTATGTCACTCAATGTCTGATATTTTGCCAACAATTTCAACATGCAATCCAATTTTCTCACTCCTCTCACACCACTGTCATTCCACCATCTTCTCAAAATTGCTTTGTCTCTAAAGGGTATGAACCACATTCCTATCCTCATGCTTATGTTGTCCCGACACCTAAAAATCCTCCTAATAGGTGGCTTCTTAATAGTGGGGCAACCCATCATGTTACTAATGATCTAGAAAACCTTGCTCTTCACTCTCCTTACGATGGCACCGAAGAGCTCATTATTAAAGATGGTTTCGACCTAACCATTGCAAACACGAGCTCCACTTCTCTTTTTACTCCCTCCTCTCAATTTTGGTTAACTAATATTCTTCATGTTCCATTTGTTTCCCAAAACATTATTTCTATATCTAAGTTTTGTTATGATAACAATGCTTCAATCACTTTCTCACCTACTTGCATTCTTGTGAAGGATCTTCAAATGGGGACACCTCTACTTTAAGGCCCAAATAAATATGGTATCTATGAGTGACATCCCACTCGTTTTGTTGTTCATTCAACTATTTTGGATCCCACCTTAAATTGGCATCATAAATTAGGAAAACCTTCTTATTATATTCTTCGCCATATCACTACTACTTTTAATCTATCTATTCCCAAGTCAGTCTCTTTTCAATGTAATTCATGCGATTGTAATAAAAGTCACAAAATGTCATTTTATCAAAACACTATATCATATAAAGGTGGACTTGATTTTATATACAGTGATGTATGGTCTTCTCCTACTCTTTCCTATGATGGTTATAAATATTATATCTTGTTTGTTAATCACTTCACTAAATTCATGTGGTTTTACCTACTAAAACACAAATCTGATACTAAAACCGTCTTTCTTTGCTTTAAATTGCTTGTAGAAATTTTTTTCCAACTTCCCATTAAAACCCTTTTTAGTGACAATGGGAGGGAGTATGAAGGTCTTGACCCCTCACTTGCTAGCTTTAGTATCACTCATCTCACATCTGCTCCTCACACCCAGAACATAATGGATATTTCGAAAGATGGCATCATCATATCGTCGAAACAAGTCTATCTCTTCTTTCCTATACATCTATGCCCATCAAGTATGTAACATTCTCTCACCTATGGGAAGGGTAAAATAGTAATTTGGAACGGGTTAGGAATGCTTAAAATTGTTTTGCTATGTTCATGCAT
>JANZXR010000172.1:13165274-13192314 GCA_027575705.1 Erythroxylum echinodendron
AGAACACAGAGGACACGTCATCATATAGACGATAGAACATAGAGGGAAGGATGAATAGAATGAAGAAGTATCGTCTGTGCTAACGTCAGAACACAGAGGACACGTCATCACACAGACGTTAGAACATAGAGGATAGTTCATAGGTTAAGGATTATAAGAAGGAGTTAAGAGGTAATATGAGTTGAAGCGTATCGTCTATGTTACTGTTCACAGCGTATCATCTGTGTTACTGTTCACAGGGTATCGTCTGTGTTGTTGTTCACAGATTTCGTCTGTGTTACTGTTCACAGACTTCAAACGATAATTCACGATCAATAGAGGGTCAACCTAGAAGATAAAAGTCAACCACAAAGGATAGAACACAGAGAATAGATTATGGGCTAAGTATTATAAGAAGGAGTTAAGAATTTACTTGAGTTGAAGTGCATCTTCTGTATTACTGTTCACGTATTTCTTCTGTCCCATTGTTGACCCCTTAGAAGATAGAATTGCCCTTTGAGGTCTCATGGAAGTTATAGACCTTGAAATCTTCTTTCAAACCGTATAAAGAATACCCTGAACCTATTCCCCTAGCGAAAGTTATGACGTTTGTAAAATATCGTCTGTGTTTTCTAGACTTCGTCTGTGACATTGTTCACGCTATCGTCTGGGTCACTGTTTACCGTGTATCTTCTGTCCCATTTTTGATTCTTCAAAAGATAAAGTTGGTCTTCAAGGTCTTCATGAAAATTTTAGTTCTTGAAGTCCTCTTTCTGTCTATCCAAAGAAAACTTAGTTTGGATGCTTATCGGAGAAGTTATACTAATAGCCCAGAAGTAAGTATATGTGTAAAGTGAGGACTCACCCACACTAATCATTGAAGGATTCGGGTTGAACGGTAGGAATGGACTAGTCGATTATTCTAAGAGCTGAACTGAGACTAGAAAAGGGGAGTTTGAGAAGATAATCCGATAGTGGTCAAGGTGTTTCTCTTTGGAAGATAACTTACGTATTAAGGTATTCTGCATGCGAGTTGGACTCCGAACTCGGGGTCCGACAGATGTGATATCAGTGCAAGTAGGAGTTAGACTCTGAAATTCGGGGTCTGATAGAGTTGTTATCAGAGCAAGTAGGAGTTAGAATCCGATAACAGAGTCCAACAAAACTGGCTCTACATTGTACCTCTTCCATTGTCAAACTGTACAAAGCCACCCCTCTGTCTAAATCCTCATTGTCTTGATCCATTCGGTGGTTTGAAGGCTCGGTTCTGTCTCTTGTTAAATCTTCTGCCCGAACCACTCTGAATTTCATTGGGTCTTTTCATGCTAGACACTTATCCGGACTCTACTTGTCCCTCTCTCAGTAACTGCTCAATTTTGATCAAGGCAGCCCTCAACTCAGTAAAACTACTCAAGGTTGTGATTGCTAACCTTGTTCTAATATCTATATTCAACCCATCTACAAATCTCCTACACTTGTCTTCTTTTGTATGAATTAAAGCAGTAACATACCTCAAAAATTCATTGTGCCTGTTCTTATACTCTGCTACAGACATTCTGCCTTATTTCATATCTAGGAACTCCTTCATCTTTCTATCCAAGTATATCTTGGGCATGTAATTCTTCCTAAAAGCCCTCAGAAAGTCTCCCCAATTTAGAATGCAAGGCCTGGTGGCACTGCCTAGAATAGTTTTCTACCATTGATATGCTAGACCTTACAATAGTGAGACTGCATAATTAAATCTCTTATCTTCCTTACAGTCTATCTGATCAAACACTCTTTCAGTTCTCTCTAACCATCCCTCGGCCTCTATAGGGTCTGTAGTTTCATAGAAGTCTACAACCCCCTGCTTTGGCAGTTTGTCATACCTCCTTTCCTTCTCTCAAAAATTATTAGAGGCATCACATCTGGTTGAGACACAGAAGACTCTCTGTTGGCTCTTTCTGATCCTAGGTCAGCTGAGTGTTCCATTTGATTGCCTACGTCGGATAACCTATAATACACAAAATCTTCGATTACCATCCGAAATTTTCACAATATTTCATAACTAACATTCCTACATATCCTTATGTGCTTTGATACCAAAATGTAACACCCCAATATTATAAATTACATACCGGAATATCCTGTGGACATTCTAGTATATAATCTAAAATAATGGCGAGTTAACTATCTCACCTTCACATTCCAAAATAGCATCATAAGTAAAAATTAAAAATAACACATTATCTAAAATTTGAAGTTTCCTCATTTCATACCATAAACCATTATTTACAATGTAGTCTTTCATATGGATACATTGTCAGCCTATCAAAACTCACAATTTAGTTTACAAAATATGCTACATAAATGAGGAACTAAACCAAAAATGAAAAACTAATCTTTTGTCCCCAGCTGACCGACCTTTGAGTCATAACTTGAACCAAAATTGTAATCTTAGCAGCTATTCGTCGCTCTATCTCGAACCTAAAATTGTTAACATTGCAATTTTGGTGAGTTTTACGAACTCAATGAGGTAACCATCATCGATGGTCCACTCAATTCACACATCACATCAATACACGTAACATATAATTCACATCTTTACATATGCATAAAGTATCACATTTAACATTCTCATTTAGCACAAGGTAACAATACAATTTAATTAGTCAAACATACGTATTAAATGTATATGTAATGTTCATGAGACTCATATTCATTATTATTATTGTTATGACTAAGTTGCTTTTCTTACTAGCCCATATCCCTTAGTGGATACCGAGCTGTATCAAATAATGTCCTATATCCCTTAATAGATACCGGGTACATTCATAACTGAACTCGGGGCTCTGATCATAGTCTGAGCTTTAAGATCTTTATACTGGCAACTGTAGTCACAACTACCTTTATTTTTCATGCATTCATGTAATGGATGCTTCGCATTCTCATATTCTCAGTCAATCCCATAATTGAACATTCACATTCAGATCGCATTTATCATCGGACCTAAGTCTGGCATTCAACAAAATCGTTGAGCACATTTATTTCATCCAATTTACATACAAGGAGCACTTTAATATCATATTCATCAAATCAGAATCTTTGGACCTTCATATCCAGAATCAGTATAAGAAATCACACATTCATAAGAAAATTCAAGCATAATCAAAACAAGCAGTTAATTGAGTGAGACTGTCTAGGTTACTCATAATTGCTCCCTTTTTGCTTAATGCCTTGAAGTTCCAATAATATTTGGAAGTAGTCGCTCTACTTGCTCTCCTATATACAATCAAATACATTTATATGTCACTCATGTGCATTTTCATGAGAATAATCAGTCATAAATACATTGATGAATGTGTCATGTAACATGTATGTTCAATGACAGTTTCTCGGGTGTGTTTCTTTAATACTCTTTATAATCAATTTCAACATCTTCCAAGCATTCTTTTAATCCTTGATAACCTTTTATTCACTTTAATCCCTTCAGTCAACATCAATTAAGTTCCTTTAAGAACTCATTTAAACCTACATACTTCATATGGTAACATTCTTACTTGAATTAGGTTAAAAAATCCAAAAAAAAATCACCTTTTAATAAAGCCTCTCAGGTCACGTTCATGGTTTCCATGATCCTGACTTTCTTCCTTCATCAGCAAAGTCACGATCGTGTTGATGCACAATCGTGATCTGCTATGTTTTCTTCCTTCTTTTTTTTTCCATTTTTGACCTAGAATTCGCGTTTTTAGGTAACACTTTCTTCTATTCAAACATTCCTCTATGTATTAAGTTTCTAATGACATCAAATTCATACATTTTAGTTTAATATCGTGCAAGTTATAATCAAAATACTCCATACTATTTCTTATACCTTAATAGAACATAACTCTCAACTTCAATCCAAAATTCAAGACTCTTAAAGATAGATTTCAAATTCAATTCCTTCATGAAAAATGTAGCCATATGTCTCTAGTTTAATCTAAATGAAGAATCAACTCATTTGGAAATTTAAAGATCAAAGTATAGCGAAAATATCGAAGCATAATCAGTGAAATCATTCAAGTTATCAATATTCCAGTACACTCACCATTTCATCCTAAATTTATCCCTCAATCCTTTGTAAATGAGTTCCAATGTTCCTAAATTTTTATGGAGAGGAATAACAATGTATTAGGAATCTATTGGTTCAAGTTTCAATTCATTTGGAGGTTGGATGAAAAAGTTATAGCCAAAAGATTCAAAGTTGTTCTAGTTCATATTCAGACTGCAAAAACCAAAATCATACATATAAACCATCACCTTCTTCTTCCTCTCTCTATTGCCATTCTTTTCATAATCAATCACAATCCAAAACCCAAAACAGAACCTATAGCCATACAGTTCTACATCACATTTTCTTCTCTTATTTATGTTACACTCAAAAACTCAAGACAAACGAATTAAAATCCCTGATTACTAACAACCATAAAAAATAGATCACTATTCACGCAACTCCATTTCAATTCATCTTTTCTGCACTTTTCTATTCTTTTTTGTATGTTTATCTTCTGTACATTCTCTATTTCGCCAACTCTCATTAAACTCATATTTTTACAAACCTACCACTTTCTGCACACTTTCTATTCACAAATCTTCCATCTAGCTCATTCATCAAGTCTATTCACCGAAACTACACTTCGCAAACCACGCATGCATGTATTCATTTACACAATAAAACATCAAAAAAATCACTTACTTGATTCATCAAAGCTTTCAGCAGTGAGAGTGAATCAAAGACACAAAATACACAACTGTTGTTTCGTTGTTGAATAATACAAGAAGGGAATTTGGTAACCAGTGTTTTCGGTGGTGAAGAACAAACGATGGTCATTTTCCATATTAAAAACAAAGCAATGTGTGTTCTTAATTCACTGCCACATGTCACTTTTGCATGTGAGCCAATTGTTACTATATAATCAGTCTATGTGTCACGCTTCCATTTGTCCATTATTTAAAAGTTTTCCTAGTCCAAAAATATCCCAAATTTTTAGAAATTTCCTAAAATTCACCAAAAATTTTGAAATAATATTAATAGTTTCCAAATCAATTTTCAATACATAAAATCCATAATTCATATTTTAATCGATTATACCAGGAAAATGCCAATGAATTCATGTACAATTATTTCATGAATTTCAACACAATTCACATATTGAAATATGTCATATGATGCATGAAATGCACTTCTAATTATTCAGTATACACTTTTCTGGGGTCCTAGCCCTTAACATGGGATATTGAGACGTTACTAGCTAGACCTCCCTTTTGGTGTGGGTAACTTTTGTCAACATTGAGATAGATTGTAATGTGCCTATTTCTCTTTTTTATATTTTATAATAGTTGAGCTATAGAAAATCTAATACAGTTTTCATTTTTCCCAAAAAATTTATCATTTTTCAGTTAACATTACCTCTTGTATGCCTCTACCTTTCTAATTTTTCTAAGTCCATGCTTGTTTCACAGGAAAAGTAGGACGTTTATTCATGAAGAATCTTATGATCATCGCTTCCCATGTCCTTGCACCTTGCTGTAAAATATCAATGCTTGGGGCTACCATCAACTTTCCTTCAAGTTCAACAAGAGGGCTATAAAATAGGGAAGAGTCCCCCACAACTTGCTTCGAATTTTTTCGAGCTTCAGTATACTTGTTATACACACTCACACTTTAAGTTAATAAGGTTAGGGATGAGGTAGGTTGATTTGTTGAATGGGAAGGAGAATGATGATTTATTGGGCCTGACGAATGTGGAGAGGAAATGGAAGATTAGCGTAAGCGGGAGAAATCAAACTCCATTAAAGTTTAAATGGAAATTTGATAATAGCAGGGTTAAGTGTTTTTAAGACAGTTACCATGAACAACCAAGAAAAAACTAAGCAAGAAGAAAAGTGGAAGGAGAAATATCTAATTGCCCTTAATAGAGATGGAAAATTTTGGCTCATGGACTTAAATTTAATTGTTTTGAATGGGTCAAGTTATGAGCCAAGTCTAGGCCTAGATAAACTCGAGGTTTAACTATTTTAAGCAAAATAAAATAATTTATTTGAATGAGTTGAATTTCAAATAAGTTTAGATTTGAACAACCCAAACATTGATTCAATTAAAAATATAAATTATTCTATATTTTTAATTTTAAAAACTTGACCAGGCGTGACCTATGTGCCAGTAGATTGTCATCCCTAACAACCTATTCGTGGCAACCAAGTAAAAAGAACGAGAGAGGAGAAGAACGTTGTTGGGTGAAAACAGAGGAGAAGTGTACAAAAAGCAAAGTCAGTGGCTGGAACAAAAGAGAAATGCCTGAAGAAATCAAAGAGAATGGCTAGAGAGAGGGAGGAGCTTCTCACTCATGTTTTTTCTCTATCCCCCAACATTAACCACCGAAGTTGCTGAACCGTTTTCTATTCAATATTCACGCTCAAAATTTGGCAGTTGCTCCACAGCTTGTTAATTTCCCAAAGCAGACATGCAAATGCAATGTGATGGTGGAAATAGGGAGAGAGGTGGACCAACCCAATTATATGTAACGAAACTCTAATGAGCCCACATGACATTCAGCTGTAGCATGTTTATCTTGTGCTGGATCTTCATCAGAGAGGACCAGAGAGAGAGAGAGAGAGAGAGAGAAATCGAGAGGATGAAATGCTTTACAGCGCACGAGTCCATCAAATCCGGTTTAGGAGGCCTATCATTAAGATTAGCCATAATTGCGAGCGGTTATTTCCGTTAAATTATAGATAAGGATTCATGAAAGTAATATGATTTCTAAACAGCGTCACTCCAAATTTGACTAACATTGTTCAATGTCCATGTAATATAATATCTCACGTCCTGTCCCCATGGCCCATGCCCCACTTTGTGTAATTTGAGTGCCTCAAAATACATCACTGGAAACAACATCCTATATATGGACAGGCAAGCAACTCTATATGGATGTATGATCAGATGCAATAATTGGGTATTAGTTGATTCAACTGGTAAGATCAGATGCACTACTCCTCATCAGGATTTACTGAAAAAGAACAACATCCTCATTCTCCAAAGATAAAGCTACTTTCCACACTTGATCTTGGAGATGAGTCAGGATTCTTGTCAACATGTATGAATTAAACCCACCACTTACTCTTAACCCGCAAGCTAAATCAGAACCAGTATCTAACACACCATTTATACGTTTGATGTGGGTATCAAAACCTAGATTACCCTCACCATGTAAACTAAAGATTCTTTTTCTTTTCTAAGTACAGATTATCTTGAAAAGACGTTTTAGGCTCGTCACAAACCCATCTGGAAAAAGGAAGGGGGGACAAGATAAGCATTGAGGAATAAGAAAGAAATAAGCGTAAGCATGCAGATCATGCATATCCATCATAAAAAGTTGGAACGACCGATATAAGACTAGTATCTCTATTGCGTTTGGTAAAACTTTATTATCCTTTTCAGGAGATAATGCTTTATCTTGCTTCTTTATAGGCCTTTTGTATTGACGTATACTACCCTTTAGCCAGTTTTTACCGTATCATAGTAATTTTGCTCCTCCTTGTACATCATAAGCTCACTTCCCTTTTATCTCTCTAGTCTCTACTGAGACTTTGTGCAGAGAAATTAAGACGTCTGTGATTGACAGGAGATTTGACAGGAGAATCTTTAGTTACGTCATGCAGGGGTTATCTTGCAAGTAAATGTCTGCATGCTTTGTAGATACCCAGTTACTTAACTTTTTTTTTTTTATTGCATTAGGTATCTCAATTTAGTAGGACTAATCTTAAACCTCTAAGATCCCACTTTAAGAATCCTAGAGGATGTAAATTTGGAACCCTAAGATCCTTCAAGTTCTTAGGTAGTCTGTACACTTTTGCGCACAAAGAGTCGTCACATACTTGATTGGTCAATTGCTGATTGATCGCTGACCCCCTACTCAGCATCAGGTTCCCAACAACCCTTGTGTTCCCTAGTAGCTTCAACTCCCACACTGCCGCTGGAAGCGAGGTATCCGTAATTGATCCGATCAAAGAGCTGTGCCCAGGAGATTAGAGGATCATCAATAAGACAAATTTTCCATTTCTCCTCCTTTGGCATAACTCGAACTCAAGACTTTCTGTAAAGGAAAGCCTTAAGTGAGGAGCTGAAGCCATTAAACCACTCCTCGTTGTCCCAGCTACCTAACTTAATCCGATGCGAGGCACATACAATGTCTTTCAAAATTCAACTCCTCATTTTCTCTGCAATCAACAATCTTGACACAATCGGCACTAATTAATATTAAATTTGTATCATTCTGCGGCATTAAATCAAATCTAAACACTCAGCATATCAACCACTTATCTACTTATTTACTATTGGAGATGTTTGAAAATGCAAGATTTCCATATTAATTACTTAAAATTTTTAGTTTGTACTGGAGTAGCATGAAAACAAATTTTAGCTTCCAATAAAAGGATAGATTATGTTGTTGGACAAGCTCTGCGATATTTCGGACAACTGAGTTAATAATCCAGCTGGCTGTCAAGCAGATATCTGAATAGAATTTGGTGAGATTCAGATGAATGATATAAATGTCAATGCATCTAACAGTGATTTGCACTTCATGTACTTTGTTTCCGTTCCATCTATGGACTATAAAGACGTTTGATCTCCGTCACAAAATGTTCCGAAGAACGGGAACAAGATTAAAGTTTGTGATATAATGTAAAAAAAACGCTAAAAACGTACAGAACCAAATAAAATTCATTTAAGAAAAAGAGTATTTCACTTGGTCAATTCAATCATATGATAATTGGAAGAAATTAAACAAATACAATGGTTAGTTTTTAATATCATCAAATCCAAATACTGTGTTAAATTTCCTAATTTTTCTCATTTATGGAAGGATGGTTCACATGAAACAACGACTTCATCTACAACTTAAAATCTTATGCCATTAATTATCTTTTATTTGAAATATTATATTTGTTTATTAAATCTTTTAAACATTCCTCTTTCTTACATCCTTCACGTTTTGAATTTGAAGTTATTAGAGTAAATTTTAGTTTAATTTCTTATAATTGAATTTCTTTAGTTGACTATTTATGTTCTCTTTAAGCATATTTTCAATTGAACTTTTAGTTTAATATAATAGCAATAAAGACTCTTTCTCAACAATTATTACAAAATATCTTTTTATTTTTATATATTATGTTATATTTTATAACTTTTCCTATTTGAAAAAGAATTGGTTTATATACAATGAAAGAGTTTATCTTTATTCTAAAATATTAAAAGCATTAGATTACGAAATTTGTATATGTAAAAAGCTATATTCTTTTCTTTATTTTCTGTGTAGGAGTGATTTAGCATAAAGCATAGGAAAAGGTAATATATATTTATCAGAAAAGTGGTACATAATTTTATCACATACACAAAGGGAAAAAAAAAATCAAAAGTTATCATTTTCAAAAATTAAGATTTCTTTAATTATGTAACATGATTGATTCGTAAATATAATACAACATAGTTTTGACTAGTTCTTTTTGCTTGATTTTTCATATAATTCAATCATTTTATCATATCATTTTTTAATTAGATATGTATTATGTAATTAATGTATGTATTATTTGAATTCAATCATGTTAGTTCTACATTGTTATTGTTTAATTATTGTAATGATGTTTAGAAATTAGTTTTGAATTAATTCAGATGATGAATTACATATCGTTCACTCAAATTATTTTTATATAGTTTACGTTATATTTAATGACTATCAATCAAATGACTCTTATTTAGGATAGGTTCTAAATAATATTGAAACATGACAATCTATTTATAAAATAATTTAGAGAATTAAGTCAATGAATCACTTATACAATCATTACAATGAGTGTTCGAACAATGCTCCTTATGAAAATCTCAAATTAGGTTAGTTATATGAACTTTTTATTTAACAAGAACTCACATATTTACTCAAATATCTCTATACTACAATTTATGAGATCAATTATTGATTCATAAAGAAGAAACATAATTTTATTTGTATTTATGTTATATTAATATTTAGTTTTAGTAAAGTGACAATTAAAGACAATTTAGTGATAATACTTACATACAGTATAAATATCCAAAGTAAGATCTCTTCACAATTTTTTTTTTACCATGCATATTTATTTCGTGAACTTTATGTTATATATTAATTAATCAAACAAACATGTGTAAGATAAAAAAAATTTGTACTTAATTATGTCATAAGATAAATAATGATGTCATTAAAATTAAGGTCTATTTAGTCTTAAGAGTTAAGACCACTTACTTAAATACAGAGATACCTGCAAAGACTTCGATATATGAGAACCATTCTCGCAATATAGAGTAAATTTTTTCTGTTAGTCTCGAGTCAATTTAGTATGGAACAGAAGGATAAAAAGGTAGAATGGCATTCTTTGATTCAATTCTTGTGCGTCAACACCTCCAAGAGACAGTGGGGCTGTGGGATTTATAGTCCATATCCACGAGGGGAATAAAGCGGAGGATGTGGGTGCCTCCTTGTTGAGCACTTGGAGACACTCTCTATGGCCTATGCCTAATATCTGCTTTCATGATCACTTACTATGCCATGCCTCTCATACGATTGCACAACACTTGAAATCCAAACACAAATAGTAAATATATTGCATGCGAAAAGCAAGCTGGAATTTGATAGCCGACTACTCATAGCCAGTGAGCCTTTAATTACCAAGTGCGCAGGGTAAGAGATGAAGGAATAACAACTGCTGACCATAGCTCTTGGATTCCGAGAATATGATTTTTACATTCTTTTAGTAATCTAAGTTAATCAATTTAAATATTGACAGCATAATCGGTAGATTTGGTCCCATCAGATGGATAGTTAGCGAGCCATGCAATGCATGTGAACCCTACAACCCAAGCTAGAGCTGTCTTGTTTCACCTTAGTACTTTGCTCCTTCATCTACAGACGTTCCAAATAAAGAAGAAAGCGCATCCATACACGACTTTATTGTCCTCTTTTAACTTATACGACTTGAACTTGCAATAATTGAATAAGCATTTTGACATTTCTTATGAGGCATATTTCAAAATGAAAAAGAAAAGATGAAAGAATTAAATGCTGACGTTAGGAGATGCTATGTACTGTATACGCCAATTTGATGTATCCGTGTCTTTTATTTCAACAAGTACCAGTTTGCGCCTTAATTGCTCTTTACCGCACATTTTCCTCAAATTCATGTAAGAGGATAATAGTCATCCACCCTGCGGATCTGTATACAAATTCTCATACTGTAGATATAATTAAATAAATGCTCAGAATTTTTCTATCTATAGGTTATTGTGGGGCTGAAACTTTAGGATCCTGTTTTATTTTATTTTATTTTTGTTTACTTTTTAGTATTGATAATAATTAAATATTATATAATTTCAGAAATTAATTAATTAAATAATTTCATGTTAATTTCTTTTAAACTATTTATTAAATAAGTGGAATTTATTTATAAGCTATGTATTTTAATATATATTTCAATTATTAGAAAAATTTTGAAATTTATGTTTTTAAATATTAAAATATTTTTAAAATAAAAAATTAATTAAATAATTATAATATATCAGTCATAATTCTTACTATTAATTAATGCTAAATAATTTAAAATATTTTTTTAGTAGATGTTAAATTAGATTATGACAACAAATCAAAATAGAAAATAAGATTTTTATGATTTTATAAGTTATAAAAATTAGAAAAAATTAAAAACACAAATTCAAATATTTATTGAACTTAAAAACAAAACCAAACCAAACATACCCAAATTTCCGCCTGAGTAAAGTATGGAGAGGGTAAGATGTACGCAGCCATACTCACATCTCCGATGGAGATACTGAACTTAAAAACAAAAATTAAAGAAAAAACTAAAAATAGGAGTGGAAACAAACTAATTCTTATTCTTAGGATATATAACCATGTTGTTTATCCAACCTTTTAAAGGATCGACATGAATTCTGTCTTCTATGTTTATCAGTTCTTGTCTATAGTCATCATACAAAATTTGAAGTTGTTAAGTGCCTTTAGTTTCTTCGTATCTTTGGAACGATTAAAGTATTAAACACGAATTCTTGAAAAAAAAAAAAAAAAGGTTGAACTTCATCCGATTGCCAGTGCTCCTTGTGGAAACTTTTGAGATTGATTTCAGGATAAAGCCTTAATCAATCAAGGATATTTTTTAAAAAAATCAAGTACATGATCACGAAAACACTGTTAAATATATATTTGATTTCAGATTGGGTCCAGGATTGCTGATCATCACGCTTGCAGACTCCTTGCCGCTTTTATGACTCTATATATATACCAATCCAAATCGATAAATCATAAAACCAGAACGGCGATTTTGCTCATACCAACTTCTACTGCATTTTAATTGAAAATGGAATCTATCCAACAAAAAGTAAAAAAAGATTTTTAATTGGTGAGATAAAATTAACCTAACGGACAGAAAGCAAAAGCGAAGCTGTTAAACTTTGTTTCGATATAAATATTTCCATAAAGTAATGCCGGGAGAATCTTGGCACAAATCTTTCACAGTTGGACAGCGAAAGATACACATGTTCTCTTCTCCTGTAAGACCACTGACCACTAGTTAATTATCGTTGCACCCATTTCGTTTCCCTTAAATCGGACCTCATTCCAACACTTTCTCTACAACCATAAGACGAGAAGAACAGCAAAATCAAAGTTATCTATGGCTTATTCAGTGCATGTCAAAGAGGCTACCATGATCAAACCCTCCGACCCAACCCCAAGTCGTTTATTGTCCCTTTCAGGTCTAGATTCACAGCTTTTTTTACGTTTCACTGTAGAGTACCTCTTTGTTTACAAGTCTCGCCCTGGTCTGGACCAAAATATTACAACATCTCGTCTCAAAACCTCGTTAAGTAAGATCATGGTGCCTTATTACCCAATGGCAGGTAGAGTAAGGGCTAAGTCCAGTGGTTCAGGCCTAGAAGTGGTGTGTAAAGCTCAAGGTGCTGTGTTTATTGAGGCTACGTCTGATTGTACGATCAACGAATTTGATAGAGCTCCAACTTACGTGACACAATGGAGGAAACTGCTCTCAGTACCTGTAACAGATGTTCTTAAAGGAGATCCAGTTGTCGTTGTCCAGCTGACGTGGCTCAAAGATGGAGGTGCCACGTTGGGAGTTGGCATCAATCATTGTGTTTGCGATGGAATTGGCGGTGGTGAGTTTCTGAACTCGTTAGCTTCGTTGGCTGCGTTTGAATGTCGAGTAACTGATTTAAAGCCCAAACCCGTTTGGGATCGTCATCTTCTTGATCCAATAAAGCCTCCTCGTCCTTACCCCGTTAATCATCAGGAGTTCAACAGAGTTCCAGACCTTGGTGGGTTTATATCTCGCTTCTCTAAAGAGAGATTGATCCCAACTTCAATCAGTTTCGACAAACGTTGTCTGAATGAGTTGAAGAGAGTTGCTTTACGTTTATCCACGACACAACCCTCTGGGTTGAGATTCACGTCCTTTGAGGTATTATCCGCTCATGTCTGGAGAAGCTGGGCTAGAGCTTTAAACTTACCGCCGAACCAAATGTTAAAACTTCTCTTTAGCATCAACATTAGAAACCGAGTTAAGCCCAGCCTACCAAGTGGATACTACGGCAACGCATTTGTGCTTGGCTGCGCTCAAGCAAGTGTTAAAGATTTGTCAGAGAAAGGCTTGGGGTACGCCTCATTGTTGATAAAGGCCGCAAAGGACCGAGTGAACAATGACTACGTGAGATCGGTTGTTCAATCGGTGAGCTTGTCAAGAGCGAGTCCTGACTCGGTTGGGGTTCTAATAATGTCGCAATGGTCAAGACTGGGGTTGGAGATGATTGACTTTGGGATGGGAAGGCCGGTTCATGTGGGCCCAATTTGCTGCGAGAGGTACTGTTTGATTGTGCCGGTTCATAGTCAGACCGATGCTGTGAAAGTAGTGGTGGCGGTTCCTGCTAGTAGTGTTGACAAGTACGAGTGTTTGGTGAAGAGTCCACACATGTGAGGACCATAGGATTTTGGCTCATTTGCCGACCTTACTTTTTACTATTTTGACTTCCATCGTTTTTGCTCTCCTAAGTCCTAATACAATGAGAACAGATTTGGTCCCATAACGAAATTCAGTCTCAACCAACATATAAAAAGAAGTAGCCTTTAACATCGTATTGTTAACCATTTATGAAAAGTAAGATGTGCGTGATTTTAAATCAACAAAGAGGTGTCTGACTTCATCGCTCTTCTATTTTACAGCTATTCAATAAACATAAATAAAACACTAAACGAGGGTATCTCTTCTGCGATCCACCAAAAATCACTATGATGGGGGCGTACCTTGATATTTGCAAGCGAGATGGCTTACCCACCCATCTATGACTATAAGGTCTATCATTAAATTTATGCCCAATTAGAGGTGTTCTAATCCACTTTGCTCCAGTTTGAAACAGATAGCCCATTTGTCATGGGCCAGCCATATTCAAACGGGAATAGACAGTCAAGTCAATGGGTCAACCGTTAACTTGCATTACAAGGTGCAAGTGAGTGCGTAGCGTGTAAAGTAATTGACGCTCCTTCGTGGCAACTAAGTGTTGGAAATTCTAATTTCTCCAGGCCCCCCAAAATCCTTTAGAAAGAAATGCCCGAGAGGGTGTCACTTCGTTAGATACGCTGACGATTGCAGAACTCGAAAGTCGAAACTGTTCACTTTTTTTCTGATATTGTTAAATTTTTAATTAATTCCCTGTCTGCCAAGTGCCAATACCACAGAAATGTAAATGTGAAAATTTTCCATCATTTATATGAAATTTTATCATTAATTAAGGACCATACTAAATTTTTATTTAACTTCTATTTTTTAAAAAGTGGTTTATATACAAAAATATTATATCTTCACTTAAAATTTTAAAATATTTAATGATGATTTTATTTTTATATAAATTCTTTTTAGTTGACAAAATCTGATAGTTAATTGTCTTTCTATAATTAAAAACTATTAAAAATAATTTTAACTAATTCTAGATTTAAAAACGCTACTTTTGATAGAGAAATATAAAACAAAATTTTAATTGTTGTCAAATAATTATATTTAAAATTTGACATTAAATTAGTTTCTTATTTCCTATTTAGATTAGGATATCACAGTTAATAATTAGATTTATGACTTAAATTTCAGAATAGAAACAAGGAATTATAAAATTTTTTAAATAGAATATGTTTTACTATTTTAGTTAAATGTTAAATTAATGTTTTGATTCATTATTTGCAATTAATTATTATATATAGAAGTAGTCAAAAATCAATTAAACCAACCTAAATTATCAAACCAATTATTTCATGCTTCCTCAAATTTACATAATATATATATTTTAGAATACTAAATTAACCCTACAATGGAAATGAAGGGAACAGCTAACAAATAGATAAATATAGAGTCTTTAAAATTATATGCATCATTAATTAAATCACTTATTTGGACTTAATTATATTCCAGTAGTTAAAAGACTTTCGTAAGAAACCTTTACATTTGCTCACATAAATTTTCCCATATTTTTGTTTTTTTTAATGATCATCATCAAATATTTCAATTTCTCATTATCTCTTATTTATTGATAATGTCAAATTTATTAACTATTCTTTAAAGTTATCAATTGAATGGTAATACCTTAAACTCATCAGGCATATATGATTGAGTTTAGTTAATAAGATTTTCGCATATTCTCATACTTGTCCAACAACCCTTAAGATAGTATACGAAAAGAGCTCATTGTCATATATCTATTAGGAATATATGATGTCTTGATTAATGAATCAGTCCTTGAGTAGATTTTGTATCTTATACTCTAAGTCATATCTAACATTTCATTCTCCTTTGATTACATTCATTTCATCGTGTCACAAATGTATTCAATTCTTTTACTAAGAATCGATGACCACCTTTAAATAAATAATTTTTCTTATATGATTTACTAATTAACAAAATCTTTATCTATTTTAAATTCTGTTTAATTTAATTTAATTTGCTTTCCTAAAATTATCTAATGAGATTGTATCAAACATAACCTTTTGGTAACATTCTAAAGTAACAAATCTTAATTTTTTAGAAAAATTAGACAAGAGTCATAATTATGAGGTTTACTTAACCTCTAGGATCTAGGGATGTCAATTGGTTGGGCTGGCTTGACCCCGACCCATCCTTAATATTTTTTCAAAAAAAATGACGTTGCTTTTGACAAAATGATGTCATTTTTACCGTTTTGGTTGGGCCACGAGCTGGCCCGTGCTGGGCTTAACTTTGGCATGTGATCTGATCAACCTGAGCTAAAATCAGGCTAGGTCATGCCATAATTGACATTTCTACTAGGGTCTCACAAAATGTAATTTAAGATCCTATAACTTACATTAATCTCTTTTATGGTCATTTTTGCATATATGGTAAGAGTCATATGTTACGATATTAACTACTATTAATTTGGAGCATATATCTTTTATAAATGCAATACCGTATAGATGTCACTTCGAACATGCTTAATGTTTAATCTGAGTTCACTTATCTACTCTTAACTTTATCTTTTTAAACTCTCATCTAACAACTTAAGACAAATATAGAGACTATATGATCACTCCAAATCAATTTCCTTTTGACTTATCATCTAAGTAGACGTTTATGGTTTAAGTTTCTTACTTTAGTTCTTAATCATCACCTTGATAATAAACTTGAAACATGTCTCATCTCTAGTCATCATAAATACAAAAGTTGATTGGCCATGTGAGAAGGCAAATCTTGTTTATGTCCAACATATTATTTATTCATATAAAAAATATGTCATACGAAGTTAACACATTTCAGAATCAAGTACTAAGTAATGCTTATTACTTATTAGACAATGTCAACTCATATTTGTATTTATATATCACAATACATTGAATGAACATATATGAAGAAATGTTAGTCAATTATATTTCAATATTTACATAATCCTAGTGATTTCATATGACTAATATATATATATATCTCAGGGAATTGATTTTGTCATTGGGTCTGCCACCCCATCTTGGTGTAAATATATACTTCATGTCCGCTTCTCATCATGCAACTATATCTTTCACATAATTGTGTTTGGCATCTATATGCTTAGTTTTACAATGAAATTTAGGGTCTTTAGTATAATCAATTGCTTTTTGACTATCATACTTGATTGTTACTAAATCAGTCTTGCTTTGAGTGACTTTTAAGCAAACCAAGAAATGTCTAAGCCATACGACTTCTTATACTATTATTAAAAATGGTATAAATTCAGGTTCCATTATAGGTAAAGTAACACATGATTGTTTCTCAATTTTTTATGATGTAGCACCATTATTAAGTATGAAAACAAATCTAGAAGTAGATTTCATCTCAGAAAACAAATCTAGAGGTAGATTTTATCTCACCTGAATCTCCTTCTCGATCTACATCTATATACCCTTATATATATAGATTGTTGCCTTGATAACACAGTATATAATCAACAATACCTTTTAGATATCTCGATATCAATGATATAAATATCATTTTGTATCGGCCAAAAAATAGAACAATATCAATGTTAATAGTATCGGTCGTCATTACAAACAAGTACCAAAATACCAGCCGTATATTGGCTAGTATCATAAGTTTTAAAAACTTTAAGGACTTTTTAACCAAAAAAATTCTTCTATCTCTCATTTTGATTTTTTGTTTCTTAGTTTCTTCTCACAAACACTCTCCTCCATTCTCTCTCACACTCTCCATTCTCTCTCTCTAGTTCTCCTATTCGGCAACTGTTTCTCCCTCTCCAGTGACAATAGAACCACCACACGATTTTTAGCCCTCCTCTATACAGATCACGCCATTACCGAACCACTTGTAGGCTTCAATCCTCCTCCACACTGACCACACCACTACTGAACCTCTTCCACGCATCTGGAATCACCAGATCTGGAATAGATCTAGATCCAAACCCGACTCGTCCCAAAATCTCAAAGCTAATACATTGTGAATTTTTTTGGTGCATTTTCAATTTTTTTCTACTTAATTGAATTTGTGATTATGAAAAACGGTTAGAACTTGGAATTGAATTGTGAATTGCATTTGTGATTTGTGAATGGTTGAATACTTGAATTGGAATTAAATGAAATGAACGGTCTAGTTTTATCTAGTTAGTGGTTTGATTTATGTCTGGTATGGTTGTGGTTTGGTTTATCTGGGATATATCTTAAGTTTTTTGACGAAGTTAGTGAATGAAATGCATGGGCATTCATGAAATGAAAGTTGAAAGTTTAAACTTAAAACTGAGATGTAAAGTAAACTTGTTAGTATTTAAACTTTTGAAAGTAAATAATTAATTGATATAATATTTTGTTACATATTCTTAAAATTAGTATAATAGTATTGAGTATAAAATTATGCCATTGCCAATTACTAATAATATGGTTGTAGAGGAGGAGGCCCCTGTAATTGTTCAGTAAATTAGTAAATAAACTAAAATCTATTCAATTGAATTTCTGAATAGTTAACATTTTCCAAATGTATAGTTGATTTGTATCTCACTTTTCTTCATTTGATAAATGCACGGATCTATTGATTCTTTCAATTATCCATTAGCAATCTTTTTCAATTAAATTGTCAAGTTGATTAGTTGATTGATTGGTAATCTCAATTAAATTATTATGCATATCATAGAATAAACTAAGAAAGCTAATAAATTTACTTTCAAATACCACCTAAATTTGTCAAACAATTGGTCAGTTTTATCATAAGATGAGAAGACTTTGTTTTTTTTTTCTTTCACTTTTTAAAGAGAATTGAAAAGATGAGGAAAGAATAATAATATAGTAGAAGGAAAAATAAGTATATTCTGAATTTTTATGCAATAGAACACTATGACATAATTAAATGATGGGTCAAGTCAAATTATTTGTATTCTTCCTTTATGAGTTTGGATTATACAGAGCTTTTAGCTTGAAGTAATATTTTGTTCCAAGACTTAACTCTCAATTTTACTATATACTAAATTAAGTACTTATAGTTAATTCATTGACTGTTATTCTCTTAAAAATTAATTATACATGCTAATATAAGGTCATGAAATTGAATTATATATGATGTAATCATATAAAATGAGTTATATTACATATGATAGACATGCGTATTATGTAATTATGTATGCTAAATACTTGAACTGTTGGTTTTGACTTATTGATGAAATGTGTTGGACGAAATTGAATTTTAAATGATGCAATCATACAAAATGAGTTATATTATAAAAGATGAACATGCCTATTGTGTAATTGTATATGTTGAATACTTAAATTGTTGATTTTTGAATTATTGATGAATTATGTTGGATAAAATTGAATTTTTTTGAATGAAATTGAATTGTATATGATGTAATAATACAAAATGAGTCATATTACATAAGAAGGACATATTATGTAATTGTGTATATTTAATACTTGAATTATTATTTTTTGACTTATTGATGAATTGTGTTGGATAAAATTGAATTGTGTTGGATGAAATTAAATTGTGTAAGATGTAATTATACAAAATGAGTTATATTACATAAGAAGGACATACTTATTGTGTAATTGTGTATGTTAAATAATTAAATTGTTAGTTTTTGACTTATTGATGAATTTTGTTAGATAAAATTGAATTATATTGGATGAAATTGAATTATGTAGAAAATGAGTTATATTGCATATGATAGAGATGCGTATTATGTAATGAAATTATATGTTCTTTATTTTGATTTATGTATACATTTATTTTTACAAATAAATGGAAGGAAGTTCAAGTACTTTTGAACATTCAATTGCTTCAGGAAGATACAATGATCCAACTTGAGCTCAAGCTGCATTGGTCCCTAGTATGAAGAATCATACTATTTGCTTGTTTTGTGACAAACATTTGAAAGTGGAGGAATCACCTGATTAAAAAAGCATTTAGCTAGGGTTAAAAGAGATGTGAAACCTTAAAAAAAAAAAGTAAGCCATGATGTGAAGTTGTAAATAAAAACCTTGCTTAAAGAATATCAACACCACAAAGATAAAGGGAGAGATTGAATTATGAAATTGGTCTTAGAAGTTCGTTTGCTAGTGTTTATGATGATGTTGGAAATGTTGAAGGTGGTAGTGATAGTAGTAGTATTCCTTCCTAGTAAGAAGCGAATGTTGTATCTGGATCTGATGTTAAGAAAAGAAGAAGCCAGATCACTAATATTTTTTGCACCACGAACAACTCCTAGAGTCTAGCCTTCAATTTGTAATGCCATGCAATCAAGAGATATGACTCATTATGTAGATTGGGCAATGATTAGATGGTGGTATGACACAGATTCAACATTCAATGCTTCATAATCTTAACATTATCAGCCTATGGTGGATGATATAGCCTCTAATGGTCCGAGATATAAAGCTCCATCTATTGATGACTATAGAGGTAGACTTTTGAGTTTCTTAGTTTCTAAAATTAAAAGTTACTTGGGAGAAAGAAAAATGGAGTGAGCTACCTATGAGTGTTTAATCATGTGTGATGGTTGGACAAATATGAGACATGAACCTATTATTAATTTTCTGTTTATTCTATAAATGACTTAATATTTTTGAAGCCTATTGATGCATCTGGCCTTGTTAGGAATAATGATAATTTTGAGATATTCGATGAAGTTGAGAATGAAGTAGGGCTAGAAAATAATATTTATTTCATTACTGAAAATTATTTAGCTTATAAAGCAGCAGGAAGAAGGTTAAAAAATAAGTATAATTCTTTTTTTTAGACTCCTAGTATTGCACATTGCGTTGAACTAATGCTAAAAAATATAGGGGATGCTAAGTATTTTCCTATCATTGATGAGGCTGTGCAGAAAGTCAAAAAGGTGACCAAGTTCATCTATAATCATGCATAGGTGTTGAATTTAATAAGAAAAGAATTGACCAATAGTAGGAATTTGTGTCATCTTGTTATGACAAGATTTGTAATGAATTTCTTATCATTTGAGTGTTTTGTTACGATGAAAAAAGAGTTAAAACAGATATTTACAAGTGATAAGTGAGTTGTATCTTAGCATGCATGGTCTAATGCTGGATAAAAGGTTTCCATAATTATATTAGAAGATAGTGAATTTTGGTCTATCCGAGTTTCTGAGCCTTTGATAAGGGTGCTTCCTTTGGTTGATAATGATGAAAAGGCAATAATGGGTTATTTTTATGATGTCATGGAGAGGGCGAAGGAAGCAATCAAGGCCAATATGAAGAATAGGCCTTCTTTGTATATACCTTATTTTACAGTCATCAATGAGGGATGGGAAAGGTAACTTTCTTCTCTGTTGTTTACATCTGGGGAGTTTTTAAATCCTAATGTCTATTTCAGACTAGATTTTACAAAGAAAGTTGAAGTTAATAGGGGAATGCTATTTACTATTACAATAATTATTGTCCATAAGATGATGCAAGATATCCTGAGCTCACAACTAGAGCTTTATAAGTAGTCTTCTGGAGATTTTGGAATGCCAATTGCTATTCGACAAAGAACAAAACTTTCTCCAGGTATTAGATTTTTCCCTTTTCTCACTTGTTGAAAATTAATTACCACTTTATTTTATTTATAACACTACTTTTGTTATCTTACGACTTAATAGTTTCTTAGTGGGATCAATTCGAAACTAATGTTCCAGAATAGCAAAAGTTTGCAATTCAAATTTTAAGTCAGTGTATGAGAGCAACAGGTTGTGAAAAGATTTGGAGCACATTTGAATCCATTCATTCCAAGAAAAGGAATAGATTCGAGCATAAGAGAATGAATGACTTAGTCTTCATTCGTTAAAATTTAAAGCTTTGGAAAAGGTATGTTATTATCATTATTAATATATATATATATATTTTAATAATTAAATTTTATTATTTATTAGGACTCTCAATAGAATAAGTAGTTCAATAAATCCAATTTGCATTAATAATATCGATCTTTTGGCGAATTGGGTTTTTGAGGAACCAGGTTTGGTAGATGTGAATGACTTAGAAGATAATCTTGGGTGAGAAAGCATTGATATGTCATTTGGTGCATTAAATTTGAATGATGATGATGAGGTTACTCTCAATACTTTTATATTTATATGAAGATTATCTTGTTTCATATTAATTGTGGTTATTATTTATATGTGAAATATATAAAAATTATTGTTATTTCATATTAATTGTGGTTATTATTTATTATTATGATTTTTGGAGACATAGTTGATGTAAAATTATAAAGTATACAATACTATATACCAATGGATTATTTTGCAAATTTTTAAAAAATTCAAGGACTATTTCATAAATTTAACAAATTGCCTGAAATGGTACCCGATAATCTGGTAATATTATTTGAATTGAAGCAAACCTCGTAATAGATAAAAATTTCTTATTACAATTGATTCCCTCTTGTTATGTATATCTTTTTGTCATAAAGCATGCTTTTTATCTTTTGATATTGCTATCAACGTTTCATTTTATTTTGAGAACCCATTTGTTCCCACTAGCTTTATGCCTATTAGGGAGATTAACCAAGTCTCATACTTGATTCAAGCTTAGAAAAGTCATTAATTATTTTATTGCTTGAATATATTCTCCTTTAACATGACCAATAAGAGCCTCGTGTGCATTCCTCGACTTACTATCTTCTTATGGGATAATTATGTGAATTTCCCCTTCTATTTCAAAATAACACTGGGAAATTATTCCATGATAACTTTGGCGCTTAAACATGGTTCATAAGAAATAAATTCATCGACATCTTGATTACTTCCACTCAGATCAAATGTGATAGATAAACTTTTAGTGGGTTGTAATCTTAACTGTCATTCAGTTAATTCTTCAAGTTACAGACCATTCCCACCTAGATAAAGTCCCTCTTTATTCCCATTGATGGAATCATTCTCACTAAGAGTTTCATATAGAAATAAGTTTTTTCCTATTTCATATAGAAACAAGTCATTTTCTATGAACATGGCATCTCGTTATTCAAATTCAATTACTCCTTCTTTACCTAAATTAACCTATGAACACTTATCCTTTTAAGTGTTTAAAGTATATAATTAAAGATATTTTTCATCCATCTTGGGCATAATTTTCCACATTTATAAGGGAAATCATGAACATAAGTGGTACACCCTTATGGTCTTAAATGTTCCATATTAAGTTTTCATCCTATACAAAGTATTTGCTTGGTAAATTAATAGATAGTCTTGGTCCTATTTCAAATACGAGTGTAAGTAAAGACCCAATCATAAGTGATACAAATAAAACCCCCATAGTTTGAGCAATAGTGATAGTTCGAGTTACCTTAATGTTGATCATTTAATCGGCGTCCAAGACATTTAGAATTTTAATAATGCTTCTAATTTGATAAAAATTAAACAGACGTGATTATATCGAGTATAATCATATATAAAAGTAATAAAATATTCAATCCCACAATGTGTTGTTACATTTATTAGACCACAAATGTTTGAATGAATTAACTGCAATGGACAGGAAGCTTATGTTCCTTTTGCAAATGGCTTCTATTCCATTTTACTAACTAGATAATTTTATAAATAGGTAAATTTACTTGATTTAAATCACCAAATAAGCCTTCTTTAGCTAATTAACTTATTCGATTTTGATCAATATGACATTGTCTAGCATACCACAAAATTGGATCATTATTGGAATTACTAGATGATGTAAATAAAGAACAACTTGTGTTATTGTTTGAATAAACAAAATCTATAATAATAAAACCATGTAAATCTATGACCATAAAAGTTATATCCAAGATATAAATCCATACACTGTGGAAATTTACATAAAAACCAAGACTTATTAAAACCAACACAGAGATAAAGTTTGTCTAATCTTTAGAGCTTATAACACTTCACATAGGATTAAGGATTGACTACCACTCATGTCTAATTTAGATGTTTCAATGCCTTGTACAATAGCCTTTAAGTTTTCTCCTACATAAATCCATCGTGCTCTGTATAGTATTTTCCATAATTCCATAAAGTCATGTCTATCCTTTGCTACATGATTGCTTGTTTTTGAATTTGTAATCCACAAAGGATGTGATTCAGTTAGAAATACAGAATAAAAGACATTCATAAAACAAGTTTCTGTATAATAAAATTGTACATTTATAGGTTTTCTATAAGTGTGAACAAAGTGAACTTTATTGCTGCAATTAAAGCACTTGACACTTTTTATGTTATGCTTTTTAGAAGGATGTTTCCTTTACCATATTGACGTCACCTTGTCTTCTTGGAGTTTTGAGTATAATGGATATTTCTCTCTTCCTTTTTCCATTTGGGTTTATCATATTGCTTAAGCTTCCAGTTCATAGCTCTATGTGAGCTTTGCATATACCCCAAAGGACATCTTAGAGGCTTCAAGACATTTTTCCTCTAGTATGAGATGTCTCGTAGAATCTCTCATTGTCTTAATGCTCTCATTATGAGTTAGATGTATCTTCATATGCTCACAACTTTGAGGTAAAGAATAGAACATCGTTTATACTTACTACTTATGTAATAATTCATGCACAACATCCTACAACTCACTTATTATGTTTGATATGCACCTCAAATGTTTTGGCATTATGTGATCTGACTTTTTATATATAAGTCGTGAGTGACCTGACTTTGGTCACTAAGGTGCCTTTAAAACATGTAGTTAAAGTGGACCATGTGTACTTGACAATTTCATATTTGCACTCACACATGATAACATAATCTATGTTGTTTAGCAATATAATAGGAGCCAATGAGTTCTTTTTCCTCCATATTTCATATCACGGTCCTTTTTACGTTGGGTCATATAACCTTTCTCAAGAATATCTATGATTATGTTTAATAGTTCGAGAGCCTTTTGTTCCTTGAGCACGTTTTAGATTTTTATGTTTCATATTTCATAATTGTCATCATATAATTTTTTTACTCTTATTGAGTTCAGCGATAATATCCTTTGATACAGTAGTCAGAATTGAAACACAAAGTTTCTACAGAAGAAAGAAATATTATACCTGCATTTCAAAGTCATATCATGTGTATATATTAGCGAATAATTAGTTTTCAATTATTTACGAAATTGAAAGAGCATGTATATCCTCGATTATCATTTATATGACAATTGAATACCAATTAATGTACTATTATCAAGTAAACATTTATATGTTCTAATAAATTGAACAATATCGAACTTGAAATACATAAATGAACATAATTTATATATTTTAATTAGAAACTCAATTCTAGTTATCATGCAATCAATCTAATTAAATTATGAATTAGAAACTTATTTCTAATTATTATTACACTAAATTTTATTTAGTTAGAAGCTTACTTCTAATTATATATAGTTTGAATTAATTAAATTTAATTCAATTAGAAACTTATTTGTAGCTATTATTAAATTCATTCATATTCATAATGCATATAAGTTAAGAAACTAGTTACTAAATTTAGTTAACCATATTATCTATCTATCTATCTATCTATATAATACTAGATAATATAAATCCAAACTTATAGCTCAAAGTGATCTATATTCTATTATATTTTGCAACCCAAGACACAAATGAACCCAGCCCATCAGTGATTCTAGTTAGCATTTTATTTCTGGCCCATCCCATGTATGCCTAAGTGTGTAACCCTGCAGTGTTTTTAAAAGTTTTAAGCCCTCTCTCTTCCAATCTTCATCCCCTCAAGAGCAACAGAGGTGGCGGTTGGAGAAGAGCATCCATAGAAGGCCGTCTAACGGGTTCCAATCATCGTTCAGGTGCCACCAAAAACAGCAGAGACAATATTTATCAAGCATCGCCACTAGAAAGGCCACTGTTTGGAAAAAAAAAAAAACATGGCCAAAGGAGGAGATGGAAACACTTCCGGAGTTGAAGACCCAGCAGCTCTCATCAACACTGCTTCACACCAGTACTGCTCCTGCCTATTGAATTCAACATTCCTTAAACCTAGGTTTTGAGTGTTTTTTTTTTTCGTCAAACCCTAACCATTGCCACCATCATTTATCCAGAGTTTGGGTAGTATGGTTGACAAATTGGAACATATTTTGGTTGTTTCCACTGCCAAATCTTTTTGTGGAATTTTGTTTATCTCTGTTGAGTAAGTACTGGATATGTCTTTATAGATCATTAATCAAGCCATTTACAAACTCTTACAAGAAACCTTCATTTTACTTGCACAAATTGTCTCATATTTATGGTTTCCTCGTTAAATATTTCAATTGATCATTATTTTTTATTTATCGATAATATAAATTTTGTTAACTTTTCTTTAACATTTGTTAATTGAAAGGTTATACTTTAAACTCAACAGATATGTCCTGTCATTATCAGGAAAAACCAAATCAATTCTTCACTACAATAATTCGTTAAATGTAATTATTTGTATTTATGAAATCACATAATTTGATAAATGTAATTATTTATATTTATGAGAATCAAAATTTATACTTTAATATTATCATTTCAACTTAATCACCTCAAGCAAAATAGTATCATAATAAAAGTGAAAAACAATAGAAAAAGATATAGAATTCTAGAAAGTTATTCTCAAATAATTGTTTAGCAATAAAAAATCCATTTAAATTAGGTTATAGAGTGTTAAATCTTTTGAAATTTCTGTGTCAATTTTTTAAAAATTTTCAGTGACTAATTTTTAAAGACTTAACAAAGCTACTTCAAGCAGTTTAGGAACTAAAAAATCATTTGTAAGTACGTTATCTGTTATTGTTTCATTCACTTTACAATTTCCAAATATATAGATTCTAGAATTTTTATGTATTTATTACGTCATCAAATGTTGGTCACCAATCTTCTTTACCAAGAATGATCTCCTTTTCAATTAGTAAAGCAGGTCAATTAGAACGTTGTTCTTGAATGCTATGGATGTTGTTTTGTATAACATAATTCTAATACAATTCGGTTAGAAATGTTACCCACAACTGTTATTTAGCATGTTTTG
>JANZXR010000172.1:13192414-13210546 GCA_027575705.1 Erythroxylum echinodendron
ATATTTGGAGGTCATCAAGGAGAAAATAGAAAAAAGATGAAGCAAAAGGGAATTTTGTATTTCTTGGTTTTCTTTCTATGTTACCCACAACTGTTATTTAGCATGTTTTGATATTTGGAGGTCATCAAGGAGAAAATAGAAAAAAGATGAAGCAAAAGGGAATTTTGTATTTCTTGGTTTTCTTTCTTTCTTTTTTCTTTTAAAAGATTTTGCAGTTATCAAGATAGGTTTGATAAGGTGCTTCCAATAATTAATCTCACTATTTCAACTTTTTTTCTTCTAGTTATTTAGTAGTTTTATTTTGGATCAAATTCATTTATTGCATCGTTTTGCGAGCATATATTAGAACCTAATATGTTTTAACTACTTTTAATTTTCTATCTTTTAGCGTGGGATATACACTATTTCTAGTCATTTATCTGTTATTGCAAAAGGTACAATTCTAACTATTTTTTGGTTGATGGGGTCTACTAACTAATTTTTATTATGAATATATTGTAAATTAGAGTTTGTTATGTGTTTTATTTGACATTTTGATGTTTATAATGTCCAATTACCTTCATTCACTTGTTAATTCTTTCACATCCATATTCCTTCCTCAAGTTTAATTACATCGTACTATGCTAAATAAAAATTTCTCTAACTACACATGATGGCTTCGGTACTGATTGGTACTTAAGTTCTCTTATTAATCGGTAAACCTAAAACATTACATACATCATCCATTCTTATGTTTATGCCTCACCAATGAAATGATAATAAACACCTTTATGCTTAATATAACATTGATACTTGAACGTAGGTAAACAAGATGAATGGTTGGAATTAGAAATTGACTATGTTTAATAGTGGGAAGCTTGATTATAGGGAAGATGTTAAATATATAGGCAGGCTATTGAAAATTTGGGCACTAAAATTGATAGGTTTTGCTATTAGGACCTTGAAAGGATGGCCATTAAATATGTTAAATGAACCAAAGCAAATAATTTTAGGTATAAGGGGACAAATGGAAGTCTTAAAAATGGACCGATTGAGGTGAGAAAGAGTGATGCTTATATGATGTAAACATGTACGCTCATTGTAGAACATAAGGTGATGATAGAGATCTATATTAATTATGGATCTAATTTGTCACATTTAAAATAAAATGTGAATGTTGAAGTAGGTATTGAATGTTTTGATGTTGATGTTGATATTGAGGTTATTGCTGAGATTCCAGATGACGTCCACATCAATGTCACGTACATCCACTATACCCTCTAAATGAGGATGAAACTAAGCAAAAAGTTGTAGGTGTAAGTGATAGTAAAGTTGATATAGCTAAATATAAAGAGATTGCTTTTTATTTATGTAAGGATTAGAGAGGAGTTTGATTCAAGGTTAGATGATGAACATTTTAAATTGTCTAGGAATTTTTTTGATTTATTTAGAAGGGTAAAACTGAAGAAAAAGAATCTATATTTTGATGTCTGTAATAAACAATAACAACAATAATCTAGTAAAAAATTATGTTATGGGAAGGTCTAGTATTATGCATCCTTACCCCTAACTGGTAGAGAGACTGTTTTCGAATGAGATCGTTGTCTGTAATGTATAATAGAAAAGGGAAAACTATAGAAAAAAGTGCAATTGATGATGGAGATAATAATGATGGGAATGATGTTCAAGATGAAAATATCAAAGATTACTCTAAGTTAAATGGCAATTGTAATTTTAAAGAAGAAGATGGTTTAGATGTGAATGAGAGATTAAGACATAAATCAAAACTTCAAAAATTCGACTCTCATAAGAAACAAAGGAGATTAAGCTTAGTATGTTGCTTGATGATTCTAACTAATTCAGGAAAGGACTTCACAAGCTTGTTATTGATGAAAGAAGGGAGTTTATTTTTATAAGGAACAACAAAAAATTTGTTAGAGACAAATGTGTGAGTATATACTACAAATGTTGTATATAAATTAATTTGGTGAAAGATTTAAATAGATTTTAAATAAGTATTTTCAATTTTCTGGTTATTTTCAATTTAGGCATCATTGGTATTATAGGCTGAGTACTTAAGTATATGTTCGCAAGTAAGGGTGGTTTTCGAGTAGAAGCATACATGTAACATATTTTCTATAATAAAAGTGTGGGTTTAAAATGGCTTATGAAGAATTACTTTAATAAGCTCTCAGGACTACCTATATTGAAGCTAATAGAGTAAGGAAGTTTGTTAAGCAAGAATTGAGAGTCAATATTGGGTACAATATTTGTTATAGAGCTAGGAAATTGGTGATAAATGAAATGCAAAGAGGTGTGAATGTAGAATATAGCAAGCTTTGTGATTATGAGGAAGAACGTTTAAGGTCAAATCTTGGTGGTAAAGTTGATTTGCAGGTGGAAATGTCATCATTTGGAAATGCTTTGCACAATAATTTAATAAAATGTATGCACTGTTTTGGGTTCTTAGTTGGCTGTAAATGGATGACAAGACTAGATAGTTACTTTCTTAAAAGGATTTTAAAGGTGGGTTATTGATAATAGTAGAAAGAGATGACAATAATTAGATACTGCCTATGGCACGGGCCATAGTTCATACTAAAACAGCAGATACTTGGAACTAATTTATGTACTTTAAAAATGTATATTTACATATATTTATTTTTAATGTTTTTTGAATTGACTGTTACATGGGCTCTGGAGGCACTTAGTGGGTAGATTCCCAAGGCTGAAGTAAGGTTTATGTAAGACTTATGTTTTCCAACTGGAGAAAGAGGGATCACAAGGAACTTAAATTGGAAAGACTATTATGGTAATATTGGAAGTCATCTAATGAACTTGACTTTTTTTTTTATTTAAAGAAGTTAGAATAGGAGTTAGAAAATGCTCATAAGGATATACTAAGAATTCCAAAGAAAAATTAGTCAAAAACACATTTTAACACTTCATTCATGTGTGATATTGTGGATGATAATCTTTGAGAAGTGTTTAATAAAATCATTATTGAAGATATAAAAAAGATTATCATCATAATGCTTGAGGAAATTAGAGTGCTTATAATGAAGTGATTAGTTAAGAATAAAAACATATTAAGCAAGTGAAGAGAAGACATTGGTCCAAGAAAAAAGAATAAATTGAGTTAATAAGGAGCTAAGCATTGATTGTGAACTTAAAAAGTAATGGTTTTGGTGAAGTTGAAGTAATAAATAAAAGAGTTAGACATGTTATGAACTTGAGGTATAAGACATGTAGTATAGAATTTGGGTTGTGACAAGAATCCCATATTCATATGACATTACTGGCATTGAGTAAAATAATGAAGAGCTTGAAAAATATGCATCAAATTAGTTTATAAAGGGAAAGTATATACATACTTATCAATATATGATGGAGTCAGTTCAAGGAGATAAAATTTGACCTAAAACTAAACATAAACCACCATTATCACCTTTATTTCAAAAAATGTAAACAAGATTAGGAGAAAGGAGAATTAAGAGAATTATACTGAAGGCAACAAGATGTTAAAGAGAAGAATGAAAATGAATTATTAAACACATTTCCAATAAGGACATAACAAAACCACATATCTAATGAATAGTATGTCGCAACAAGTTTCAACTGATACATACATAAATTAACACATTAAATTTAATGTTTGTAATACCCACATACCCCCTGGAAGAATATATGAATGCCACACAAAATAGTACAAACAAACCAAAGCATTTGAAATCTTCCTTAAAAACCAATTCGGACAAACGTACATTGTATTGCATTACAAGATGGATTACAAAAAAAATACATTATACACATTGAACTTATCACAAGCATGTCTTAAAACCTAATCCATCCTGTATTATAGCTATTACAAACCTTTCAACACATTCAAACTGTTTCAATTATCAGAAACAACTTAAAAACAAACTCAAATATACATTTTGTCAAAACAAAACTCAATCTTCTTTGTCCACGTTGGTTGTTCTTATCCCGTCTTTATACCCTTATATCTGAACCTATATAGGACAAATCTACCGTACTAAGCATATAGCTTAGTGAGGAAAACTAAACATGATACATAATGGTAACTGACCCTAACAGTCATATGATAATGACGTATACAAATTAGATCACATATAAAAGTGCATTCCAAACAATAAGTATCTCAAAACAAAATATGCCAAAACAAGATATATTGGCTTCAAGCAAATCTTACAATTATCATAACAGAATATCATAATATCAGAACAATACTTGTCTGCGTAAAACCATATCTGAATAAGTCAGAATAAAACATAATTATTTCATAACATTGCTTAATTATAACTGAATTGTACATGTAACAAAGTACAAATCAAATTAACTTGCTAAATCCTTTTTATAGAAGTGGGTAATGGGACCAAAACAAGAGATACCTATCGGTATGGCAAAATAGGAGAGACTTATATCTCGACATCGAAGTGTCCTTATCAGGAGACACTAAAGTGTTGACATCTTAAATGTGTCCAGAAGCAGCTGTGGACTGTTTTAGGCATGCCTATTTATCCACGGCTAGGACTTGATAGTTTTTAAAACAATTCATTTCAGATTTTATAATTTTTATGCAAACCTTATAAATACAAGCATGTGACATTTTGCATCAATAGAAATGTTGAGTCATCAAACATTATGTATATGCACCCAATTAGCAAGCACTTCCAATACAATCCCAACTATAAACTCCTCGGAAAACTGATAGTCCGGTATTGTCACAATATTATAATAGAAATTTCCAATTGACAATCATTCATATCTAATTCATAACATATAAGCTTTGAGAGCTCATTCATTTATGTTCACACCAAGCAATTTAACATTATGCTCATCATTAATAAACCTTATATCTTTTATGTTATCAACAGCATTTATAAACCATAACTAAAATACCTTTTTCTCCATTAATCTAACATCACCTAGATTCATTATTAATCTCACTTACATCTAATAAAACCATTGTTAAAGTCCTAACCGTATATATGTCAACAATTACATAACCAAGATTAGTTCAGATTTCTTAGGACAGGTTTCGGGTCAGATTTGTATGACTATTTTGACATTAGAAAAGAGGCTTGTGGGCAATATGTTCTTCTAACCAAAGGTTCCTCTATGTATTAAGTTTCTAATGACATCAAAATAATGCAGTTTGGTTTAGTATTCTGTAAGTTATACCTAAAATACTGCAGAATATTCTCAAATAGTGACAGAATCCTAAATTCAACTTTACGCCAAATTTCATCATCCTTCGGGACAAAAAAAAAATTACATTACTTCATGAAAGTTGTAGGAATATTTGTTTACTTTGATCCAAAATGAAAATCACTCCATTTATATATTTACAGATCAAATTATATACTAAATACTAACGACTGTTCAGTGAAATCTGTTCAGTGAAACCAGTACAATTCATTCACATCTTACATCTTCAACACCCTTACTCCAACACTCATCCTTTCACCTCAATTCCACCTCAGTCATGCCTAAACTACACATCAATTTCAGGTCCAGACCTTAACTCATCAACAAATCCATACATATTCTATCTAATCAAGCATCAAAATAATTTATATGATAACATGCAATCAAGATTAGTATTCTCATACCTTCTTTAACAAAATTTTCTACTTCAATGAGCAAGCCACTCTAACCTTTCAAGAAAATATCACAACTCCAAAATTAAAATGACCAAGAGGAAAACAACATAGAAAATAGGAGAATCTAGCTTTCTTGGTGAAGTAGCATGTAAAGACGTTAAGTGAAGATAATGATTCAACAAGCAAGCAAAAATTTCAGGAGGTGTGAGTGAGAGAGAGAGTTTCGGTGGTGAGAGAACAAAAATGGTGAGGAATAAAAACCAGAAACTCCAACAGAACTTATCTCCTCCAATGCTAGGTGTCAAAAATTGTAACAACATGTTTCTTCTTCCATGTTCTACACTTATCCCATTTAAGAGCTGCTACACATCCACATAACATGCTACCATTTGTCATCAAGTAATTAGTCCGTGTATAAACCATCAACAAACTATATTGATTTAGGATGAATTTGACAAAGATGTCTTCATGAAAGTTGTAGCTTATCCTCTTAACTTTATAATGGTATAAAGTTTGTAGTTTTTGGGCATTAGAATCAAAAGATATGACACTTACAAGTTTGACTATTACACAAGGGTGCATTTGCATGATTTTAACTTGCTAAAATCAATATAAACATAGGTTTTTAAGTACTTACAAGCCTTCTTTTCACTTAATCTTTACCCAAACCTTGCGTAATATATCCATGAAATATATTTCGAGACTCAGGCCCAACATTGATACCTTAAGTCTTTAATGAAGACAATAAATTCCCATTCTGTAAGTATGATTCACTAAGCCATAATTTAAGACATATGCAATATATTTTCAATGAAACATTTCAACTAGGGTACAATTTAGGGCCTTACAATGTTATTTGTTTGTCTCCTACTTATATGTTAAAACATTTTTTATCTAAAAAAAGTCTACATATAATTTCCAAACAATTATTCCCCTATTAATCTGTCAAGTCGATCACCAAAGTCAAAGCCAAATAAGAGAAAAAGATTAGTCCACAGAAATGGGACTTTGTGGGCTAAGGAACCTCAACTACTAGTGACAAGATAAATCATAACTTGATAAAGATTACATGTATTGAAAAATAATAAATATTTGTAGGTTTCAAATTAATTTTGACAATTGAGCTACCTTTTGATTATTTGTTACTATTTTTATTAGGATAAAATAAATACAAGGATAAAGAGGACAAGATCAAAAACTTCATGGAGTACTATCTAGATTAATTAAATTAAAGTGTCAAGAATATTGCCACTTGTTATTTTGTAAATGTTGTAATATATGTGACAATAACTTTTTGCTATTTTGGTTGGTATATTTTATAGATAAAAGAATATGAAACTTTTGTATTAGGATTTAGGTAGAAATTATTACCTTTATTTCTTTGTTGCACATAGATGAAATTTTAAATTTGTACTTTCATTATTGTCCATTTTACATTATTAATACTAGAAGAGATTTGCTAATACATGCATAAGACAATATTGGACAAATATAAAGGGCCTAACATCACAATTATGATCACAACCTTGTTGTTGTGTTTTGTCCTTTGGTATCTATATAATCATCAATAACATCTAAAGATTTTTTTTCAATTTTTGATGATATCGATTTTCCTAAACAAATGTGAGTTTTTTTCTTTCCCTTTTGGATGGTAAATTAGAATGATGATTTAAATCTATTTATGGATATTAGCGTTGCACCATTCTTATTACTTGTTCTTTAAATACGATGTCGTTGTTTTATTTTTATTTTTTGACTTTATAGGCTTTTGCTGAGAAATATTAGATTTTTTAGGACTTTCAACTTTGATTATTTGAAGATCTTGCCTTGTTACTCATTGAATGGTTATTTATTGTTACTACAAGATGTAATAATTGGTTCAGTTTGTGAAAAACATACTCTAGTATGATAAGGAAGTTGTGTCCCAGATACAAACTAAGCTAAAGCTATAACTACTAAATAATGTTCCTAATATAATGTAAGAGATCATGAATTTGGTGTTCCATATAAGAGATCATAAACAAGTTTCATCCCTTTACAATATATTTAATTTCACAATTACAAATCTTTCCTTCTACTTCTACATCTAGTGTTAGTAATTTTTAGTGGCAATCACTAAGAAAACAATTCTCATAATTTTTATTTCTACTTCAACATATTTTCTTCTTCAAGCTTGTTTATTAAGGATGTCAAAAAGGGCCTACTCGACCCGATTTTGACCCGAGTTGACTGGGCCACGGGCCAAATTTAGCCATGGTCGGCTAGATCGAGCTGTGGGCCAAGGTCGAGTGGGCCGGCCTGTAGCTCGATTATTACTTCAGAAATGATGTCATTTTTTGAAGTTTTTCTAAAAAATATGACCCAACCTGCCCGTGGTCTTCTTGTTCTAAGCCTTGGAGTCTTTTATACTAGGTGGGTTCATCCTTTGACTCAGTCCTTCCGTCTTGCATTCGGTCTTCTTTTTGTAGCCTTCGAAGTCTTCGATTCGTTCTTTAGTTAATGGTGCTCTTTTTCCCATGCCTGTGTCAGCAGTAAAGTCGATTTCTTTTTTGCGTGGCATATGGAAAATTCCGTATACATAATAATCCAAAGCGAGTGACTCTTTTTTTAGGTGTGGATTTTGTTTTTTTCTTGCCTAGGCTCGGCCCGACCATTTGCATCTCTATTGATTATCTTCTTCAACAAACTATGTATGATACTCAAAGCTCTTTTGCATATTATAGGATCAATCCACTCAAAAAATCGACAAATCCAATGTTGAAATTGAACAAGTATTGAAAAAAGTTAACAAAATTATTAAGTTTAAAAAATAAAAAACTTATAAATCCATAAAAACAAGAGATAACTGCTCCCGCATCAAGCACAAGAAACAAAAAATATTTTAGGATTCCTCTTTATCCATGAATTCCATATGACATTTATTAACCTACAAAATAGAAAATTTCTTGACCTATAACTTGCATATGTTTTTTCAACTCATAATTGTCATTATATGCCAAAAGAAAAATAGTCATTAAAAGAAGATACATATTAGCCCTAACAAATGCATAGTTCTATTGCTTTTCATAACCAGGTACAAGAAGTTAAGTAGAGAGAACATTCACTTGAATAGAAAATGCTTATTTCATCAAAGCATCATACATATATAAATGAAAAGAAATGTCAAAAAGTCAAAAATAAAAAAATGAAAAAAAGGCGCTAGTAAATGAATGCTTTGTATAGCAATATTTTCTTTTCACATAAATTATTATCCTTATAAATAACATTGTCACTTAAGGATAAATTCTCTAGTTTACCTTAAGAATGGAAATGAGATATGTTGATAAATATAAGTGAAACAAAATTATAAAATGTTGTTGTGGACCAACTATAGTGTAGTGCTAAGGAACAACATTTGACTTAGGATTAATACTAGATAGTCTAAAATATAAACACTCCATGCTCCTTAATTTCAATAGAAGATAGAGGAAAATCTCATACCCAAATCCTAGAACAACATTAAACCTTGTCAACAAGATAGTAACACATAATAACATAAAAAAATTGTCTTGTTTAAGACCTAGAACTCTCCACCTAAGTATCATCTAGAGCTTACAAAGTTAAAGAATTACATATATCTAAGTGATAGAGATATCCAACGTACATAATTCAAATTGGAAAATTAACAGGAATGTAAGAAAGAACAAGAGACAAATTAACTAGGTGATATTGATATGTTCTTAATTGATTGTATATTTATTCAATAACACTTAGTGATTAATGATACGAATGCTTAAGATACTCACTTTAGTTCATATATGGTTTTAGGCACAATTTGTAAGTGAAGGAGCTAAAGTGAGTCAAAAGCATTACATTTAGGTCGTTTTCTGAAGATTCATGCCCACTTGTCTTCATGAAGCAAAAAGAAGAAGATTAAAAGCAAGAAGAAGACAAGAAAATGAAGAATATGAAGAATGAAGAGTGAAGAACAAGGCATCGGAACACTCTCGACCACACTATAGTGTGCATGGGCATAAGACATCTTCTCACGCCCATGCCTCTCACACCAGTGAGTGGTCACTCACGAGCATGAGAAGAGGGACAACTGTCCCATTTAATCCTACATCTTTAATATGAATGAGACAAAACATATGATGACCAAGGTTATGAATGTTTTGGTGTTTTTGATTGGGAAAAGAGGGGAGCTTTTGGGAGAACGAAGAGAGCAATGGAAGCTCTCAACCCGTGAGAGACCCATGGAGGGCTAGACCTCCCAACATCGGATCAAAAGGGACATCGACGTCGTAGAACTTAGTTAAAAATTCCTTCCTTGTATTTATTGTTTCTTTCTCTTTTTAGGAATTGATTGTGATATCTTATATTATGAATTTGGGTTTTGTGTATGAATGCTCGTATTCTCATTATCATTCGATTGTTTGTGTATAAACCCATAGCTAGAATTTCAATATAATTTGTAATTGTTATATTTGAGATTCATTTATAGTGACTAATAGCTCGGAATCATTAGGGATAACATAACCTAGGTTAAATGACCTAAGCGTATGTGGTTGTTGTTTAGATTTGTCTTTTTTTCTCATTCATAACGCAATTATCCGATTAAACTTAAGGAGTTATTTCTAGGTTATCCGATAGTTAGGGTTAATTAATGAGCTCTTCTTAATTAACTACTACCTAAGGAAAAATTTTGATTGACAGAGCTTTTTGTTAATTCACGATCAATAATCTAAAGAGAGGTGTGAGATGATAATTCAATGACATATATGAAATTGTACTTAGACTGAGATTAAAACAAAGAACCATAATTTAAATCATTAATCTATTTTATCATTTTATGTCTGTTTAATTTGAGTTATTTTCATAGATTCAATTTTTATTTAATTTCTAATTTGCATTGAACCAAAACCCCCTGTTTTACTTATACAGATAATTTAGGAGAGTAATTAGATTTAATCTTTCTAGGATCGACCTAGACTTGCCATTGCTATAGTTGTAGGTTATTTTGTGTAATGTTACGATGCACTATCAATTTTGACACCGTTACCAAGGAGTGTGAAGCTTTAGTTTTTTTGTCTTGATCTTAGTTAGTGTTTAATATATATTTGTTTGTAATTGGTTCCTTTTTAGTTATTTCTTGATCTTTTCACTTTTCATTTAGTGTTTATAAACAGAAAAAAAATTATGGTTGGAAGTATTTTTTTTATAACTCATATTCTTAATCTTATAACCATGTTTGGAGTGATCATACAAAGTTTAGTTATAGATGGATAATCAATATAATTACTTCCTTAATAGTATGCAAGACACACAATAATCTTGTATAGATCAGAAGTGATTGAGGTAAGTTTTAATCTTATAAACCCTCAATATGCTACAAGTGTACGATTTGTAGTATAATATTAAAGGTGTCAATCCCATGAGGAAGGAGAGTAATCTAATCTTAAAATCTAAGGCCAAAAAAACTATAAAACTGAAAATAAAAGATGCAACATAAATTAATTATGAGAATTGAGTTCAACCAATCAAATCATAAATTAAACACAAAAGTATTAATAAGTGAGAAATATGCAATCATATAGAAATCAATCTAAGGAATTTTACTTATCATTAATGCTAACCTAGCCGATTATGTGCCAATAGAGTGTCGATTCTAGACTATCATAAGGCTGATTACTCTCTCTCCTGTTATAACCATTAACCGCTAAATTATAAATCCTATTCAGATTATGAAATTTACAATCTCTCAATTCACAAATTATCCAAAACCTTAATTAGATTTGAGGCTCTTGAATAAACTATTGGAACATCACATGAGATCTCTCTCCATACAATTACTAATATGATTTGACACGGTTTCTATTAAATCGCCTAAATATTATTAATTTGATTTAATCATTTTTCATTAAGTTGACCCTCTCAATTTATTACCGAATTATGCAGTAGTGCAATCAAATCACGACATTCATCCAGTCTACACAATCGACTAAATTATCATTAAATCAAAATAAAATCTTAAAGGAGAGTTTAGAACATCATCAATATTCCAAATCCTATTATCATACTATCCATCTCAATTCTATACATAAATAAAATTGAAATGAAAAGGAAATAATGACTTAGAATAGATGACAGAAGGTAACAACGTCGGGAAACCTCCTAATCTGGGAAGGACGTTGAGTTAGCTTCGTCATCCTCTTCCTTCTTCTTTCTCTCTCTCAATATTCTCTCTTTAGGGTTTCAAGTGTGGGTGATGCAAAAAGCTTCTTTGTGTCCCTCTTAATGTTCTTTAAATAGTCTTTTATGTTTTAGGTAACCTTAGGGTCTTTCCAAGGTCCAAAAGGCATAAAAAGTCCTTTAAAACTTAAAAGTTCGTAAGCAAATGTGCGTCTACCTGACGCAGGCCACAATTGTGACCCACATCTGAGCCTTCTGTCACCATTATGGGCCATTTTTTTGACTCGAATGTCTTTTGAAACTCCTTTGTTCTTCGATACTGGCCCTAAAATACTGGCAAACACATCAAGGTACATCAAAAAATAATATATAAGCTCAAAAGCTTTTACTAACCCAAAAAACAAAAACACAAATAATTAACAAACTAACATAATTCTAACTGAAACATATAATAAATGATAGAATTAATGACTAAACATATATCAAACTATGCCCTAAAACATAATACAATTTACACTTATCAACATCCCCACACTTAAACATTTGCTTGTCCTTAAGCAAAAAAACAGAAAACAACATAAAAACACAAAGCACACAATGCAATAATGAGGTAATAACTTCAACTTCACGAAAGAAGTTTAACTCTAATCATAATCATTCAAGTTGTTCTAAATTATTAACATGCAAATCCACGTCTAGGAACTCTCGACTAAATATACATATTAATCAAAACTTAAATATCAAGTTTATTTACCCCTTTCAAGTGTACACACACATTAATAATTATTTAGGCAATCAAATTTTGTAAGTAAAGCTAAGTACATTTTCATGAAAAGTTAAGCTACTTACAAGTTTAGTAGGTTTTTATTAAAAAATATTCTTTTTTGTTACTTTTTGTGGACATGGACCTAATCTTTTTACACGAAGACAAACATTGGTGATGAATGTCGATCCGGTTACTCAACTAAGTCATGTTTTTTGTAAGTTTCTTAGTTGGAATGTCATTATAGCCTGTTGACGCAAAGGCACACATTTGTGATGCATGTCGATCCGATTACTCGGCTACATCATATGGCTACTAGCTCTAACCGGAAGGCCTGCAGAATAGTTTTTTATTTAAAATTTAAAAACACTTTTTCTTCTTTTTTATTTTTATTAATGCCTTTCTTGTTGCTTTAGCTACCCGTTTTCATGAAAAAATATTAGCAAAGCTACTTAGTCGAAAGAACTAAAATTATGAATGAATGTGACAACTTATAGAGTGATAAACTAACACTGAATCCAAATTAACTTTCATATTTTAGCTAAAGAACCCAAATCAATAATTTTACGAGCTAATAATTCTTCATAACCTAATAGGTTATGTTCAAAATTAAATCAATTTTATTCCATCTAAGTCATCGATACATTCATATAATTCACAATATGCAACCTCAACACACTAAGATAACAATATGCAAAATTCACGCTCATTGGAAAACACACAACCCTCTCCACACTTGAACAACACATTTTCCTCAATGTGATAAGAAGACAAACAAATGCATGGAAGGAAATAACATAAAATAAAATAAAACAAAAATAAAGATTAAATTTAAAAGAAAAGGGTTAGAAACAAAACCCTACGGTGATGGAGGTGATGATGGTGAGGTGTTGAGACCAAATCCACTTGATGCTCGAGATTGTTGTCTTATCTTAGAATTGCTCAAAGATAGTAAGAAAATTAGTAATCCCAAATCATTTCAAATGATTAAAATTTTATTTAAAATTCAAAACAAATCTAACTGAACACAACAATTTAAATCTAACTACTGAACTTGCTAATCTATGGTCATTAACTTGACCTTGCATCCTTAAAGGCGTCTTTAATTGTTCGAACGGAAGTAAATCACTTCCTTATCTTTGGGAATCACTATCCGAGATATAGTTTGTAATGATGCTCCTTAACTTTAAAAGTTTCCTTGTTAACATTTTCCAATTTGAGGGCTCTATGATCGAAAACTTGAATGACTGTAAAAGGTCCACTCCATTGATATTTTAACTTCCTTGGAAACAACCTCAACCTTGAATTATATAGTAACACTACATCTCCTACCTTTTCTTTTGCTTAAGATAAGAATTATGTCATTTCTTTACCTTCCCCTTGTAGAGTTTGGTGTTTTCATATGCATTGTAACGAAACTATTCAAGTTCATCTAGTTGCAGAAGTCATTTTTCTCCTGCTTGCTTCCATTCAAAATTTAGTGTTTTTATTGCCCAGTATGCCCAATGTTTTAGTTCAACCGGAAAATGACAAGCTTTTCCTTATACAAGACTATAAGGAGTTGTTTTGATAGGTGTCTTAAAAGCAGCCCTATAAGCCTATAAGGCATCATCTAGCTTCATTGCTCAATCCTTCCTAGACCTATTCACCGTCTTTTCCAAAATTCAGTTCAGCTCCCGGTTGATAACTTTCATTTAGCCACTAGTTTGCGGATGATTAGGCGTAGCAATGCAAAGGTGAAGCCTATATCTTTTTAGGAGGGCATCAAAAGATTTGTTACAAAAATGTGTTACTCCATCACTTATTATCGTTCTTGGTACTCCAAACTGATTGAATAACCTTTTGATGAACTTTTGCACAACCTTTCTATCATTGGTTGGAGATGCCACTGCTTCAGCCTAACGTGAGGCATAATCTACCCTACTAAAATGTACATGCTCCCTATTGAGGACGGATAAGGACCCATAAAGTCAATGTCCTATACATCGAGGACTTCCACTTCTAAATATTGGATAAAGGCATCTTATCTCTTTTGGAGATGTTACCTATTCTCTAACATTGATCATATTGTGCCACAAAAGTTTGAGCATCCTTAAACAGTCATGGCCAATAAAATCCATTCTTGAGTATCCAAGCTACCATTTTTTAGCTCCATAATGGCCAACATATTGACCTTTATAACATTGCTTTAAGATGTCCATCATTTCTTCCTTTAGAACACATCGTCGCATTAACCTATCATTGCAGGTTTTATATAAAATTGGCTCATCCCATAGATATCAGGTACCCTCATATAGAAATATCTTTCTTTGTTAATAAGATAAATTAGAAGGAAGCTTACCATGGGCAACATAATTTGCGATATCGGCAAGCTATGGTGTAGTTAGACTTTCAAGCAATATCAAAGTTTCATCAAGAAAATTCTCATTGATATCTTCACTTGGCTCGGATTCCCCTCCTTCCAGTCTTTATAAGTGGTCTATGACCACATTTTTTGCTCCCTTTTTGTCTCTCACTTCTATATCAAATTCCAATAAGAGTAGCACCCATCAAATTAGCCTTAGTTTTACATCCTTTTTGTTGACAAGGTATTTTAATGCCACCTAATTGGCGAATACAATTACCTTTGACCCCGAGAGGTATGATCAAAATGTATCACATGCGTACACCACTAGGAATAATTCCTTCTTTGTGATGGTGTAATTAAGTTGAGCTCCTGCAAGGGTCTTGCTGGCTTAGTAGATCATATGCAATAGTTTATCTTTTATTTGGCCCAATACACAACCCATAGCTTGGTTGCTTGCATTGCATATAATCTCAAATGGAAGTGTCCAGTTCGATGGTTCTGATGTTAGTGCCTCCTTTAGTTTATTGAACGCAGACATATAATTTTCATCAAATAGAAAGGGCACATCCTTGACTATCAGGTTTATCAAAGGTCTTGTAATTTGTGAGAAGTCTTTAATAAATCAACGGTAAAATCAAGTATAAGCTAAGAATCCTCACACACCTTTTACATTGCTTGGTGGTGGGAGTTTCTCTATAACTTTTGTTTTTTCTTTGTCCACTTCAAATCTTTGGTGTGAGATTATATGTCCTAGCACTATCCCCTCTGGCACCATAATGTGTTATTTCTCCCAATTCAGCACTAAATGTGACTCTTCACATCTTTGAAGCACTATGTCTAAATTGGTTAAACACATTTCAAAGGAGTCTCCAAAAATTGAAAAATTATCCATTAACAGCTCCTCCATTATATCTTCGATCATATCAGTGAAGAAGGGTAGGAGAATGTGGTCTTTTCTTGATCATCAAGGTAGATGAAGATCTGATTGTATTCTGAATATCCATTTAAGAAGCAACAAAATGAATGATCAGCCACCCTTTCTATCAGTTAGTTTATGAATGGGAGAGGAAAATGATCTTTTTTAGTCACTGAGTTGAGTTTGCGATAATCTATGCACACTCTCCATCTTGTGACCGTTCTTATTGAAATTACTTATCCACTCTCACTTTTTACTACTGTCATTCTACCTTTTTTAGGTACACATTGTACTGGATTGACCTATTCACTATCGGAGATGAGATAAATTATCCCTACATCTAAGACTTTGATTATTTTCTTCTTGACCATGTCCTTCTTATTAGGTTTCAACCTTTATTGACACTCCTTCACTATTCTACATCCTTTCTCGAGGTTTATTTGATGCATGCAAACATTTGGGCTTATACCTCAAATATAAAAAATCTACCATCCGATGACCTTCATTCACTTTGAAACAATTTCTACCACCTTACTTTCTTATTTCCTATTCAATTGATTGGAGATGATGATTGGTAACCTTTAACCTTCCCCTAGAAAGGTATATATGAGATGCGGAGGTAAAGGTTTAAGCTCTAATGTGGGTAGTTTTTCTGTGGATGGTAGTATGGGTGCTTTGGTTTGGAATAATATATCTTGATGCATTTAAACACGTGACTCCTCCATCTCATCATCTCCTTTAGACTCAACCTTCTTATATCTGTTATCTATCTTTGCTTCCACTTATTGAACTTATGCGATGCAACTCTCTAATTGTTTTTGCAAATTTTGATCCATAATTTCAACCTTCATGTATGCGTTGCTTGCTATTGGATTCTTTAAAGCCTTATTTATATTAAATTTGATATGATCTTTGCCTTTGCGAAGTGTTAATTTTCCTTTATGAATGTCAATTACAGCTTTACCTATATTTATAAATAGTCGACTAAGGATTAGTGGACAGTTCTTATCTTCTTCAAAATCGAGAACCGCAAAGTCTACAGGAGTAATGAACTTGTCCACTAGGATTAGAACATCTTCCACTATTTCAAACGGTCTTTTAATAGATTGATCAGCCAACTGAATTAACATTGATATTGGTTTGACCTAACCCAGCCCCAACTTCTTGAATATTGATAAAGGCATAAGATTAATACTTTCTCCCAAGTCGCTCAAGTACTTTGTGAATTTAAATTCACTAACCACACAGGGTATTGTGAAACTCCCTGGATCCTTCAACTTAGATGGCATTTGGCTGGTGACTATGGAATTGTAGGTGCCAGTTAGAGCTATCGTCCGGTTATCTTTCCAAGTACACTTCTTTGATAATATGTCCTTAAAAAATTTTGCGTCTTTGGGCATGTGTTCCAAAGCCTCTACAACTGAGAGATTTATCTATAACATCTTTGATTTCTCAACAAATTCTACAAATTGCATCAAACTTTTTCTTTTGTAATCATTAGGAAGGGAATCATGGGTTGATATGGTAGAGGGGTGACATAAGGAGGATATTCGCTTATATCCACTTCTTTCTCCTTTTCTTAATCTTTCTCAATAGAAGGAAAGGGCTACATTATTGTCTTTATGGGTGGTTTAAGTTCCTTCCCAATTCAAAGTGTAATAGCCTTTAGCTACTCCCTTGGTTTTGTTCCTGAAGTGCTAGGAAGAATTCCGACATTGCATATAGAGAAAGCGTTTGACAATTGGTTTATTTGGAAATCTAGATTGCAGATAGAAAAGGCATGATTCTTTGTTACTTGTACGAATTTGTCTTTCAAAATCTTTTGAGCATTGTCTAGGTGTAACATCCCCTTACTTATGGGAAGGGCAAATTGGTAATTTGGAACGGGTTAGGAATACTGAAAATTGTTTTGCTATGTTCATGCATTCATATATGCACATGAATAGTGAATAGTAAATTTTTTGCGCATGTAAATGATTGTACATGCATTCATGACATTTCCCGGTATTAGTGTGAATAAATGTGTTTTATGAAAAATTTACATTGTGTGTAAAATTGGTATTGGAGAGGGTTATTGGGGTTTTCTAATTTTTAGAGAATTATAGGAATTTTTCGGGAATTTTTTGGAGTCGTTTCCGGACCTGGAAAACTGTCAAGTGATAGAATAGGGGTCTACTGGTAGTGAAATTGACTATCCAATGGCACTGGAAACTTAGACACATGAAATTAGGAATTATTGAATTGAGCCATTAGAATTTAGGAGAGAAATTGGAATTGAATTGGAAGAAAATGAAGAGAGTGAATGAGAGTGTGACATGTGGCAAGTGAC
>JANZXR010000172.1:13210646-13230812 GCA_027575705.1 Erythroxylum echinodendron
TTGATGTGATTATTATTTATTAAAAATTGAAATTGTATTATTGTAATATTTTAAATACTTTGTATTATTCTTATTTTTATATTTGTATTATGATAATTTTCTTTTTTCATATTAATTGTGGTTATTATTTATATGTGAAATATTTCAAGATTATTGTCATTTTATATTAAATTATAATTGTGATTATTATTTATTATTATGATTTTTGGAAATAGAGTTGATGTAAACTTGTAAACAGTAAACTGTACAGTATATAACTGTACAATATATCAGTGAACTATTTTACAAATTTTAAAAATTTTAGGGACTATTTCATAAATATAAAAAATTGACCGAAACGGTACCCGGTATTTACCGGTATCGGTATAGTACCGTTCCAAAACTCAATCCGGTACCAAATCCGGTACGGTATTCGCAACATTGCTTTCATGCATATCATAGACTCTGTTAATATCGCTCATGTCATTCAAACGGACGCATTTGGCTGACACGTAAGCGATTACTCTGTCGAGTATTCTCATTCAATGCAACATATTTATCAAATTATGTTCCCTAACAACATAGTTTAATGGCTTCCTTTCATGTTCACACTATAATCCCATTTTCCACATTACTTTAGAAATGCAATATTCTCCAATCTTATTTGTCAGGTGATGAGTTTGTTGAACAGTATCTAATATAATCTCTTGCTTTGTAAAATAGCTATTGGAAATGAGTTATGTCTTAAGTTAGTTTACGACGAGGTAACTTGGAAGAATCTTTAATGATTTAGCTAGAATTACATTGAATCTATATAGTTGCATCTCATGTTTGGATTTTAACATTAATTTCTTATTGCAGATAAGGCTGGAGTGCCGGCTAGGTATGGAGGAGTTAGTACTTGAAGTTCAACATAGTGCTTACAAGAAGCTGTTTATGTAAATGAAGAGATCCTAAAACTTGAAGATTGATAGAGAAATCCATTGTACATTAGTGATTATTGATTAATGATCATCTAAACCTAAAAAATAATATTGATGCATCACCATATCCTCAACCTATCATACGGATAAACTTTATATAACCTGTTTCTAACAAGTTGATTACAAGAAACAACACAAATCAAGTTAACTTGTTTATGCGTTAGATGATAGACGATGTGATTTATATTGTAGTCATATTTGATGCACAATAATTTTATGCTTTATCGATACACATTTAGCGATTCTGCTTATTATTTGAATGTAGGTTGTGTGTAAAGGAGATGATTACATTGGTCATTTGACGACGAACTCAATCTTGATTCAATTTAATTTAAAAGACTCATAAAATTAAACTTCAAATATGAATTTTTAGGTAAAATTGCATGATTATACGTAACTTATTTTTATTTATCACAATGGAAAAAAGTTATGTAATATCTTTTACCTAAGGTACCCGGTACACAAGATTGGGTCATATTGTACTTAATCTTCCATTTGTATTTTTATATAGAGGTTGTTTCCATGACTTGAATCTATAAGCTTATAGTCACAAGGCTCACCCTCTTTAATATCCATATTATAAAATTTTATTTAGTTTTTAACATATTATTTGAACATCTTAAATTACGTATTTGTTTGTATCTTACCCACCTCTAATATATAAATGTTTTATTTGAAATATACATAGTTGTCATATATGTCAATTGAGATTTATCTAAAAAAATATTTTTATATAGAATTATATAAATTAATATGAGATATTTGGAGTTTTTAATTTATTGAATGATTGATTGAAAATTAATAAAATAGGAAACCTTTTACATTGAATTTATTTCATAGTCAAAAGGGGATGATTTTTTTTGAAATTAAAGAGAAAATAAATTTTAAAAGAGGAAGTTGGATAAGCCTTACAATGTTTATACAAGCAGTCATTCAAATTGACCATAATGTTTTTATTTTCTTTTTTTTTTTGATAACTCAGGTTCCGGGCTTCGCCTAACTAATCTTAGAACCTATGAGCCACCTACTCAGACTCATAGATAGGTAAATCTGGGTCTGATCTTGGATAGTAGTAGGGGTACCTGCTCTAAAAGATGGGCCACTAATAAAGAGATTACATCACCTTAACAAAGACTGCTCCCCCCCTAGTTTGAACCCACAACCTTTCACACAATCCTCTCCCCCTTTCTACCACTAGGCTATATACCAAAGGGAAGAGGCCATGACAAGACTCTTTAAGTACCTCCAAGTGCAATTGCATTTCTCCTCCAAGACATTCAATCCCTGAACCTCGTGAATATCATCATTCAATTTGTAAATTCTAAAAGTTACTATTCGTCCTGGTCTTTAATGCTAAGTGCAATGTTCTGCTATTATCTATAACTATAATTTATGGACAATCAATCCAACGTAAGTCTCATATGGTAACTACATTTTCTAAGATTTTAGAACCCTCAAAGTTGACTATAAAGTGTTCCTTTATCCTAGCCATAGTGTTGGAGCATAATCCAATCATGTCTATTTGCTTGTCTCTGAATTTTTTGTGATTTAAAAGGGGATACAGTGAAACAATTTAAGTATAGAGTAATATATGAAGAAAAATGGAAATTGGTAGGACATGCTAACCTGATGGTGGAGAGAGTTGTAACTCTTTTAAAGAATACAACTGTAGAGACCTTGGGGTGTTTCTAAAGGGCCTAGGGATAGAAAGAGGGAGTCTTTTTGGTTGAATGAAGATGCAAAAGAAAATTTTAAGATTAAGAAGGATACCTATAAAGCTCTATTAGATAGAGCCATAGAGGTGGAGAGTGTAGCTAATAAAGAAAGTTATAAACTGGCAAAGAAGATAATCTCGTAAGCTAAAAGCAGAGCTTACGAGAAACTATACCAATAATTAGAAACTGAAGATGGAGGGATATTTTTAAGTTAATGAGAGCTGGAGAACAAAAAGCAAGAGACTTAAATCAAGTTTGTTATATAAAACATGAAGTAGTGGTACTTCTATAGCCTTTTTAATGAAGGCGTAAAGGATAACAACTATTTAGGTGACCTTATCATGTCTGAGAGGTTTCGTAACTTTACTTATTGACGACAAATTACAAGACAAGAAATAAAAAAATCATTTAGGGATATAACGAGTAGAAGGGAAGTAGAGCTTGATGAGATACCTATAGAGGTATGGAAGATCCTAGGTGAAGAGGGTATTACTTGGCTAGCAAAGCTTTTTAATGTGATCCTTAAGTCTGGCAAAAGGTCAGATGAGTGAAGATTTAGTATGTTTTTCCTTTATACAAGAATAAAGGGCACATCCAAATTTGTAACAACTATAGAGGTAACAAATTACTTAGTCACATCATAAAGTTGTGAAAAAATGTGATTGATAAGAGAGTGATAAAGGATGCTTCTATCTTGGAAAACTAGTTTGGCTTCATGCCAGTAAAGCCCACGACAGAAGTTTTACATTTCCTTAGAAAATTAATGCAATATTACTGGGAAAGACAACATAACCTATATATGGTTTTTATTGTTTTAGCGAAGGCATATGATAGGTAGGAAATCATGTAGACATATTTAGAAGTTAAGAGAGTTCCTATGACTTATATAAAGGTTAGTAAAGATATGTATGATGGTTAAAAACTAAAGTAATGACTATAGTAGGAGATACAGAGCATTTTTCTATCAATATTGGGCTACACTAAGGCTCCTCTTTAAGCCTTTTTTTGTTTTTAATAGTGATTCATAAGCTCACCAAGAATATACAAAGCTATGTGCCTTGGTTTATGTTGTTTGCTAATGAGATTGTTTTAGTAGATAAGACAAAACAGGGTGTTAAGGTCAAGCAACATCCCCATACTTAAACATCTATGAAAACATAGTATAATTTACACGTACCAACATCCCTACACTTAAAACTTTACTTGTCTTTAAGCAAAACTAAACATACTAACAAACAAAACACATAAACATATGAAAACACATTGATGTAATATTACAGTAATGGTATAATGTCATTAAATCTTATAAAATTAACTTAACCTCAAACAAAAATCATTTAAAATTTTCCAACACACTAACTTATTTCTTTCATGTTTAAGTACTTTGAATTGAATGTACATATCAATCAAAAATTAACACCTTATTCCAACACCTATGGAAGTTGTAAGCATGTATTTATTATTATTAATCAATTAAAAAGGCAAACTATTACTAAGTAACCTTTCATGAAATTTCCTGCTATTTTTAAAAGATTGTTAGGTTTATTTTTTGTAACACATTTTTAAAAGATTTTCTTGAATGATAACCTAGTCTTTTGACACGAAGGTTTTATTTTTTGTAACACATTTTTTAAAGATTTTCTTGAATGATAACCTAGTCTTTTGACACGAAGGTAGACACATTGTCTTGAATGTCCCCCGGTTACTCAACTGGGTCACTTTTTTATTTAGCTTGGTTGAAGTGTCATTATAACCTTTTGATGCTAAAACAAACATTTTTTCGTGAATGCCCCTAGTTACTCAGCTATATCACAGTTCTCAACTAGCTACCTACTATTATTAACTGAATATTTGTTCAAAAAGGGCCAGTGAAATACTTATTTATTCAACACACACTTTTTTTTAATATATATAACTTTAACTTACCTCATTCCTTTTTAGTCAATCAATCTTATGAAAGTTTACTAGTAATGCAAACTAATTCAATTGACTATAATTATAAATATATACCAACAAAAATCATAAAGTGAAAAATAGGTATCCTAATTAACAAATATCTTTATACGAAAGATATTTAAAACACAAAATTTATAAGTTACTCGACCTTTACAAATTAAATGGCAATTTTCAGAACTAAGCTAATTCCATTTAATTCTTGTCATCTGTTCATCATTCTCTTCTTCATTAACTTCTTGAATAGAGACTTCCTTATATTCTTCAAAATCAATCTTTGTTGTCATCTATTCTTCTTCCTCTCACTTTTTTAATGATTTGACTTCATTTATTCTCATGAACGAGCTACCCTCCTTCGGATTCTTTAATTCCTTATTCATATTGAATTTCACTTGTTCATCTCCAACCTAAAGGATGAGGTTGTCATCATGGACATCTACCAAAGCTTTTTTAATTTTCAAAAATGATATACCAAAACTAATGGCCAATTTTGATCCTCATCAAAGTCTAACACGACAAAATCTATAGGAATCATAACCTTGTCCATTTTTATAGGTACATCCTTCACTAAACCTAATGATTCCTTTTATCGATTGATTTGTCAAATGAATACACTTAGATGTTGGCTTCATATCTTTTAGCCCCAGTTTTTTAAAAATTGATAAAGGCATAAGGTTTATACTTGCACCTAAGTCGTATAAACATTTTGAAATCTCTAAATTACTAACTACACAGGGTATCGTAAAGCTCCATGGATCATTCAACTTTAACGGCATATGGTTGGTAATTAAGGAGCTACAGCTATCTATCATAGCTACTATCTAGTCATCTTCCAAAGTTCACGTGTTAGATAATATGTTTTTAAGGAACTTTGCATACTTGGGCTTGCATTTCAACACTTACACAAAAAAAGTAAATTTTCAATTTTTTTAGCTTTTCCATGAATTTTGAGAATGGTACATCCAGTTTGTTCTTCTGAAATCTTTATGGGAATGGTAATTTTTGTGAGTAAGGTGGAGGAGGAGTATAGGGAGGGTCCTCATTCTTTCCTTCGTCTTTTTTCTTTTTCTCTTGGTCTTCTACCACTACAAGAAAATGGATGCTTAGCAACAAAAATTACCTACAGAATGTGAAAGTTTTATGTCAGCAAGTGAATTTTTGACAGAAATTACTGACAGTATGAGTTTTTAGAGAAATGACTATCAATAATCTTTAGCAACAGAAAAGAAATATTCCATCGATAATTTATCGACAAACATTTTTATTTTTGTCGCTATATATAGCAATGGAATTTTTAAGTCTGTCGGTAACTTTATTGATGGAACATAAATATTTCATTGGTAAATAATGCCAAAGGACAAAGTTTTGAAAATTTATCGGAACATTTAGCAATGGTAAGTTATGTCTTATCAGTAAGTTTGGCGATGGATTTTGTATGTGTGGGGGTAAATTTAGTGACGATAAGTTTTTCCGTTAGTATATTATTTACTAACCAAATGTTCTTATTTCGTCGGTAAATTTAGTCCTAAATGTATCGACAGATATTATAATTTTTTCGATAAATACACTGAGATTGTTTTTTATTTTTTATACATTTAAGTTGTAAATTTAATTTTGATTAGTAATCTTATGATTGATATTTAATTTCTACAATTATCTGATGATAATATATTGAATTTTTTCTACGTCTAATTTATCTACACATTAAGATGAATGATAATATAAAGTAAAAATTATCTTAATTGATAATAACAAAATTATTATCTACAACAATAAGGCTTGGTTTGAGGGAGCGGTAGCGGTTGACAACTTGTTGAAATCAACCTGCTGAAATGATAAGTACTTATTCTCAATAAGTACTTGTACGTTTGGAATTGCTATTTTGGTAACTACTGAAACGTCAAAATAGTTGCTTGGCAAGTGAGGTTGCGGTTACTGAAAAGAGATAAAATAACTAAAAAACCCTTTGATTTAATAAACTATTAATTGTTGTATAAATAATTAAAAATATATATTATTAGTCATATAAATTTAAAATTATAAATAATAAAATATTAAATTAAAATAAGAAAATATAAATAAAATAAATTTAGTAAATAAAATATTTCATAAAATATATTATTAGTCATATTAATTAAGAGAATAATGGAAAATAATTCTTATAGTGAAGGTTAATAATTGAAAGTAAAATTTCTACCGCAGAATCAGTTTCCTACCGCAACCCTTTTTTTGCTTATTAATTTTTACGGTGGCACCATACTTTTCTCCAACCTCCGGTTGTTTATCGCAGATCCAAATATGTGACTACGTCTGAAAACTGCGGTGAATAAGTACTTATCCCTACCTCACTGCAGATCCAGGCGCAATCTAAATATGTAATTCATACAAAATGACTTGAGAGTAGCAAAATTAAGCTATACAGTTGGTGAAGGTAGATAGCCCTCCCCTTCAACTCATCCATCTCATTACGGAGCTGAGCTATACAGTCCATCAACCTCTCTACTGTGCGCTCAAGTTGAACGAATCTTTGATCATTGGATGCAGACCGCCTACTAGATGCAGCTGTAATGGACGTGGAGGATTGTGAATAGCATGTACTCACAAATGAACCTAAGCCAAAGATCCTTCTACAATGATCCATACCACCCACTGCATCAAGATATGTCTGACTTTCATCATCAGTTTCAGAGTGTTGAGACTGTTGTTGAATGATTTTTTGTATTTGATCCTATTAGGAGGCAATGTTTATGTTAGTAAGTGATAATTATTAAGAATTAATATTAAAGCATAAATTTCACACACAATAAGTTCATTATATTGGGTATTGTTGAAGGTCAAACCATCATGCTTTTTAGTATGGGTGCACGAAAAGAGCTGACAAAGCGTAAGCTTTCTGCCCACAGACTTTTCCTGCATCAGAGTAAAATGTTTTAAGTGAACTACAATTTTCAAAAATTTCAGCAGATTTTCCTCTATTTTTATGATATTTACCCCTTTTGAACAAGGAAAGTAACCCAACAATACAACCATATATGGTACTAGACATTTATGACATTATCATTCTTCATAATACACATATGTTTTCATTCTTAAATTCACATATCAAATTAAATTGAAGTACATCAAAGTAAAAAAATCATAATATAAATGTAAAGTGTAGATACTTACAAGTTTCTCTGCATGCTCTTGGTGAGTAATAGATCCTCTAGTGTGTATGAGAAGACTCTCTCCCTCTAGTCCTCCATGTATGTTTGCATAATTATACTGTGAAATGGACATTGCCTCAAGTGATGTCCAATATTAATATGCCAACGACTCCATATTTCTTCAGATGTATAAGGAGGTCATACACCAGTCTTATGTATCACACCAAGAAATTTTCTATAACATGTACGAGCTCGCCTTTCCCATACTTTATAAATTACTGCATCAAATTTGGAATCCCAAAAAAATTATGAAAAAAAGAAAAACATACTATAAATAAAAAATTCAAAAAAATATATTTTTCGTACCTAAAACTCCTGATAATAAAAATCCTTTGTTGCTTGAGAGATATTCTTCTATATATAACTCTCAAGATCAATCTTTTCCTTGAACTTGGATGTCATATTTCTTGAGCACATTTTAGACAGAATCAACCTAATATATAAGCAATTTTAGATCATTTTAAAATTAAAACCAACATAATATATACGGAAATTTAGATCATTTTCAAAATAAAACCTATAACTTTTGTATAAACTTATGGTTTTATCGTGCATGTATTTTCACTGATATATTGCTAAAAATTATGACGTAAGTTTTTCCATCTACTCCCATAGCTCCAAGCTAAAGGTCACCTCCTTCATCTGCAATGTTTACCCTTAATATCTCTATCAGTATAGGGGTGGTGGATAGTGTAGGGCTGTTAGATGGTGTAGCAAGGTTGCTGGATGGTCTAGTAGCAGGTATAGAAGGTGATGCCTCATCTGCATGTGTAGTAGCTGGAGGCATAACCCTTGATTTTGTAGCAGCCACAAAATGTGATGCTTCACTTGGAGAATAACTGGTTCCAAATTGTGTTAACCTTAACCTTGGCTGCATCATATTCTATTTTCTCTTTGGTTGAATATTTTAAACCTAAAATTCACATTTTATTGAATATTCTAGTAATAGAACAATATAAATTGAATATAAAATAATATATTGTTGATGCAATAATAGATTTATTCATATAATATTCTATTATAAACACAAATTAATCACTATCATGATCACTTAATTGTAAATCAAAATCATCATCATCTTCTTTTTGTGAAGAATTAGAATCAAACTCAAGCTCCTCTTCAGATCTTTCGCCCTCCTCTTTCTCTCAAGTAAAAATTTCAACACATTCATTATTTGGATCGTTCAAAGGCTCATTCTCATCATATGTAACAGATGCATTTATTTCATAAACATCTTCCTAAAATGCTTCACTTTCAATTCTTATTTTCTCCTTTTCCATGTAATTCAAAAACACCTATAGGTTTTACTTTGCAAATGACCAACTAATCTAACTTATCTCATCATAAGCTGGGAAAAGGGACATAATGCACCTGGATGCTTGCCTCACAAACACAAAAAGGTTCAAATTGTCTAAATCCTCTTCGCTGATTGATTTTAACTAGATTGTATTGGTTGTACACTTTTGTACTAACATTAGGAGTTAGATCAAACTAGTCGCACTTAAATATCACACTCTGGTTTATTGGCAATGTAGGGTACTCAATTTCAAGTATCTTAATAATTTTACTATAGTAATCCATCAATTCTCCCTGGATGCAAACTCCATTGGTTATTGTTTCCATGCTATGACCATTATATTATGTATGAAATTGTATCCATTAACCAAATATACCAGATACAATTTAACAGTTTACAGAAGTACTTTCGCAAGATCACATATGAACTTGTTCTCTATTGGCACATATGAACTTGTTCTCTATTGGATTTTCTGAGGTCTACAAAAAATTTGTCATATTAAATAGTATAATGTCATTTGAACACTTTGATCTGATAATTCAACCATTTTAATAATTGTAAGTAAAAACTTACATATTTCTCAAACTATCAAGGAAAGTATCTTTCAACTTCTTTATTGATATCATCCTGTATTTTTTCGAGCATTAGCTCATGTAACCATTCCTTATATAATCTAAAGGCATTGTTATGTATTTAGTTGTGAACAACACTAACTTTGAAGACCTAAATAATTAATTTAAAAATCAACTTCAACTTACTGCACAAAAAGTTGAGTCTTTTGATAGTTCAATAAATTGTAACCATAAGCAACCTCTATTTCTTCCTCTATTAACATAATTTCTTCCCCTGTTAACATTCTTCTTGTAGACCGTCCATATTTTTTCCAGGATATGTGAAAATGGATATACCAACAATATCACTCTTTCCTCCTCCATCTTCATTACAAGGAACTTTTCTTTTCTTGTATGCACATGCGGCTCAAAATAATATGAACAAAATGTACTTTCTTCTTTTATTAAATAAGCATTACATATTAAACCTTCAACCCTAGCCTTGTTTTTGACATTTTTCTTCAATTGATTCAAGTACCTACATTATAAATAGCTATTAATATTTAATTCTATAATTAAAACGTGCTATAACCCCATTTTAAATATTTACTACATTTAACTCTCAAAAGGATGCATCCATCGATATTGAACTGGACCAGCAAGTTTAGCTTCGTGTGCTAAATGCAGAAGTAGATGCTCCACATAATCAAAGAAGCTTAGAGGGAAAATCCGTTCTAATTTAGATAAGATTACTGGAATTTTCCTTTTTAGTTTTTCCATTTTAACCAACTTTATTTTAGATGACATTAAGCTTTTGAAAAACAAACTTAATTTTGTTATTTGTTCCCAAAACTTATTGGTAGTAACTTTCAAAATGCAATTAGAATTAGCCTTTTTATAAACATATAATAATTATGACTTTTCATCCCAAATAATTTGTAGTTCCTCATGTCCATACACCTTGACAAGTTTGAAACATATCCGTTGGGAAACTTTAGAAATTTTAACCATTCACACAAATTTTCTTTTTGTTTTTATCCAAAGTGTAACATGTTTTCGAATATTTACCAGTGTGAAGATCTTTACCTAACTTATTCCTTCTACAAAAAAGCTTCAAATCAGCTCGTGATTTTGTACTGTCCTTTGTCCTCCCTTTAACGTTCATTATGGTTTTAAAAAAATTATCAAAAAAAATTAATATGCATCAAATCTAGATTATGATGTATCAAATTAGTTTTCCAATATGAAAAATCCCAAAACATGCTTCGTTTTCTCTAACAAAAAGTTTTGCTAATGCTTGTATGAACTTCATCAGCTTTAAGTTATGTAACTTTTCAGCAACCTTAATTCATCAAACTCTTGCAATATCTCTTCACCAGCTTTGTGAGGGGGAGGAGGTGTTTGTACCATCCTATTCTTAATGAAATTTTGTTTATTGCACCTAAATGGATGATCTGGAAGAAGAAATTTCTTGTGGTTGTTAAACCTGGATGTTTTGGCCTGGTTTGGAAGATAAAAACATAAGAATCATTGACATAATAAGGACAAGCTAATTTTCCTGTTAAGCTCCATCCAAAAAACATAGCATACGCTAGAAATTCACTATTAGTCCACTTCAAAGTTACTCTCAATATAAAATTTTGTTTAAGAGACACATCATATATCTCCACACTATATCCCTAAAGATAATGCAATTACTAATGGTTGTAAGAATTCATCAATTTTATGGTTTGGATTTCTAAGACCTTAGCACAATCACTGTCAAGAACATATATGCCTCATTCATACATATCTATGGAGGCAAATTATGAGGAGTAATTATGATTGGATATGATAAATATTGTTGGTTAGATTGACCAAAAGGTTGGAATCCATCATTCGAAAATCCCAACCTAACATTTCAACTTTCGACTGTAAACTCATAATGAGTGTTATTGAAATATTTCTATGCCAGTGCGTCTGATAGATGGCTCATTATTCCATCTTCCTATTCAAGTTCATTATGTCATCTCATGTAAGATACAGTAACATGTTCATTATGTCATCTCATGTGAGATATAGTAACATCAAAGGCATATAGTCTTTGAAGCCTTGGAGTTAGCAGAAAATAATACATTCACTTCTAAGGTACTAATTTTTATTTCATAGAACACATTCTATGTTTAAACCTAGATTGATCACAAAATTTGTACTCCTGTAATTCCACATCATCTCCCCAAAATAACATAAATCCCAATTTGCAACAATCAGTTTTTCAACTGGCAAACTAAGTCCCCCAATAAGTTTCTTTATATTGTAAAAATTTATCAATCATTGTATGATCAAAAGGTAATGATTCATTACAACAACTAAGAATTTTATCAAAATTTTCATCAAAAATATGCCCTTTACAATTTATGTTCAATATTCGAGCAATTGAAGACAATTAAGTCATTTTCTCACAAATTAGCCATGATTCTTGGTCAGCTGATTGTAGTAAGTCAAAAAAACTATTTTGCATATGGGTTTGATTCTTTTTGAAGATTTTACTATATTTTCCTGAAAGGTATAACTGGCTACATCATAAACCATTTGGATATAAGGATTTTCAGTTGCACCAACATTATTTGTTCTAAATCCATTCCCCCTTCAAACTCATCCATATTTATTGATGAGTTTAATTCATTACCCATTGAAGTGTTAAAAGTCGAGTCCACTCAAAATAATTTAGAACAAACCTTTTCTTGACAATTGGAGATTCACTTCATCAATAGGAAGAAAATGAATATGTGTATACTTTTCACATGGATATCTGATCTTTGGGCCATCCATATATGCAGGTTGAGAATATGCGTAGTGAATAAAAGCTATAACTCCCTCAACAAACTCAGGATTAATGAAATCATCAAGTGTTAATCTTCTATACATCCAAGATCTATCAACATTGCTTATTTCTGCAAAACTGATATTTAAAAAAGTGATTTTATAGTTAGTATCCTTCATTTTCCCTAAGTTTATAGAACATTTAATCTTTACTTTACGCAACATCCCTTAAGTTTTTACAAGTCTTTGAGCATTTGCCTTCCAATGCTACATCGAGCAATCACATTGAAGTTAAAGTATTTATGTTTGAATTAATCACCTACAATTGATTTTAATACTATGGTACGTGGCATTATTTACACCTGTGAATCGAGAAAGCAAGTTCTCGCTGTAACTCCTAAGTTTGTGGAATTTTTCACCGATAAGCCTCATAAGAGCTGCATTACAAGTTTCCAGCTTATATACTATCCTAGGGTTTTATATGCAAAGAATTGTCATGTCTATTAAACCTATTAATTTCTTATGTTAATACTAAGTTTGAATTAATCATATTGAAGTTCAAGTATTTATATTTGAACTAATCACATTGAAGTTCAAGTATTTTTGTTTAAATTAGTCTCCTATAATTGATTTTAATACTATAGTATGTGACATTGTTTACACTTGTGAATCAAGAAAGCGAGTTCTTGTTGTGACTTCTAAGCTCATGGAATTTTTCACCAATAAGCCTCATAGAAGATACATCAATGGTTTTCAACCTATACACCATCCCAAAGGTTTATTATGCAAAAAACTATCATGAATTTCTTATGAATTTCATCTAAGGGGTTTATTATGCATAGAACAAAATTTTGTTTCATTATTATACATTGGATCATCCATAAGATTTCAAAGTCATTCCTTATACAATTAATACTTATGTAATTGATACATTTATTCATCAATAATTTAAATAAAACCCAAATATAAATACTTTGACTATAAAAGAAGAACATAAAAACTCCTCACTAATTATAAAAATATTCTAGACAACACAAAATCAATACCTCCTTTGCATTCATCAAAACCCAAACACAAATACTCATGCTATTAAAGCAACATATATGGTAGACATTAGTTGGATGACTTAGCTGGATGGACGGACAAACACAAACTACAAAGAAAAAGGATGAGCGACACTCTTCAACAAAAAATAGGACCTGTGAACAAGAAATGTTTGTATTTAATATAATACACTTGTTCAATAGTTTTGTATTTATATTTGTTGCATAAAATGCCAAATTTCACTACAAGCATTAACACTTGATGCTCTAACAATCAAATATCGGTATAATGTCAACAAAAGCAGTAACACTTGTTGTCCTTTCACTATGACTTGACCATCTATAGTAATATAGGGATTATAGGATCGACCTATAATGTCATAACATATAGCTCTTCTAGGTGTAGGTACACATAATTAAAATAAGACTCCATCGAATTCCCTTAAAAGGAACTTAAGAGAGAATGAGGAGAGATAAGAGCAACCATATGCACTTTTTAAACTTTTAAATTTATTTAGGGTCGATTTAAAAAAGGTACTTGCTTTAAAAACCTGATCCATCTAGTTAAAACTTATTTAAAATGTCAAAACTAGTAGGTGGCTACATATCTTAGAATCTCATGATTTACAACCCTAAGTAAGTTAAACACACAAAGCTAAAACTTTTATGTTTTAGACTTCTTAAAATTGTTACTCTAACTATATAAAAAACACACAAAAAGCCCTACAACATCCTAAAAATGAGCTTACAATCTATAAGCTTATTAGCTCCAAAACATACCCTAACCTAAACCAACACGAATTAAACATCCAAAAGAAACTTACAAAGACATCTAAACAATATATGAAACATTTAGCATATAATATGTAAAGAAGAATGACCAACTCTACAAATTAAGTATACAAAAGCCAAAAATCTAAGATGTTACAATTCTTATGAACTATGAAATTCCCATAAAAATTTCACCATTCGACTAAACACTATGAAGAGCCTAATATTTGGAATCAAATTTGAATTGAATTTTATTTAAAGCTTAAATCTTCTTATAGTTATAAAGGTTAGTAGGCAATGATATCATTCGGATCATAGATATATTTGGTTCGGGTAAGTTTTATTCTTATAAACCCTCAATATTTTGCAAGAACGTGGTTAGTAGCGTGGTATTAGATGTGTCAATCCCACGAGGAAGGAGAGTAGTCTAATCCTAAAATCTAAGTCCAGAAAAACTATAAAACTGAAAATAAAAGATGTCATAGAAATTAATTTTGAGTATTGAGTTCAACTAATCAAATCATAAATTAAACACGAAAGTATTAACAAGTGAGCAATATGCAATCACAATAGAAAGGAGATTTTACTTATCATTAGTGCTAACCTAGATGATTGTGTGTCAATGGAGTGTTAATTCTAGACTATCTTAGGGCTGATTGCTCTCTCTCGAGTTATAACCATTAAATCATAAATTATAAACCCTAATCAGATTATGGGATTTACAATCTCTCAATTCACAAATTATCTAAAATCCTAATTATATTTGAAGCATTTTAATAAACTTTTAGATCATCATACAGGATCTCTCTCTGCACCATTACCAATATGATTTATCACAGTTTCTATTAAATCCCTAGCTCTTATTAATTCGATTTAATTATTTTCATTCAGTTCATTTTTCAATTTATTACTGAATTATGCAAGAATGCAATCAAATCATGACATTCATCTAGTAAACACAATCGACTAAATTATCATTAAATCAAAATAAAATCCCGAAGGAGAGTTTAGAACATCATCAATATTCCAAATCCTATCATTATACTATCCATCTCAATTCTATACAAAACTAAAATCGAAATGAAAAGGAAAGGAAATAATGACTTAGAATAGATGACAGAAGGCAACGATGTCAGGAAACCTCCTAATCTGAAAAGGACGCCGAGTCAGCTTCGTCATCCTCTTCTTGCTTTTCCTTCTTCTTATTTCTCTCTCTCTCGATATTCTCTCTTTAGGGTTTCAAAAGTGGCTGATGCACAAAGCTTCTTTGTGCTCCTCTTATTGTTCTTTAAATAATCTTTTATGTTATGGGTTACCCTAGGGTCTTTTTGAGGTTCGAAAGGTTAAAAAAATCCCTAGAAATATGATGTTCGTAATCAATTGTGCATCTACCCAATGCAAGCCACAACCATGGCCCACATATGAGCTTTAGGCCACGATTATGGATTGTTATTTCAGCCTGAATGTCTTCTGAAACTCCTTTGTTTTTTGATATTGACATTAAAACATTAGAAAACACATCCAAGTACCTCAAAAACACAATATTTAAGCTCAAAAACTTGTGCTAACCTATAAAACACTTAAAACACAAATAATTAACAAACTAACAACATGCTAACCTAAACACATACTAAATAATCGAATTAATGACTAAACACATATCAAACTATGCCCTAAAACATGATGTAATTTACACTTATCAACTTCCCCACACTTTAATGTTTGCCTGTCCTAAAGCAAAAAAAAAAACAAATAACACAAAAACATAAAGCACACAATGCAATAATAAGGCAATGGCTTCAACATCATGAAACAAATTTAACTCTAAACATAATCATTCAATTTGTTTTAAATTATTAACATGAAAAATTTGGGTCTAAGAACTCTAGACTAAATATACATATTAATCAAACTTAAATGTCAAGTTTATTCGCCCCTTTCAATTGTACACACACATTAATAATTATTTGGTCAATCAACTTTGTAAGCAATCCTAAGTACTTTTTCATAAAAAGTTAAGCTACTTACAAGTTCTGTAGGTTTTTATTAGAAAACATTATTTTTTGTTACTTTTTATGGACATAGACCTAATCTTTTTACCTGAAGGAAAACATTGGGGATGAATTTCGATTCGATTACTCAACTAAGTCATGTTTTTAGTAAGTTGCTTAGTTAGAATGTTATTATAGACTTTTGCGTGAAGGCGTACATTTGTGATACATGACGATCAGGTTATTAGGCTACAACATGTTCTTAACCGGCTACTAGCTCTATTCAGAACTCGAAGGCCAATAGAAAAAATTTACAAACACTTTTTCTTCTTTTTTTAAGTAATGCCTACCTTGTTACTTTAGCTACTCGTTTTCATGAAAAAATACTAGCAAGGCTACTTAGTCAAATGACCTAAAATTATGAATGAATGTGACAACTTATAGGGTGATAAACTAACATTGAATCCTAATTAACTTGCATATTTTAGCCACAGAACCCAGATCACTAATTTCGCGAGCTAATGACTCTTCACAACCTAATAGAATATGTTTAAAATTAAATCGATTTCGTTCCATCTAAGCTATCGATACATTCACACAATTCATAATATACAACCTAAACACACTAATATATCAAAATGAAAAATTCACACAAAGAAAAACACACAACCCTCCCCACACTTAAACAACACATTGTCCTCAATATGAGAAGGAGAGAAACAAACACTCATGGAAGGAAATAACATTAAATAAAATAAAACAAAAATAAAGACTAAAAAAAAGGGTTAAAACAAAACCTTACGGTGGTAGAGGTGATGATGGTGAGGTATTAAGACTAAATCCGCTTAACGTTTGAGATTGTTGTCTTATTTTGAAATTCCCTAAAGAGAGTAAAAGAATTAGTAATCCCAGATCATTTCAAATTTTATTTAAAATTCAAAACAAATCTAACTAAACACAACAATTTAAATATAACTATTGAACATGCTAATTTATGGTCATTAGCTTGACCTTGCATCCTTGGAGGCATCTATTTGAATGGAAGGAAATCACTTCCTTGTCCTTATGAATTACTCCTCCAAGATATAGTTCCAACAATGCTTATTGACCTTAAAAATTTCCTTATTTGCATTTTCCAGTTTGAGGGCTCCATGATTGAAAGCTTGAATGACCGTAAAAGGTCCACTCCGTCGAGATTTTAGGTTCCTTGGAAATAGCCTCAACCTTGAATTATATAGCAACACTACGTCTCCCACCTTAAATTCCTTTTGCTTAAGATGAGAACTGTTCCATTTCTTTACCTTCTCTTTGAAGAGTTTGGCATTTATATATGCATTGTAATGAAACTCTTCAAGTTCGTCCAGTTATAGAAATCATTTTTTGCCTGCTTGCCTCTAATCAAAATTTGATGCTCTTATCACCCAATATGCTCGATGTTTTAGTTCGATCGGTAAATGACAAGCTTTTTTATATACAGGTATATAAGGAGTTGCTCTGATAGGTTTCTTGAAAGCAATCTTATAAGCCCATAAGGCATCATTTAGCTTCATTGCCTAATCCATCTTAGAGCTGGTCGCAGACTTTTCCAAAATTCGTTTGAGCTCCTGGTCGATAACTTCCTCTTGGCCACTATTCTGCGAATGATAAGGCGTAGCAGTGCAATGGTGAACTCCATGTCTTTTTAGGAGGGCATCAAAGGATTTGTTATAGAAATGTGTACCTCCATTACTTATTATCATTTCTGGCACTTCAAATCGATTGAATAACCGTTTGATGAACTTTTGCATAACCTTTCCATCATTAGTTGGAGATGCCACTAATTTAGCCCAACTTTAGGCATAATCCACCTCCATTAAAATGTACATGTTCCCCATTAAGGACGAAAAAGGACCCATAAATTTGATGCCCCATACATCAAAGACTTCCACTTCTAAAATGTTGGATAAAGGCATCTCCTCTTTTTTTGGAGATGTTACCTTTTTCTGAGATCAATATCATAATGCCACGAAAGGTTGAGCATCTTTAAACAGTTGTGGAAAACAAAATCCACTCTTGAGTATCCAATCTACAGTTTTGTTAGCTTCATAACGACCAGCATATTGACCTTCATAACATTACTATAAGATTGCTAAAATTTCTTCCTCTAAAAAACATCGTCATATGTACTTATCAACGCATATTCTATATAAAATTGGCTCATCCCATAGATATCAGGCACACTCATGCAGAAATCTCTTTCTTTGTTGATAAGATAAACTAGAAGGAAGCTTACCACTAGCAACATAATTTGTGATATTGACAAACCACAGTGTAGCCAAATTTTCAAGCAACATCCACTCCAAGAAAAACATAAATTAGCGTTATAAATTTACTGACGGAATAAAAACCGTAGCTATTTACTGACAAAATACAAAAGACCGTCGGTACATACATCGTCAAAGTTTAGATATAGCGATGGAGACAATTGTCGTCGGTAAAAGTGGAGGGAAGGAATTTCACACAAAATCTTCGATGATATATAGTGACGACGTAACCATTCCCATCGGTAACAATTATGGGAATGCTTCCCGCAATTAAATAGCTTTAGATATTTACCAACGGAAACTATTCTATTAGTAAGTTTAGATCAGTGTCTGTTATTTACCGACGAAATAGCGTCCGTCATTAAATTGATATCAAGTTTACCTACGGACAATATGTTTCGTTAAGTGGCAAGACGTTGCGGTTAAATATTTGATGAATTTAAATACCGATGAAATTTTGTTTCTGTATGTAATTGTCGACTGGTTAATAAATAAAATGACACTGTTTGATCTAAAACCAAACGACATCGTTTGATTCTTCATCTTTAACCCGACGAATACCCCCTATTTTCTTCTTCTTCTCTTCTCCGTCACTGTCGTCTAGTTTTGGGCGATTATCCTTGCTTTCACTACCGTTTTCTGAGCTTTTTCTCACGCATCGTGCGTTATTTTTTGGTAAGGTCTCTATTGGGTGTATTTTTGCTCCAAAGAATACAACTTTTATATATGAACCATGGGTATTTTAGGTGATCGGTTTTTGTGTGATTATTGTTGTTGTATGTTGTTTTTTTTGTGTCATTGTTGGTTGATTTGTTGTTTACATGTATTATTGTTGGTAAATAATAGAAAAATGCATTTTTTTTGTGTTTAGTTAGAGATTATACATACTGTCTATGAGGTGTCCGATAAAATGCCCCTTATGATTGTTATATTGTTTTGTTATAATTGTTGTAATAAAAATTTGTTGTAATGCTTAATTTGAAGTGTGAATTTGAGAATTTGAGATTGAATTGTGAATTTTAGAATTTGAGATTGAAGCGTGAATTTGAGATTGAGGAGAAGGGATTTAAGATTAAAGTGTCAATTTGAGATTAACGAAAAGAGATTTGAGATTGAAGTTTGTATGTGAAGTGTGTATTTGAGATTGAAGAGAAGAGATTGTGTAATTGAAGTGTGTATATGAATTGTGTAATTGAAGTGTGTATATGAATTGTGTATTTGAAGTGTGTATTTGAAATGTGTATTTAATTTGAAGTGTGTATTAAATTTACTATTATTATTATTTTACTTATTAATATTCTACTTATTATTAATTTTATTAATATTAAATGTATTATTTTATCAATTATGTTTATTATTAGTAGTAATATTAAATATATTATTGTTACTAAATTTATTGTTATTATAACTTTTCTACTTATTATTACTCATATTATCATTAATTTTATGGTTATTATTGCTGTCATTTATAAATTATTATTATTATTATTATTATTAAGTATTAATATTATTAGTTTGATTAATCTTATTAAATTGATAAATATTATTAGTTTAATATTAATGATCTACTTA
>JANZXR010000172.1:13230912-13241867 GCA_027575705.1 Erythroxylum echinodendron
TGTGCACATATCACTGTTCACAAATGCATGAGCATGAGATGTGTTTTCCTACTTTCTCTGATTTACCACACTTGGACACGTTTCTCTGGTCCGACCCGTTCTACGGAAACGGGATGTTACAAATTTAATCCTAAAATCTAAGGCTACACTTAAATTCACTATAAATCAAAATAACAAACTAATACAGAAAGTTAATCTATCAAGCAATCAATCTCAAGAATTAAATTCAGAAATTATAAGTAAGATAGCAAATTGCACAACCCAATCAAGAATCAACCTAGGAACTTCCGATTGAGAGAAAGGGGGTTTTAATCTGACTTTAATGAATATCTAATTGATTATGAAATTATCGAATTACCGGATCTAGACGATCCTAGGGTGGATTACTCTCTCTTGAGTTATAATCTTTAACTGTAATTAATAATCCTTAATTAGATTATGGAATTGCAATCTCTTGATTCACAATTTACCTAAAACTTAATTCAATTCTGAAATTGTCTAATAACCTACTGAAACCTACGCACGATCTCTAACTACACAAATTTAACGATTTGATTCAATTCTTTATCTGTCAAACTACCTAACTCTCGTTAGCCCAATTTGATGAAATTCACTCAGTTCACCCTCTTAGTTTGTTACCGATTTATTAATAACAGAAATTGAATCACGAATAACTCAATAAAATCGTAATAAATCAAATTTTATTAGTATCAAAGACAAATACCGAAGGTGAGTTTAGACAATATCCTTAACATTCAACAATATATCATTTATAGCTATCTCAAATTCTATAAAATTATAAGAACGAAATAAACAAGAAATAGTTCAGAATGGAAGATGATGGAGGCAGCGACGGTAAGAAACCACCTATTTCGGGAAGTACTTTGCCTCAAAATTCCTCTCCGTGTCTCTCTTCCTTCGTCTCCTTCCTTAAATCTCTCGATAAGCTCTCTAGGATTTCGGAATTGGATGATACAAAAAGCTCCTCATTCTCTGGTTTTGTTGTTCTATTTATACCTTAGAAACCTAGGGTTCATTCAGGGTCAAAACGGTCCAAAAAGTCCCTTGAAACTTGAGGTTCAGCTATTTTCGTGTCTTCTCGATGCAAGCCATGATCGTGGCTAGCATCTAAACCTCTTTGTCGCTATCGTGACCAAAGTGTCACGATTGTGGCCTGGTTTTGGCCTTCTGTCACGATCATGGCCTAGTTCCTGATGGCTCACATCTTTCTGTCACGATCTTGGCGTATTGTGTCATGATCATGGGCCGTGGTTTTGGCCTAAATCTCTCCGAAACTTCTCCGTTTATCACCCCCTAAAACACTAACAAAGACATCAAGTTACCTCAAAAACATAACATGTAAGCTCAAGGACTCATACTAACCCATAAAAACACTTAAACACATAAACTAACACAATTAAAACCTAAACACATACTCAACACTCAAATTAACACTAAATACCTAACAAATTGAACCCTAAAACATAATGCAAATCACAACTATCAAAATCCCCACATTTAAACGTTTGCTTATCCTTAAGCAAACAAAACAACCAACACAAAACAAACAATGCAATAATGAGGCAATGGCTTCAACTTAATGAAATAAATTTAATCTTAAACACAGTCATACAAATTATGTCTAATCATTGACATACAAAATCTATATTTAGGGACTTTAAACTAAATATACAAATTAATCGAGATCTAAGTGTTAATTTATTTACTCTTTTCAATTGTATGCACACATTAATAATTCTTTGGTCCTTTAGACTCTGTAAGTATTCCTAACTATATTTTTTTGAAAAGTCAAGCTTATTCCAAGTCTGGTAGGTTTTTATTAAGAACAGACACATTTTTTTAATTAGTGAACATAGACTTAGTCTTTTTACACGAGGCAAACATTGGTAATGAATGTCGATATGGTTACTCAAATAAGTCATTTTTTTATTAAACTGCTTGGTTGAAATGTCATTATAGCTTTTTGATGCGAAGGCACACAATTATGATGTGTGTCGATTTGGTTACCCAGCTATATCACGTTTTGAACTGGCTACTAGCTCTATTTATAACCCCAAGGTTAGCGAAAAAATGATTTGTTTAACAATTATTATTATTATTATTATTATTATTATTATTATTATTATTATTATTATTATTATTATTATTATTATTATTATTATTGCCTACCTTGTTGTTTTAGCTACTCATTTTTATGAAAAATACTAGTTAAGCTACTTAAGTTGAAAGGCCTCAAATTATTAATGAATATGACAATCTAGAGGGTGCTAAATTTACACTAAATCCTAATTAAGTTGTATATTTATCCAAAGACCCCTAATTCACTAATTTTGCGGGCTAATGATTATTTACAACCTAATAGACTATGCTCAAAATTAAATAAATTTCACTCCATCTAAGTCATTGACATGTTCAAACAATTCACACAATGTAACCTAATAACTATAATACAATATGCAAAATCATATAAAAAGTGAAACACATAACCGCTCCCCACACTTGAATAACACATTGTCCTCAATGCGAGAAGGGATCAAACAACACATAAAAGAAAAGAAAAGATGGAACTTAAAGTGAACGAAAAATGAAATAGAAATAAACATAAAAAAATAGAACTAAAGGCTAATTTGAAAAAAGAAAAATGAAAACAATTGGGTTAGACACAAATCTCATGGAGATGGAGGCGATGATGGTTGGCTTAAGAGGTAACCCTAATCGCTAATACTTTATTGAAAACAAATCTAACTACAACTAACATTTTCAAACAAACTTCTAAACTCCCTAGTTTATGGTCCTTAGCTTGACCTTGCATCCAAGAAAGCATCTTAATTATTTGGAGATAAGGAAATCACTTCCTTATCTTTAGGAATTTCTCCTCCAAAATAAAGCTTGCAACGATGCCCATTGACCTTAAGAGTCTCCTTATTAGTGTTTTCCAATTTGAGAGCTCTATGATTAAAAACTTGAATGACTGTAAATGATCCACTCCATCTAGACTTCAACATCCCTGGAAATAGCCTCAACCGTGAATTATATAGTAGAACAATGTCTCCTACTTTGATTTCCTTTTGCTTGGGACAAGTGTCGTGTCATTTCTTAACCTTTTCCTTATAGATTTTGGCGTTTTCATAAGCATTAACGCAAAACTCTTCAAGATTGTCCAGTTGTAGAAATCTCTTTTCGCTGACTTATTTCGAATCAAAATTTAATGCTTTAATCTCCCACTATGTTTGATGTTCTAATTCGACCAAAAAATGACATGCTTTCCCATACACGAGGCTATAAGGAGTTATCCTAATGGGTGTTTTAAAAGTTGTCCTATAGGCCCATAAGGCATCTCATAGCTTTGCTGCCCAATTCTTTTTGGAGTTGTTCACTGTCTTTTCTAGAATTCGTTTCAGCTCCTAGTTAACAACTTCCATTTTGCTAGTAGTTTGTGGATGGTAAGGTGTGGCAATTCAGTGGTGCACTTCATATCTTTTTAAGAGGGCATCAAAAGATCTGTTGCAAAAATGTGTGCCTCCATCACTTATTATTGTACATGGCACTCCAAACTGGTTAAATAGCCGTTTAATGAACTAACTGGTTAAATAGCCCTTTAATGAACTTCTGCACTACCTTCCATCATTAGTTCGAGATGCTATCGCTTTGGCCCAACGTAAAGTATAATCAACCTGCACTAAAATATATGTGCTCCCTATTGAAGATGGGAACGGACCCATAAAATGGATGCCCCATACATCAAAGACTTCTACTTCTTGAATGTTGGATAAAGGCATTTTATCCCTATTGGAAATGTTACCTAGTCTCTGGCATCGATCACTTTGTGCCACATTGGTCTGCATATCCTAAACAACTGTGGTCAATAAAATCCACTCTTAAGTATCTGAGCTGCCATTTTGTTGGCTCCATAATGCCCAATATACTAACCTATATGACATTTCTTTAGGATGTCTAACATTTCCTTATCTGGAACACAATGTTGCATTAGCCCATTTGCACGAGCTCTATATAGGTTGGCTCATCCCATATATATCAGTTACAGTTATGCAAGAACTTCTTCCTTTGTTAGTAAAAGAGATCTAACGGAAGTTTACCACTGACAACATAATTGGTGATATCTGCAAACCATATTATAGTCAAGCTCTCGAGTAGCATCAGAGTTTTATGGGGAAATTTTCATTAATCTCATTACTTGGCTTGTATTCCCCTCCCTCAATTTTGGATAAGTAGTCTGCAACCACATTTTCTGCTCGCTTTTTATCTCTCACCTTTATACCAAATTCTTGCAAAAGTAACACACATCGAATGAGCTTAGATTTTGCATCTTTCTTGTTGAAAAGGTATTTTAGTGCTTCATGGTTGGTGAATACAATTACCATTGAACCTAAAAGATATCTACAGGTAGTTCCTTTTTTGCAGTGGTGTAATTTAGTTGGGGACTTGCAAGAGTCTTACTAGCATATTAAAACGCATGTAGCTTCTTATCTTTCCATTAGCCTAAAACGTAACCTATAGCTTGGTCACTTGCATCACATATAACTTCAAACGAAAGTGTCCAATCTGGCGGTGATAAAATTGGTGAAGATATTAATGCCCCCTTTAAGGTATTAAATGTAGAAATACACTTATCATCAAACACGAAGGACACATCCTTACTAAAGGTTTGTCAAAGGTCTTGCAATTTGTGAAAAGTCCTTGATAAATCGACAGTAAAATCTTATATGACCTAAAAACCCTCGCACTCTCTTTACATTGCTTGGTGGTGAAAGTTTCTTTATCAACTCTATTTTTTCTCTATCAACTTCAAATGCCTAATGTGAGATTTTATGCCCTAGCATTATCCCGTCTTGCACCATAAAATGACATTTCTCCTAATTAAGCACCAAGTGTGAGTCTTCACATCTGTGAAGAACTCTGTCCAAATTTGTCAAACATAGGTCAAAAAATCTCCAAAGACTGAAAATCATCCATGAACACTTCCATTATGTCTTCTATCATGTCAGTAAAGATAGACATCATACATCTCTGAAATGTGGCTGAAGCATTGCAAAATCTGAAAGGCATCCATCTGTATGCGAAGGTACCATAGGGGCAAGTGAATGTGGATTTCTTCTAATCATTAGGGTAGATGAAAATCTGATTATAGCCCGAGTATCCATCTAAGAAGCAATAGAATGAATAGCCAGCTACCCTTTCTATCATCTGGTCTATAAATGGGAGAGAAAAGTGATCTTTCTTAGTCACTAAGTTGAGTTTACAGTAGTCTAGACGTACTCTCCATCTTGTGACTATTCTTGTTGAAATTACTTCTCTACTATCACTTTCTATCACTGTCATTCCACCCTTTTTAGGCATGCATTGTACTGGGCTGACCCATTCACCATTAGAGATGGGATAAATTATCCCTGCATCTAGGATTTTTATGATTTCCTTCTTAAACACCTTCTTTATGTTAGGATTCAACCTCCGTTGACACTCCCTCACTATTCTACATCCTTCCTCTAAGTTTATTCGGTGCATGCAGACATTTGGGCTTATTCCTCTAATGTCAGCAATTTCCCATCTGATGGCTTTCATCCACTTCTTAACAACTTCCACCACCTTTCTTGTTTTACATTCAATTGGTTGGAAATTATTATTGGTACTATTTGACCTTCACCAAGAAAGGTATACCTAAGGTGTGCAAGTAAAAGCTTAAGCTCTAATGTCAGAGCTTTCTTTGAAGATGGTGGTATAGGCGCTTCAGTTCGAACTAATTTATCATGATGCACTTGAACATCTGCCTCCTCCATCTTATCATCTCCTTTAGATTTAGGATTTTGATATTCATTGTCAGTCTCTGCTTCCAATGATTGTACTTCTGCTATGCAACTCTCAACTTGTTCTTGCAAATTTTGATCTATAATTTCAGCTTTAATGCATGCATTACTCGTTATTGGATTCTTTAAGACCTTATTCATATTGAATTTGACCTGATCTTCGTCTATTTGAGTGTTAATTTCCCTTTGTGAACGTCAATTATGGCCTTTTTTATGTTCATAAATGGTCAACCTAAGAGCAGTGGGCAGTTTTTATCTTCTTCAAAATCCAGAACTACAAAATATAATGGAATAATGAACTTATCCACTTGCATTAGAACGTCTTCCACTATTCCAAACGACCTTTTAATGGATTGATTAGCCAACTGAATTAACATTGATGTTGGCTTGACCTCTCCAACTCCCAGCTTCCTGAATATTGACAAAGGCATAAGATTGGTACTAGCTCCCAAATCACACAAACACTTTGTAAATTCTAATTCACCCACCATACAAGGTGTTGTGAAACTTCCTAGATCTTTCAATTTAGAGTGCATTTGACCGATGACTATTGAGCTGCAAGTGCCAATTAGAGCTACTATTTGACTATCTTCCCAAGTATGCTTCTTCGATAACATGTCCTTTAAAATTTTGGCATATTTTGACATGTGTTCTAATGCCTTAACAAAGGAGAGATTGATCTATAACATCCTTAACTTCTTAACAAACTTTGCAAATTGTTCATCTAACTTCTTCTTTTGTTATCATTGAGGAAAAGGAACCTTGGGTTGATACGGTGGAGGTGCAATATAAGGAGGATATTCGCTCATGTCCACTTCTTTCTACTTTTCTTGATTCTTCTCAACTAGTTGGATGGGCTCCTCTACTATGCTTATGAGCAGTTCAAGTTCCTTCCCACTTTGAAGTGGCATTTGACAACTAATTCACTTAGGCTTCTAGATTATGGATTGAGGAAGCATGGTTCTTAGTGACTTGCTCAAAGTTATCTTCCAACTTCTTTTGTGCATTGTCTAGAGTTCAAGATTATCTAAAATTTTATCTAACTTTAATTCCATTAAGCTTGCCTTCTCTTGTTGAACTCTTGATTGCCCTTAAGGCCTAAACGGTCCACCAATGTTGTTCGATCAAGAGAAATTAGGGTGGTTCTTCCACCCAGGGTTATAAGTGTTGGAGTAGGGATTGTTACCCCTCCTCGTCCATATAACACCCCCATGTAATTTACTTACCCCTAATTGTCTTCCTTCATTAGATAGCAATCCACGGTGTCATGGTTTATTTGGCCACAGAGATCACACTTTAAATGTACGGTCTTTACTGGAGCTGAGGACGATGCTTTCATCCTGTTGAGTTGTCGCATAAATTTTCGATCTTTGCTTGCATCTCAGTCATTTGATTAACCGCAATAATACCCTTCTGCTCTCTGAAAGTAGCAAGTTGCCTACCTCACTCAATCGTCCACAAACAGTTGCTGCTTGCCATCTCCTATATCAACTCCTTCGCTTCATCGAAATTCTTCCTCATCAAGGATCCTCCTAAAGCTATGTCAATTGTGCCTCTTGTTGGTGGGTTCACTCCATTATAGAAAATATACAACAGGAACTCCTTCGGTAGGTTATGTTGTGGGCACTTCTGTTGTAAGTCTTTATATCTTTCCCACACCTCATAGATTGATTCCCCGTCACCTTGTTAGAAATTGGTGATTTCCTTTATAATCTTGGTGGTCTTTGTCTACGGGAAATAGCTTGATTCTAACCATATTCTCTAACATCTGATCATACCAGAAGGTATCATAGATTTCGAGGAAGTTAATTATATGAACATGCTCGTTAGCCAATCCATAAAATTGCACATTCTGCTAAAGCATATTAAGAAGTACTGGTTTAATCTCAAATGAAGCTGCTTGCACAGGCAGCCTAGCCACTCCTTGGTTTGCTACATTGAACCTCGGCCTTATAAAGTCCATCAGGGTCCTCTGTTGTGATCCTTGGTTCGCTCCCTGATCCATATTCTATTGAAACTCCTCGACCATTGATGATTTTATTATCTCTTCTTCTTCTTCTTCTTGCTGAGATTTCTTAAGGGTTCGTTCTAGTCGAGTGATATCCAAATCTAAAGTTTCCGATACACGACTTAAACCTCTTGTGACTCTTATGTTCATGTAAGACCACAGTTTTTGAAATAAAACAAAAGAAACGAAAATAAAAATTCAAAACTAAACTAACTAACACCTTAAACTATAGAACTAAACTATCACCTTCCTGGCAACGTCACCAAAAAATTGATCGACGATTTACGTATGCTAAGTTTTAATATTTATAACCTCAATAATACCACAACGGCACAGGTCGTTCGCGTAGTACCTAAGGTATCAATCCTATGAGGAGGAGTAATTTCATCCTAAAATCTAAGGCTTGACTAAAATTTGCAATAAATCAAAAAAACAAACTAACGCAGAAAATTTATCTATCAAGAAATCAATCTGAAGAATTAAATTCATAAATTGTAAGCAAGATAGCAAATTGCAAACCCAATCAAGAATCAACCTAGGAACTAAAAATTGAGATAAAGGGGTTTTATTCAACTTTAATGAAAATATAATTGATTATGAAATTATCGAATTACCAGGTCTATATAGTCTTAGGGTAGATTACTCTCTCTAGAGTTATAATGTTTAACCCTAATTAATAATCCCTAATTAGATTATAGAATTGCAATCTCTCGATTCATCATTTACATAAAACCTAATTCAATTCTAAAATTGTCTAATAACCTACTGAAACTTATGCATGATCTCTTGCTATACAAATTTAACGATTTGATTGAATTATTTATCTATCAAACTACCTAACTCTCATTAGCCTAATTTGATGATATTCACTCAGTTCACCCTCTCAGTTTGTTACCGAATTATTAAGGACAGAAATTGAATCACGAATAACTCAATAAAATTGCAATAAATCAATTTTCATTAATATTAAAAACAAAACCCGAAGATGAGTTTAGACAATATCCTCAACATTTAACAATCTTTCATCTATAGCTATCTCAAATTCTATACAATTGTAAGGACAAAATAAACCAGAAATAGTTCTGAATGGATGATGATAATTATGCTCTGTGTCTTTCTTCCTTCATCTCCTTCCTCAAATCTCTCGATAAGCTCTCTAGGGTTTCAAAATTGGCTGATGCAAAAAGCTCCTCTTTTCTTATTCTTGTTGTTATATTTATACCTTAGAAGTCATAAGGTTCATTTGAGGTCAAAATGGTAAAAAAATTTCATCAAAACTTGACATTTTAAGCTATTTTTGTGTCTTCCCGATGCAGGCCACAATCATGTCCCTGCCAGCGTCTAACCCTCTCTGTCACGATCGTGGCCTGGTTTTGGCCTCCCTGTCATGATCATGGCTTGGGTCCTAGTGGCTCACATGTTTTTGTCATGATCATGGCACACGACTGTGGGAAATGGTTTCGGCTCGAAACTCTCTGAAACTTCTCCATTCTTCACCGTTGACCCTTAAACACTAAACACGTCAAGATACCTCAAAAACATAACATTTAAACTCAAAGACTCATACTAACCCATCAAACACTTAAACATATAAACTAATACAATTAAAACTTAAACGCACACTCAACACTCAAATTAACACTAAATACCTAATAAATTGAACCCTAAAATATAATGCAAATCACAACTATCACCCCCCAAACAAGATAGCAAGTTGCATAACCTAATCAAGAATCAACCTCGGAACTACTAATTGAGAGAAAGTGGGTTTTAGTTCGAATTTAATGAAAATCTAATTGATTATAAAATTATCGAATTATCAGGTCTAGAGGTCCTAAGGTGGATTACTCTTTCTTGAGTTATTATCTTTAGCCTAATTAATAATCCCTAATTAGATTATGGAATTACAATCTCTCGATTCACAATTTACCTAAAACCTAATTCAGTTTGAAACTGCCTAATAACCTACCAAAGCCTATACACGATCTTTTACTACACAAATTTAAAGGCTTGATTAAATTCTTTCTCTATCAAACTACCTAACTCTCGTTAGGCCAATTTGATAATATTCACTCAGTTCACCCTATCAGTTTGTTACCGAATTATTAAGGATAAAATTTGAATTACAAATATCTCAATAAAATCGCAATAAATCAAATTTCATTAATATCAAAGACAAAACCTAAAGGTGTGTTTAGACAATATCCTCAACAATTAACAATCTATCATCTATAGCTATCTCAAATTCTATACAATTGTAAAAATGAAGTAAACTAGAAATAGTTCAAAATGGGTGATGATGGAGGCAGCGACAGTAGGAAACCACCTGTTCCGGGAAGTACTTCTCGTCAAGCTTCTTCTCCATGTCTCTCTTCCTTCGTCTCCTTCCTCAAATCTCTCGATAAGCTCTATAGGGTTTTGAAATTGGTTGATGCAAAAAGCTCCTCTTTCTTTATTCTTGTTGTTCTATTTATACCTTAGAAGCCCTAGGGTCCATTTGGGGTCGAAACTGTCTAAAAATTGCCTCGAAATTTGTCATTTTCAGTTATTTTCGTGTCTGGTCGATGTAGGTAATGATCGTGGCCCTACCTGCCATGATCGTGGCCAACATCTAACCCTGTCTATCATAATCATGACTAAGGTGTCACGATCATGGCCTAGTTTTGAGCTCTCTGCACGATCATGACCAAAGTGTCACGATCGTGGCCTAGGTCCTGATGGCTCACATTTTCTATCACGATTATAGCCTATTGTGCCACAATTGTGGGCTGTGGTTTTGTTATTAACCCTGAAACTTCTCCGTTCTCCTTTATTAACCCTGAAACACTAACAAACACATCAAGATACCTCAAAAACATAAAATTTAAGCTCAAAGACTGATACTAACCCATAATAACATTTAAACATATAAACTAACACAATTAAAACCTAAACACACATTTAACACTCAAATTAACACTAAATACCTAACAAATTGAACCTTAAAACATAATACAAATCACATCTATCACCTCCTTAGCTTGGTTGGTGTAACATCCCCTCACCAATAGGAAGGGTATATTGGTAAATTGCCATGTTTAGGAGTGTATAAATGTATAGTGACA
>JANZXR010000172.1:13246312-13263472 GCA_027575705.1 Erythroxylum echinodendron
GGTGAAGATGTATGCTGGAATGTTATGAACTGGAGATTTTTCATTGAATAGACTTTGGTATTTTGATTATATCTTGAGCTGTAGATCTCCAAATACATTGATTCTTGATTCAGAAGAAATTAGAGACATATTTCTACAACTTTCCTGAAGAAGTAGAATGTTAATTCTATCTCTAAACATTTCAAAATCTGGGCTGTTACACTTGTGCAATCTGTCACTAGTACTATGGCTACGTACACTATGAAATCCACACAGCTTACTATCGCTATATCCATAGAAATTGAATCTTTCAATAGGAAATTTCTTTGGGGTTCAACGGATAATAAGCAGAAAGTGTCGCTACTTAAGTAGGGTATAGTGTGTCGTCCGCATAAGGAAGGTGGCTTGGGTTTTCATAAAACTGCAGATATGAACTTGGCTTTGTTGGCTAAGCTGAGTTGGAAACTTGAGGCCAATGTTAGTGGTTTATGGGCTCGTGTTTTAAAGGCTAAATATTTTTCAGGCTCCACCTTTTTGCAATCGCCAATAAAATCTATTGCTTCTCCTTCTTGGAGGAGCATTTGTGCTAGTAAGAATATTATTTAGCACGGTTGTTCCAGGTTGGCTGGCTGTAATGATCAAACATCCTTTTAGTTTGATAAATGGCTAGATAACTCTGTGTTGGTCTTGTTAATTGATCCAAATTCCCTGCCCCCTTTGAAAGATGCAAAAGTCTCTGATTATTTAGACAATGAAGCAAATTTTTGGGATATTGTAACCTCTTTTTTTATAGAAACCTAAAATCTTCTCTCTCTTTTCATGCCTATTCGTGCAGAACCAGACAAGCCTATTTGGTCTGCTTCTCACTCTGGTATGTTCTCGGTAAATTCAGCTTATAATCTTCTACTTGGGACATCACAAGGGAATTTCAACTGGAATTTAGTTTGGAAGATGACCTTACCTCATCGCATCAAGTTTTTCTTATGGCTGGTAGTTCATAATCGATTGTTGACACATGAAGGTTGTGTCCGACACCATATCACTGCTACTGCCAATTATGCAAGATTTGACGATCCTTGTAAATCAATTTTACATTTACTTCGAGATTGTCAAGAGTCGCAGGTCCTCTTGGCTCCACGGTCGTCAATTAGATATTTTCAATTCTTTATCTCTTGTAATTGGATTCGCGTTTATTGTTGTAACTCTTCTTTCCTCGTTGCTAATAATATTCCTAGGTTGACCATTTCTATTATGCCTGTTGGCATATATGGTGTTGGCATAATCGTGTTATTTTTTAGCCAGACTTTGTCTGACCCCTCATGCTACTAATATCATTTGTGCAAGTGTGCAGAATTTTTGCAGATATAACATGATGCAAAAGGCCTTGATGATGAAGCAGGATCTGCTGATTGCTTGGAGTCCACCACCCATTGGTTGCATCAAAATTAATATGGATGTCTTAGCACTCACAAATCCAGGAGAAATATCGATTGGAGGCCTTGCCAGGAACGTTGAAGGAAGCTGGTTGTGCAGGTTTGCAAGGAAACTCGGTTGGGGGAATATTAAGAAAGCTGAATTGTTCAGGAATTATTTTGGATTGCTTTTGGCATGGATCGAGGCTTCTGAAATGTGTTTCTTGAATCAGACTCTCTTTTAGCAGTTAGCAAGGTGAATGGCAACCTTTGTCCTATAGATAAATTCTACTCAATTATTCGTGCTTATAAGGAACTACTTAGCCTCCCTTGGCAGTGTCGTGTTATGCATATTTATCGCAAAGCAAATATGTGCGCTGACTACTTGGCTACTTGGGCTTTTGGAGGCTTTTTTGAAGTTGTTCAACTGGAGAACCCCCTGGATAGCTCCATTTTCTTCAAGAGGATCTCTCGGTTATTGCTCAACCTAAAGTCGTCTCTGTTAGAACCTAGCAAACTTTGATTGCTCCTTTGTACTGAAAAAAAAAGAAAATTAGGTTATTTTGGAAAAAAAAAACAGTTAGTGATAGGTATGAGTTATGGGTCATGGGTCAATCCATACATGTGTTTACATATCCATAAAACTTTCACATAGATGCCTAAATATTAGGTTAAAAGTAGCTCTATTAGCTATATTAGTAAGAAACTAACAAAACTATTTTGACTTAGAGTTATAAAAATCTTAAAATACTAGTTATTTAATTAAAAATTTTAAAACTAAAATAAAAAATTTCAATAACTTTGATACTCTAAAATTTGTTATCTTTTTAAATTAAAAAATTACTAAATGAAAAGGTACCATGAAAATTCGTCTCATCTAACAAGCTAGGTTACACTAGATATAGGAGGTGTTTGGCAAACAGTTGATAAGCGATTTTTTAGCTTATTGACTAAAAATTAGCTTTTTGACCATTTTAAAAATCTATTGATGTATTTAGTGAATGATTTATTAGTTAGCTTATTTAACATCAATAAATTGATTTCTAAAAGCTCCATAAGAGGAGCTTTTGGGATTAGTTATTTGCCTAATGATAGTTTTGCCCTCCACTCTACTCTCCACTTTTGCTATGTGTATTTTCAAAGTTGACTTTCTTTTATCGTATAATTACCTTATAAAGTTTGGAAGAATATAATAAAGGGGTTAATTAAACTTTTTAATCTTTATTTAATTTTATAATATTAGTTTATATTTAAAAATACTATAATATTAAGTTCTTCAATATAAAAAGACACATCAAATTAATATTTTTAGTATATAACTATTATATATCATATCTATGTCATACTATAATTGTAGATATTTTTAATTTATTAAATAATAAAATTCATACATATTATATGAAGAATACTAATATGATGTAGCTAGCTACATCATTCATATTAATAGAGAATTTAACATTGAACTATTATTATTATTATTATTATTATTATTATTATTATTATTATTATTATTATTATTATTATTATTATTATTATTATTAAGGTTATAAACTTATTTTTGTAAAAATAAATATCTAAAATCTAAATTTTTATAAGAATATTCAACGAAAGACTAAGAAATATAGCATTCATGCTCTTATAATTTTTTTAAAAACCATTTCCTCATAAGTTATTTTACACATTAATAGTTAATACGAAATAGCTAATTTTACCAAACATCCTTAATAAATAGCTGATGTTATCCGCTGGTCAAATAAGCTGATACAATCAGCTATCAGCTAACAGCTAATGCAATCCGTTATTTGCTAAACAGGGTCATATTTTACAGTAAATAGTAACTATATGTTTTTATAATAATTATTAAATAAAATTTAATTTTTTAAATAAATATTTTTATTATTTATAAATTAAATGATTATTAATATTCACTTGTCGATTATATAATTTTTTCTTTATAATAAATGAAATCATATAATGATTAAGACACGTTTTACCCATATAGCTAAATCTAATTATATGAAGAATAGCCTTAGTATTCCAGTTTACAACTATGTTGATGATCAGAGTTTACCATTGGAAAATAAAAATGTGAAGTGATAACATATAAAAATGAACGCCGGTAAAAGAAAAGTAACAATAAAAAGACGAAAACAGCAAAGTGAGCGCAGATCAGAGCAGCTCCCCTCCAACCTGACAACCGCACCCATCGCTCATTCCAAAATGGACGACAAGGACCAGCAAAAAGTCACCTAAAAAAAGGCTATCACACCGTCGAATCACATATTTGCTTCTCTCTGTCTCTGTTCTTCTGATGAGTCTGCCGTTTAATAAAACTTTAATATGAAGCTGCGTTTTGTGAGTTACGAGGCAATGGCTGTCACTACATGCCATTCGTCTTCATGAGAAAATTTACTTTGTAGCTCTTTCTTACGTTCAGACACCTCATCTCTTCATGCAATTTAATCGCAATACTTTCCAATACCTGCCCTCCTTCCTCCCTGAAGGGACAAGCAATGTTTTCTTTGAATACGATTCATCCCAAAGTTGCACGATGTTTTCGTCCGACCACTCACAATTAGGCATTCTTGTTTCGGTTCTGATTTGAAAGTTTCCCATACAATTTGGAAATTCTGCAACATAACAATGTTATTCTCCCCTATATTGTTGGACTTGAATTCTTCTTTTATTTGAAAATTTAATTAATAAGATAAGCTATAAATAATTAACCAACCTAAAATTTCATACATGTTACTGCGTAAATGTATAGTACTTTGAGTCTCAGTTTATTTTTAAAAAATTATCAGAAGTGAAGTGAGTGATTGACATTATGCGCTGTAACATAGTTCTTGATCAATAATAACATACCGCATAGAAAAAATAAATATATTAAATGTTTACGCATCACTGAACAGTCTGAACTTATATAAACTAAAGGTCTATACTCTATCCTGCAGTAATTATGTTTGACCGAAAATCAACTTTTCAAAGCTGTCAAACAATACGTGCAGAATTGCTTATTTCCTATGAGGTAATGTTAACGATTCTCTCCGAAGCTCGAAGTTTTATAAAGGCAACTTCCACCTTCATACTACTGACTTTTACTATTCAGTCCAAGGAGTCACGGAATGGGTCTTTTTCAAGAGTCGCATTGGAATGCGAAAATACAAAAGTCTGCGTTTATTTATGTTATTATTTCTATCTCCAATGTTCGATATTTACGAATATGAAAACAATATGTGATCAACATCGATCTTTAATTGCTTAAATTTAATAGCTAAGTAAATTAGAAGAAAATATCAAGCTGACAATCATGAACTCGCCCACAATGCGTTAGACAGAAGGGAAAGAATATCGGGTGTAAGTTTTGTCAAAATTTGAAGAATTGTTTTCTTGCAAGTTAAGATTGCACCCTCTTAAAAGTCTATACCTTCATGATGAAGTAACCTAAGGAAAGAAAACGGCAAAGAAAGAGAGAGTAACTGAAGCATCTGAGTATACATGCAGTAGCCGGAATTTCAACATCACAAGAAGACTAAAGCAAGTAAAAAACTTGATCAAGTGTCCAAGTCCTATTATATGATAAGCACCAAGCAGCAAGAACAACAGCCTTTTAGCTTTTATTGCTGACAGCTGCTGGCTTACCCTGAAACTCTGTTGTGTTATACTCTGATAGTATTTTTGCGACCACACATGAACGTGATGCATCAAGACTTTGCAGCATTGCATCGCTGTTGAAATCCAGAATCTTCAAGCCGGTAGGATAATGCATTCGGCATCTTCTTGGTCAATCTAATTAGTATAAAAAAGATTTACTCGTAATTTCTTTTCTGACGACTTGAAGTCCAGCAGTAGGATTAGGTATAGTTTGAAGGATTCGCTATATATACTTTATGTGTTTGTGCGAATTCCTAATGTTTGATCAAGTCGTTCTAGAAAACGGGTTGGTCAAAACGAGTCTTAATTAACGTTTTATGAACTTTAAGTGGAAGTAGATTTAATTAAAAAAAAATAGATATTTTGAATTTCTCTTACGTATTATACAAGTTTTTATAATTCGTAAATTTTTTGGGCTAAATATTTAATTAGAAAATCAATTCTTAATCTCGTGTGTTAACTCAAGGATCCAGCATCAAATTTGAGAATCTAATATTTAAAAACATACAAGACAAATAATTTCTGTGGAATATGAATTTCGCTATGTATCTGCAAGCATAGGATAGGAAGCAACGTAACAAGAATTTGGTAGCCTAAACTGTCTAAAATGGACGTGAGAGTGAGAAGCTAGTCAATTTGCAGCATTGGGCCGAAACGTTTTTCCCTCAATTGAACTTCCCACCACGAAAGCAGAATCAAAATTATTAAAATAATTCCCCATTTTCCTAAACCAATGTGCAACACTTTAGCCTGTTTTCTTCGTCAAGCAGCAATCACTTTCTCTGTCCCTGTAATGTATATATATGACCACCGCTCTATTCAACCATTTACACACATGATATTAAATCAACTAACAGACCCCATCTTACTTTGACAAATCAATACAAAGAACGAGGCCTCTCACTAGTCTTAAAAAGCTACACCAGTACTCTTTCCATGGACAACTCTGATCATCCCCACCCTCCCCAAGAAACCACCTTACCCACCACCACCACCAAAGACCACAAAAGCATTGACAGCAATCCGACAACCTCAAACAGCGAAACAAACAGCAGTAACAGTAGTGGAAGGAAGTGTAGAGGCAAAGGAGGGCCAGACAACAGCAAGTTCAGATACAGAGGAGTGCGGCAGCGAAGCTGGGGTAAGTGGGTAGCAGAGATCAGAGAACCCAGAAAACGAACCCGTAAATGGCTTGGCACCTTCTCCACGGCGGAGGAAGCGGCGCGTGCATATGACCGCGCCGCCATCATTCTGTACGGTTCTAGGGCTCAGCTAAATTTGCAACCTTCAGGGTCTTCTTCGGCTCAGTCTTCTTCTTCTCGTGGCTCAAGCTCTTCATCTACTCAGACACTCCGTCCTTTGCTTCCTCGTCCCTCCGGTTTGGGCTTGAGTTTCTCTCTTTCAACTTCGATGGCTTCTCCGACGGTAGGTGCTTCATTGGGGTGTAATCCATACGGGGTTTATTGTTCAAACGATGCAGTACCATGCCCCAGCTACATGATGCAAAATCCACCGCATATTGTGGATAGACAATATCAGAATCAGCATTGTTATTCACCGTTGGGTGGGATTAATGTGAATTCTGTTAACGTCCCTGATACTGCAACGAGCGATTGTCAAAGTCTTACCCGTCAACAGTACTACCAAGATTATAACCACCAGCAGCAGCAACAAGATAGTTTACACCAGGACATGTGTTCGTTGGTGGGTTCGGTGCGGTCTAGTTTGTCTATTTCGAGTGATACTCAACCTGTTGTTGCTCCGGTGACTGGTCAAGATCCAGTGACGCATGTCGCAGATGGATCGCCGCCGATGTGGCCTTCGGTGCAGGATGATGATGAGTACCCGTCGTCGATTATTTGGGACTATGGAGACCATTCTTTCTTCGATTTTTAAGGTTGATGGAAGATATTGCATTGGAATACTTTTAGATACCAAACAATATTTCGATTTTTGGAATGTTCCAAGAGTCTGGAGGTTGATCTGCCCTAATCCTTGCATGCAAGGTTTTGGTTTTAGTTCCATCAACGTTTCAAATATATACAGTATCAACTGCCACAAGTCTCTTCTGATCTCAACCCATCGTAAACCAAGCTACAGCAGGGTGGATTAGCTTGATTGGGAGGGCGATGAATTTCTGATAAGCGCAAAGCAAGCAAAAGTAATCGATCAATTATATTTTTTTTTTCCACATGTTAACTGGTTCCTTAATAAGGTTAGCAGACAAGTGCTCCAGGTAAGGGTACTTTGCTGTCAACAGGTAAGTGATTGAGATTTATATTCTTTTATGGGTTTTAAGGGTGGATTTTGATGGTTATTGACCCATTAGGGTTTTTGTATACAAAGCATTTTAGTTTGGAACGGACATCAACAAAAATTCTATCTTCCTTAATAGTACTCTTGGTCAAGTGCAGATCTCCATTCAATCAAAAAAAGGGAACAGTATTCCGTAATGTCAAGTTCCTCGTATGTTTTGGTTAATTTGTGGCTAAATCACGTTTTTTAGTCCACTACAAACAATGGGTTGATAAGTATTCTATATATGTCACGGCCATTCCCAGTTTCATATCAAAACAAATTTAAAAATAGAGATTACATAATTTCGTTCATTTCATCTTTCATACTCTTAAATTATATTGAAGTGCATTTTGGGATCTTCATAGAAATGTTGTCTCAGGAGTTATATTATGCAGCCACAGTGAAGCACACATAATACATATGCCCATGCCCGTGAGAGACATGTTTGTCCATAAATTTTGGATTGGATCGATATAAGAATGATGCCTAGTTCATATGGTTTAATTACCACACTTTAAGTAAAACAAAAGGAAAACCACAAAGAATCATAATTAGATATACATTTTGTGTCATTTAAGCAGTGCAAATCTAACAAGTCTCGTTTTCTTTTGATGGCGTTTTCCTGATATGTACTACAAAATGTATATTCTTTCTTATTCCCCTTTTAGGATTACTTTTTGTTCTTTGGAAGTTAAGTAATATATTCAATCAAAAAATGGAAATTACAAAGGAAAGATATACAACTCTTATGGTTAGAGTTTATACAAAATATATGGCTAGCTACTCAACTTTTCTTAACTAAATACCAGCTCTTTCTATATACTCAATTGTTGCCTGATTCGATCGGATATAAATTGTAGATAGGACGTTGACAATATTATCATCCTTAACTTGAGATAAAATTCATTCTAGCTGAATTTCTTGTAATCTTCTACTTTCTTGAAGATCTTTGTGTCTCTTAATCTCCAATTGAAGTGCACTAGTATGGCAAAATCAACCTTGAATACTCTTTAATTCATTTTGCTTTGCCAGTTTAGATCATTGACCTAATTCAAGCAATCTTTACAAGCTGTTTTTGTCTTGTAGGTTGAAAGTACAGAGAAACTTACCCCATAGGTGTCTTATGCAAAAGTAATCAAAGAAGATATGATCTAGAGGCTCATTTTTGCCACTGCATAAAGGGCAAGATCTACCTAGAATCTGGAATTTTATCTTGTCTTCAGTTCCTAGTTTTTGCCCAGTTGCTAACTAGAGAATGAACAAGCGAGCTTGTGAAATTACAGATCCACATATCAGCTAGTGAAGAGGAAATCTGGTTAGTGGACCAAGTAGTAGTTGTTTACATGATTGCGTTGTAAGTTTATGTGACTTGTGTAATTCTTATTTGACTTCATCTTCCAGCCTCTAATCTGGTGAATAAGTTGGCATCTGCTCTATAATTGGCATGGTTCTTTTGCTCATATGGAATAGCTAGACCACTACTATTTTGAATGAGTATCTACACCTTGGTATCTTCTGGAATTGATTCTTTAAAAACTGGAAAGCATTGAGTGTTACATAAAGGCCTTAGTGAATGCTAGTTATCAAACCAAAATTTTTCTATTTTACCCATCTCTGATGTAATGATGGATATAAGGATGCATAAATGACTTGGTGAGTAGGATTTGTTGGAAAGTGTAAGACTGAGAACTTTTTTGAGAGATAGACCATGTGCTTCTTTGTTTGCCATAAAATATATGAACCCATTTAACCCATAGACTTTCTTTATACAACAAATTCTCCATGGACTTTTAGCTAACAAAATCTTGTTCATTCTGAAGGTTGAGTTGATCTTTAGTCCACCATTTCCTTTTGGAAAACAAATAGTACTCCATTTGACTTTGGATATTTTCTTCGTATTTGAATTCTGTCCACGCCATAAGAAATCCCTTATACTCTTGTCTGTCTTCTTTAGAACTCCTTTAGGATAGCTAAATGTGACAATTAATAAAAATGTAGATTATTAAAAATGGAAATGGCAAGCTGTAATATACCTTTATAAGATAGATATTTGTTGCACCAATTGGAAATTCTTCTATGAACTTTGTTAATGAGAGGTCTACATTCAACTTCTTAGTGGAGATGGGAACTCCCAAATAACTCAGTGGTAGCTGATGAATGGCAAGTCTTACGATTATGATCACATTTGATATGGCTTCATTACTCTGTGTAGATAAATAAGTTGAACTCTTTTGTGGATTGAATTTCAGCCTAAATACTTCTTGGAACCTTTGTAAGAAAGTTAAGATTACTCTGATTGAATTAGTATCATTAGCACATAGCATAAGCAAATCATCTGTAGAAGTTGAGGGATATTAAGCTCTCTGCATCCATGGTAATATCTAAATTTTATGCTTTCAGCAATGCATAGCTGAGTCAGTCTTTAGAGCACTTCCATAGTAATTGCAAATAGATAAGGAGATATAGATCTCCCTGCCTTATTCTTCTAGCTGCTTTATAAACTTGGGTAGGCTTACCATTCATTAGCATTAAAAATGATACATTTGATATGCAATCATGTATCCATTCAATGAACTTGCTAGGACATCCAAAAGTAAGGAGTGAATTGATGATGAAGCTCCATTCCATAGTGTCATATCCCTTGGTGAAATATATTTTGGGAGCACAACTTCTTACATGTTCTTTAGTGTTGTAGTCTTTGAACAATTCTTGTGCTAATATGATATTGTCTTTCATACTCCTACCAGTGACATAAGCACCTTGATTAGAGTTGATCAATCCTGGTAAAGTACTCTTCAATCTATTAGCAAGGATTTTGGAGATGATCTTATGCACTATATTGTAGTAAGATATTGGCCTATAATCATTCAATCTCTTAGGATTTGGGATTTTAGGTGTCACACCCACCTACCCCCTAGAAGGATAAGATATGCAGATGCTACCCACATACATACAAAACTTACATATGTCAAACACAATCCCTTACATGCATTTATGAAACTCAAGTAACATATATTATGATCCATTTAGAACTTTTGTAGAATTAAAACATATCAAACATATTTTTGTAAAATCCCAAAACATGCCATACATACAAATGTCAGCCCATATTAAGGTTATTACAAACTAGTAAACAAAACACAAATTACATAGTCTCTTTACAATGAAATACAACTTAAACTAAACATAAATATACATTTTTCCAGAAACAAAAACACTAGCTACTTTGGCCACTGCAGTTGCCCTTGTCCCAATCTTTAAACTCTTCTATCTGAACCTACATGGGGCAAATCTTCCGTGCTAAGTATATAGCTTAGTGAATAATAACTAATCTACATATAAAGTGATAACTCATCATACTGAATCATGCAATAACAAAAGTATGCATTATCATATTGGTTTAACAATAAAACAGACATAATGCATTTTAGAACAGACTTTATAGTTAACAGAGCTTAATATCAAAAGGGGATATAAACCCCTTCAAAATCAAAATACAATTTTGTTTATGTCAGAATCAAACATATATCAAAACACCAAATCAGATGACTGCTAAGTCATTTACAGAAGCAGGTAACGGGACTCATACAGGAGAGATCGAAGTCTCAATACCGAAGTGTCACAGGAGAGACTGAAGTCTCGACACTAAAGTGTCACAGGAGAGACCGAAGTCTCGACACCAAAGTGTCACAAGAGAGACCAAAGTCTCGGCACCTAAGTGTCACAGAAGCAGTTGCAGACCCTTCTAGGCATGCCTATTTACCCACAACCAGGACTTAACAGTTTTAAAACAAAGTCATTTTTGACATTTCATGTGCAAAGCAAGTAGTCAATCATATTCACATGCAAGTAGCACTTCCAATGATATAAATATGTATCAAACACCTTGGACAATCATTGTCCGGAATTCAACACAATCAGCATAAATCAAATTCAACAAGTAGAACAAAGTAAGGTGTGACCATCTAAGATTACTCACAAAAGCTTCCTTATTACTTATTGCCTCGAAGTCCCAGTAATATCTAGAAGTGATCGCTCTATGCGTTCCTCTATAACATTTAATGCATATAAAAATCACTATTGTGCATGATTAAGCATTCATTTATGTATACTGAATATGTATGATACATGTTCATGAAAAATTCTCAGGTTTGTTTCCTTACTAAACTAATGTAAACATCAATTGTACTTCAAAATTTTCAAAATTCATACACTCATTCATTATTCACACACTCATTCACCATTCCAGCTTTTGCTGAAAGTATCCCATTCGGGTTAACTTTGTATAACCAATAAGATCAAGAAAATGATGTATTTCTGTAATACTTTCTCCTCTGTGTGTGAAGTTTCTAATGACACTAAAATCATACAGTTTGGTTTAGTATTCTGCAAGTTATACTCAAAATACAGTATATTGTTCCCAAACAATGACAAAATCCTAATTTCAATTTTAGGCCAAATTTCATCATCCTTCGGGACAGAACCAAAATTACATTCCTTAATGAAAGTTGTAGGCATATGAGTTTAGTTTAATCCAAAATGAAAATTACCCCATTTGGATAACTACAGGTCATGTTATAGCCTAAAAATCGTTGACTGTTTAGTGAAATATGTCCAGTGAAACCAGTACAATTCGTTCACTTCTTACACTATCAACACTCTTACTCCAACATTTATCCTTTTTACCACAATTCCACCTTAGTCATGCCTCAATTACACATCCATTTCATTTCTAGAACTTAATGAATCAATAAATCAATACACATTCTATCAAATCAATCATTAAATACTTCATAGGATAACATGCAATCAAGATTAGTATTCTCATACCTTCTTTAACACAATTTCCTCCTTCAATGAGCAAGCCACTCTAGCCTTTCAAGCAGAAATTACAACTCTAATATTAAGAAGACTAAGAGGACAACAACACAAAACAATGGCAGGATCTAGCTTACTTAATGTAGTAGGATGCAATTTCATCAAGTGAAGAAGATGACCCAAAAATGCAAGCAGAAAATCCAGGAGATGTGAGTGAGAGAGGGAGTTTCGGTGGTGTGAGAATAAGTTGAAGAAGAACTCAGGAAAATAGAAAACCCTAGTAGGAAACTTACCTTCTCTCCAATGCTAGGTGTCACCAAAGGGTAACAACATGTGTCTTCTTGTATGTTCTACACTTTTCCCAATTAGGAGCTTCCATTTGTCACCAAGAATTAGTCTTTGTATTATTAAAGGTCGAATTTGACAAAGTTGTCTTCATAAAAGTTGTAGCTTATCTGCTTATCTTACTAATGGTATAAATTTTGTAATTTTTGGACATCGGAATCAAAAGATATGACACTTACAAGTTTAAGTGTCACACTTAGATGTCACCAAGAAATTAACCACATGTAAACCATAAACTGTATTTATTTAGGCCGAATTTGACAAAGTTATCTGCATAAAAGTTGTAGATTATCCTCTTAGCTTTCTAACAATATAAATTTTGTAATTTGTGGACATATGAATCAAAAGATATGACACTTACAATTTGGAGTGTCACATTGGTTTGCAAACAAACACTAGATGTCATAATTGGTCATGCCAAAAATTCACTTCAAGCTTGGATTTTTAAGAACTTTCAAGCCTTCTTTTCAATTAATCATCACCCAAACCTTGTGTAATGTATCTATGACATATATTCCAAGACCCGGGCCCAACATTAATACCTTAAGTCTCTAATGAAGATAATAAATTCCAATTCTTTAAGTATGATTCTTTAAACCATAATTTAAGACATATGCAATACATGTTCAACGAAACATTCCAACTAGGGTACAATTTGGGGCCTTACATTAAGGAATAAGAATCAATAAGTCTTATTGATTTCAGTGAGTAACTTGCCTCTATTAAAGAACTCCTTAACTGCTTTCACAACTGGAGCTTGTAAGAAGCTCCATTTTGCTTGAAAACATCTGACATCGAAGCCATCAGGGCTTGATGACTTATCAGGGTGGAAGGAAAACAATACTTCCTTGGTCTCCTCACCTGTGACCTTTTTAATTAGGACAGAATGTTGATCCTTATTTATATAACCAGGCATTTGATTGATAAGATTAATAGGAAGACAAGAGGTGTGTGCAATACTTTATTTATTACCTTGAAATGTCTTGTAGCTAACTCTTTCAATTCATCTTGTGCATGTATCATTATGTAATTCTCATCATTTAGAAAGATTATCTTATTCCTATTTTTCCTGCCTTGAATCACATTGAAGAAGTATTTTGTATTCATGTCTCCTTGTTGAATCTATAGATTTCTAAACTTTTTCTTCAACTGATCTCTAAAGTCTTCAATAACTTACATATATTTTCTTAATTATGTCTTCTCCTTATCTATGAGTGCGGGATCTGTGGGATTAGTAACCAACATCTTCTGAGTTAAGAAAAAATTCTCCATAGCTAGCAGTTTACTAAGTCTCAAATGATTAGAATAGTGCTTTAGTAATTTTATACATTCAGTTTTGATATTCTTAAGCATTTGAAGACACTAAAAAGCTTTAGATCTTTGGACTTGCAGTCGAACAACGTCAACAACTATTACTTCAAGCTTAGCATGATTTAGGAGTGAGTTAAAAAATCTAAATGATGTGCATCTTTTGTTTATTTTGCTCTTAGTATAAAGATTGACAGGGGTATGATCGGAGAACAATGGCTCCTCAAAAAACAACATAACTTTCTACCATTTGCACAAGCCACCTATTATTTACTAGACACCTATCAAGCTTCCTCTACACCAACCTATTTCCTTTTTGGTGATTGCTCTAAGTGAATAATGACCCTTGAAATTTAAGGTTTATAATTCCAAGTAAAGATGTTAGTACTATCATTTCTTTGAAATCTGCATATATTGTTCCCCTTCCTCCTATGGATTCAAATGATGAAAGCAAGCAGTTTAAGTTTCCAACAATCATCTATGGAATGAAGTTGTTTGAATCGATTTCTTGTAAGTCTTTCCACAAGCTGGAATGCTGGAATTTCCAGTCGCTGCATATACAACTGTTATTACTATTGGGACACTGCCTAACTTTAGTATTAAATCACAGTGTAACAATTGCTCAGTATATATTTAGTTGGTTATAAGTAGGTATGCTGCACGAATTAAAACAATAACTCTACCATTAGCATGTTTAGAATGGTTACTCAAGGTTACCCATTCTACTAGGAAACATTTCACCCATTTTGAAAAGTCTCCTCTTTTATTTTGGTTTCTACCAAACCAACAAAAAATGCTTGTCCAGCAAAAATGTAATCCTTTAACGTTATTTGCTTATTGGGGAAATTAAGTCCCCTCTCATTCTAGTTTGTACAAACCATTAGGGCTGAGTGGATTCAGTCCTTTGCCTAGATTTTTGATAGCTAGTCACTGTAACTTTCCATTCATTTTGTTCCTACTGAATTTCACTTATATCACCTGAGGTCACACTTGTCTCTCTATGATCGACCAGATTTTCTATTATGTCTATATCTGCTTCTTTACTATTCTCATTTGTTGCATCACCTAACAGTTGAGCCTTCACTTCATGTTCACCTCTGAATGGAATATTATGTATAGAATGTGTTTTGTGAGTATAAGTTGATGAAAATTGTTCTTAACTTTCTTTGTTTTCCCCTGTTTCTTCACTGTGCGTGGAGATACAAGGATTGCCTTCGTTTTGCTCACTTTTAATTTCTTCCTCTTTGTTATTTTCTCTATTGATTTCTGCATTTGACGATTGTACGTTCTGCTCCTTCTCTTCTACTATTACATTCTCATGTTTAATATGTGATTTCTCAACATTTAATAGATATTACTTATTGCATAAGCTGTATTTCTTCACTCTGGCATGCTTCAACAATGTTCTTAAAGGCTTCTAGGATATCAAAATTTTTCTTTCTTCCACTATTTTCTTCATTTATATTTCTCTTGGGGATCTATATTTTAGTATTTTCCTTCATATAAGGCTTTCATGGCTAAGACAAAGCCATTTTATCCTCAACCAATTAACCACAATTATTATACTTCATAATCGATATACTTTCAAGCATTCTCTTCCTGTTTTGCATTTCAATGCATAGTCGAGCATAGCCCACCTTTTTGATATTCGTTGTATTTTCATCCGCAGTTAGAGGGACTCCTATGTAACTAGTTACACCACAAAAAATTAACACAATCTGCGACATTTTATTAATAAAACGTCGCAGATTATAAATACTTTTCGTGACGTTTTTAAAACGTCACGAAAACGTTTTATTAATAAAACGTCAAGAAATAAAATATGCGATGTTTTGTTGAATAAAACGTCACTGAAGCCTTCAACAACAAAACAAACGACGTCTCCTTAATTTAACCTTTCCCTTTGTTCCGTCAGAAGATAGAACCTACCTGATCTTCTTCTTTCTACCTCATTAACCATAACCTTCTTCTTCTTCTCCACAACACAGTCGACGTAGACGTCATCTTCTATAATACCGACCACCACTTTTCCTATACTAAAGCTGTCTCCGATCACCTGCAGATATGTCTGATTGCTAGAGCCCAGAGGCCTCAAACTTCTCTCTCTTTCCTTCTTCACTTGCGCACCCACTCTGATTCAGTCTCGGTCTCATCGTGGACGGATCGTTTGCGAGCCTCAGGAAACCACTTTTGAAGGTTTGAACTTCTCTTTTTTTTGTATTTTTCCTTTCCAAATTCTATTATCGTACATTTACTTGCTTTTTCTTTCAATTATATTATTCATCTTTTGTCCTTAAGTGGTTTTATGATCATGGAAGGAAAGGTGCAACTGTCTAACAAGTCAGGTTAGCTACATCAAGTTATTTGAAATTCTTTATCTTTTGGATTTTGAAGGCTATCTTCTAAATTCTAAACAGGATTATTTGGATTTTGAAGTCTATACATTCTACTTTTAAGCATCTAGTAGATTTTATTTTGAAGCAGTAATGTTGATTACGTCTAACTTTTGCCAATATTGATCTGAATTCTAGTTGTTTTGACTAGTGAAAATCATCTCTGTCTTATAAAGGCTGCATAAATTCCTAACTATTGCCTACGAATTATATATGAAATAGAAAGTGGGCTTTGCATCTTGTAAGCGTATCTCAGGTGATACAGAAGGAATCAATGTCCTTATTGAGAAAAAGAATCTTGATGGGAAGTGGGCATATGGTTTGTCATGCATTGAATATACTGAGTTTGAAAAATTTAGAATTCTTAGTGGACCTGTGTTAGACCCTGTTTCCGGAGTCTAACTCATACTTGTCTCTAATACCACACATGTTGGGCTCTGTTTTCGGAGTCCAACTCAGAGGTCATATTCTGAATACACATATACTATCCTAACTTTTAGTCGAAATCTCATAATACTCTTTAATACAATAAAGACAACTGATTGTCATAAATCTCAACAACCTTATCTTCATTAACATCATAAATATAAGAGTTTTGCAAAGAAATATAGGCATTTCTAACCCTAATACATCCATATCTCAATATCCCAAAATACACAACATACTGAAACTTATTATAATACTTAATTATATCTAAAATTCTCATCGTTACAAAATCTAACTTAAAATACAACTTGAATCGAAGCCTTGACTCTCTTTACTTCATCTCTTAATCATTACCTGTGGGTGGGGATAGAAAGGGGTGAGCTTGACAGCTCGTGGGTAACAGTTTATAATAAAAGATAAGCAACAACTTTTGAAATCGTTTTACTTGTTATTGAAAATTTTTTTCATTGAATTCATAGAGCATACTTTTCTCAAAATTCTTGTCAAAAATTTACAATATTGCAAAT
>JANZXR010000172.1:13271297-13282385 GCA_027575705.1 Erythroxylum echinodendron
CGGGTGACAGTGAAGAATAAGTATCCACTGCCTAGGATCGATGATTTATTTGATCAATTGCAGGGAGCTCAGGTGTTCACTAAGCTGGACTTGAGGTCGGGGTATTATCAGCTGAAGATAGCTGAGGCTGATGTACCTAAGAGTGCATTCCGGAGTAGGTATAGGCATTTCGAGTTCCTGGTGATGCCATTTGGGCTCACTAATGCCCCGGCAACTTTTATGGCCTTGATGAATAAGGTCTTTCAGCCCTACCTTGATCAGTTCGTGATAGTATTTATTGGTGACATCTTGGTGTATTCGAGGAGTAGACAAGAGCATGCTGAGCACCTGAGGATTATTTTACAAATTATGAAGGAGAAGCAACTGTATGCCAAATTCAGTAAGTGTGAATTTTGACTATCTGAGGTGGTATTTTTGGGACATATAGTGACTGGAGATGTTATACAGGTGGATCCGACTAAAGTAGAGGCTATGATGAAATGGGAAGCTCCAAGGAATGTGTTGGAGATTCGGAGCTCCCTAGGATTGGCAGGGTATTACTGGAGGTTTGTCGAGGGGTTCTCTTTGATCTCAGCCCCTCTAACAAAACTTCCAATGAAGAATGCAGTGTTGAGATGGACTGAGGAGTGCCAGAAGAGTTTTAAGGAGTTGAAACATCGGTTGACTACTGCATCGGTGTTGACAATTCCATCAAGGACAGGAGGTTATGAGGTGTACAATGATGCGTCGCATCAGGGATTGGGGTGTGTTCTGATGCAGCATGGCAAAGTGATTGCTTATGCCTCGAGACAGTTGAGGTCTCACGAGGTAAATTACCCAGTACATGATTTAGAGCTTGTTGCAGTTGTATTTGCTCTGAAGATTTGGAGACACTATATATATGGTAAGACTTTTCAAATTTTCAATGATCATAAGAGTTTGAGATACTTGCTGAGTTAGAGGGAGTTGAATCTGAGGCAAAGGAGATGGATTGAGCTGCTGAAGGATTATGATTGTACTATTGAGTACCACCCGGGAAAAGCTAATGTGGTGGTAGATGCATTTAGTAGGAAGTCTCATATCAGTACATCTCAGATTCAGGTATTGAGGTTACCTAACTTGATACATTTGAGAGCTTTGAATGTAGAGTTGAACTTGGAGCAGGGTGAAGCTTTAATAGCCACTCTGAAACTTAGACCTATGCCACATGATAGAATCAGGAAAGTTCAGGATAAGGATCCTGTCATGGTGAAGCTTATAGAGAAAGTGAAGGCAGATCCGGATTCTGAATTTGAAGTGAGAGATGAGACATTATGGTTGAGACAGAGGCTATGTGTGCCTGATGTGGATGATTTGAGGAAGGAGATTCTGTAGGAGGCTCATATGGCCACCTATGCTATGCATCCTAGTACTACCAAGATGTATAACACACTTAAGCAACACTTCTGGTGGCCTTGAATGAAGAAACAGGTGGCTGAGTATGTATCTCGATGTATGACGTGCCAGCAGGTTAAAGTTGAGCACCAGGCTACAGTAAGGAAACTCCATTCGTTGCCTATTCCCGAGTGGAAGTGGGAACGAATTACTATGGCTTTTATCATGGGGTTGCCAAAGACTCCGAGGCAGCATGATGCTATCTGGGTTATAGTGGACCGGTTAACTAAATCGGCCCATTTCTTGCCAGTTAGAGAGAATAATACACTTGATCAGTTGACTCAGAAGTATGTGACCGAGGTAGTGAGATTGCACGAGGTTCCAGTGTCTATTGTGTCAGACAGGGATCCCAGATTTACTTCGAGGTTCTGGAAGAGTTTGCAGTCCACTATGGGTACTAAGTTGAACTTCAGTACATCATTTCATCCTCAGACAGATGGGCAGAGTGAGAGGACAATTAAGACTGTTGAAGATATGCTCAGAGCTTGTGTATTGGAGTTTAGAGGAGCCTGGGATCAGTATATAGCTTTGATCGAGTTTGCTTATAATAATCATTATCATAGTAGCATCGGAATGGCACCATATGAGGCTTTATATGGAAGGAAGTGTCGATCGCCTCTGTATTGGGATGAAGAGGGTTTGAGAATGGTTGAGGGCCCGGAGTTGATTCAGGATACAGTGGATAAGGTGAAGTTGATCCGGAGCCGAATAAAAGCGGCTCAGGATAGACAGAAGAGTTATGTGGATCAGTACCGGAGAGATATGGAGTATAGTGTAGGAGATAGGGTCTTCCTACGAGTGTCACCGTAGAGAGGTGTGTTGAGATTCAGTAAAAAGGGCAAGTTGATCCCTAGGTACATTGGTCCTTATGAGATCATTGAGAGGATAGGACCTTTCGCCTATAAGTTGGATTTACCGAATGAGATGTCTCAGTTACATAATGTCTTCCATGTGAGTATGCTCCGATGATACCGTTCGGATCCTACACATGTCATACCGGCTCAGGAGATTGAGGTTGCTAGTAATTTGAGTTATGTTGAGGAGCCAAACAAGATTGTGGGATCGCAGACTAAGCAGTTGAGGAACAGGGTTATTCCATTGGTGAAAGTCTTATGAAGGAACCACTCAACTGAGGAGGTGACTTGGGAGACTGAGGAGCGTATGAGGAGACAGTATCCTCACCTGTTCGAATCAACAGGTAAGAATTTCGAGGATGATATTTTAGATGTATGTGATAAAGTCCATAAGATAATTATACATTACAAATAAGATTATGATGAGATTATAATTGCGAGATTCGTATTGCGTTTATGTATTATCTCTAAATTATTCCTAGTCATTGTTCTATTAAGTCTGGACATTAATAGAATGTAAAAAGACTAGCATGCATTTTATTTTTGCTTATGAAAGAAGTAGTCGATCTCATAGACTAAAGTATGAAAATATTTAAACAAACATGTGGGTCTTTGTTAAAGAAAAAGTTTACTAAACTAACCTTATAGGAGAAATCTATTTGGAACATTACTTGTATATATATAGAAATTCTCTTTGTGATGATTGTATAAGTAATCCTTTAACTTGAAATCTCCAAAATTATCTTGTATAGGGATTGTTTGTTTTGATACTACTTATAACCTATTCTAATTATGGTAGTTCAGTCAGTATTCATTGGATACAGCATGAACAATATAGAGGTAGTTGAGTGATCAAGATAGGATTCATCATCCTAAAAAAATTAGGAAGAAGGTTATATTGTTCTCAATTAGTATTAATTTGGAAAATCCTTGGCCAAAGTGGAATGACATTTTATAAATAGTTTACAAATATCATTAACTAAATCAATGGTTAAAGGCGAAGAACTAATATGATTAGATTCAAAATATAGCGGACATTAATTTCATACTCTATATCTAATCAGAACATTGTATGATGAAAGGATTGTATTATACAAGAAAATCATGCACGGAAAGGTTAGTCAAAACTACTTTGATATTCCTAAGTATTTAGGTGGTCCTAGTGTATTCTTAGACACTAATGTTGATATATGATTATAAATTGTTTAATTGGATAATTAAAGATAAATTAAAATGAGTTTTTATTTATCCAATTCTAATTCTAATTCTAATTATGAATTATAATTATAATTTATGATCATTGCTAGCATATTTGGAAATATAATGGATCTCACATAAAGAACGAGTTAAAGAAAGCAAAGATATTTTAATCAAGTTGGACTTAATTATAAAATTTGAGAAACTTTGTGATTAAATATGAGATCTTTAATAAATAAGAATTAATATGAGATATTGGATTTTATTTGGGCATAATTAGTATTTAATTAAAATTATTTGTATTTCTAATTAAAATTTAATTGAGATTAGAATTTAATTTTACTTAAATTACTAAAATGTTCAAAACTTATTATAAATGGCCTTAAGCCTTAATAAAGCTTGCACTTCTTGCTTAACTCTTTCTGTAAGAGTTACAGAGTTCTCTCAACTTGTACTGTGGATACCATTAGAAGCCGGACACTTGTATAACTACAATGGTTAAGATAAGCCAGTATCGAAAATGACTCAAAGGATATGACAAAAAAATGATCAAGCTTCGTAATAAGGTGCGAATTAAGATTCATGTTTTATCATGATTTATGTGTTAATCATTTTATAGAATTAAAATGATCTTGATTTTTAGGAAATCAAAATGAGTCGATTCCTTATTAAACTTGTGATGGAAAGGATTAAGGTTATTATAAATAATTGTTAGGTCTCTTACTATTTGCTTATGTAAGTTCACAATATACAATTTCCTATGAACTATTAGGAGTTTTGTACATTAAGAATGACACCGAGAGATCTTACTAATATTATTTTAGATAACTTTTGTTAAGGATGTTTGAAAGCTAAAGTTGCTTCTTTAACTTAAGATCTTCAGCAGCTTGCTAAAGCAAAAATGAATAATAAAATAAGTATGTTTTCTTATTATTTTCATTTATATAAGTTCATGAATGATCTTAGGTCAATTAATAAAGTTCATGTTACATTTAATACTTAGTATCATCAAGGTTTCATGATTGTTTAAATTTAAACAGAGATTTTCAAATTTATTTATAGTAAAATTAAATAAATCAATATGTTTTTAGCTTAAATATATAGTGTACTTGTCGTTTAGATTAGTTTCTATATGAGAATAGTAGGAAACATTATCATAAAACATAAGTTCCAATGACAAAAATTACTAAAATTAGTTGTCAGAAATTGCTTGTTCTGATTGCTGGTGGAATAAGCATGAAACAAAGTCTCTTGTATAAAGATGAAGCAGGAGGAAATGCATCAGCTATCTAGCGGGTAGGACCCATACGCATAGAAATATGGCACATGTATAGTGGATATATGTGAGACACACGGACCGCATGTCATGGGCACACCATAATGGTTAGGACATATGCGTGTGCATCTGGTATGTATAATGTACCCCATGAAGTTGTGGCACATTGGTGCAACGCAGCGTAGGGGTCAACATTTCTGGTGTATGAGTTGCACGCATCCTATCATCCTATATATTTGTTAGCATATGGAGCCTCACACATGTAATGCACACTCTGCACGCCATGCATATGTATAATGATGTCAGCGCATTACATGAAAAAATCTAAAAAAAATTCAAAATTTATAAATCATTTTTGAGGTTCTGCGGATGTATATGCTTGAATTTCTAAAACTTTTGAATTTATTATGTTGATAATACTAATAGTTAAAATTTAACTTAAAAAAAGTTTATAATAAAGTCTTCAAAATCATAATTGAGTGATTTTTCATATAATTGACTTAAAATAAAGGAGATAAATGTGTGTTTTATTATCTGGTTTATTTATTGCCATATATTGCATGATTTATCACTTTATGAGATATTTCTACTGTAATTCTTAAAAGAAGGTTACTAATAGTTTTTTCAACATTATTATATGACAATAAGTAGGTGTATCAAGATTTTGCATTATCCAGTGAAATGTTTTTCATAGATTTATATCCGTATAAGAAAATGTGAGAATATCATATAGGTGTACCCTTCGTACTTACAGAATTGTTTAAATGTAAGTAAGAATATCATTAACTACAATGGTCTTTCAAGTCGTATTTGAAATCTTTTGCTTGCATGTTAGGGATATCTTTGATTTTATATTTAGTTAATATACCCACAACTTTTGACCCTATATGAGATTTTGAGATGTATATGAAAGGATTTAGTAGAAAATAACCATTGTCAAAGTGATTTATACACCTACAAGTGGTAGAATTTATAGGGAGATATTATCCTTACGTATTATGTATTATGTCCATAAGTATTTCATGATATACTTGATAAGATGCTACAAATACTGTTTATAGCTTTTAGTAATGTCATTATCTTCCATTTGTGTTGAAAATATATATTTTTTGTTTTGGAGTCACATTTTTTGTAATTGACAATAGTGTTTCCATTAAAATCCTAACTAGTTCCAATTTCAAGAAGTGAAAACGGGATGTGGAGTTCGCTTTTAGAGATGATAGGCATTAACATAGCCATAACTAAAGAAAAGTCATCTATTTCTACACCTGTCAATATAATAAGTTGAGAAAGTAGCCTATGCAATTTAGGACGGACAAAAAAAAGCGTAATTTGACCATCAATAGATCCATTCTTGAGCATACACTTAATAAACTATGCTGAAATTGGAATTATACCAAAAGAATTGTAAACTCAAAGCCCTAAATATTGTAATTTTTTATTTTTCATTATTTATCAAGTTCTAAATACCAATGGAATAGATTTTGTACCGTTCTAGCTAGAACATGGTATTGAATTATATGATGTCATATTAGGTTTAGGTACTAGTTAGTCTGTACTTGTTGATGCCAGTCCATATCAAGAATACTAGGAAAACACTAGTAATTTAATAAAAATTAAAAATATAAGGACTAAATTAAGAAAAATATAAGAGGGTTACTGGATCATATGGGGGGAAAAGTAATAAGAATGAGAATGAATACAGTGAGGAATAAGAATAGATATAATCATTATAATTATAATGGTTGGCTAAGAGGAAGGAATGATTAACATTACCATTGAAAATGGTTGGTTTGTTAAAATGTTGAGAAATAAAAATTTGTTAAATTTTTATTTTACATCAAATTTTAATATATTTTAATTAATTATTTTAATTATATTTAATTGAAAAAAAAGTAAGTGTCACAAGTGTGACATGACACCATGACACTTGCCTGTTAATAAGGAATGAAAATCATTCCTCTCATATATGGGAGGTATCGAGTAATCCTCAAAAGTAGGATATCAAAAAACTATTCAAACAATGATAATACATAACTAACAAAATGTTTGTCATTCTTTACCCATTGATATCTTCCCAAACCCATTAACCAAGCACTTATTAAGTTTCTAATAAAGAAGGTAATTACCTCACCCTCACAGGTACAACCTTAGTGCCTTTGCCAATTTTCCTTCCTCTTAACTCATAGTTGAATATCATTTTACTTCTTCGACTCTCATTTTGCTTCTCCATTGTTGCTGCTTCTTCAATGTTGTTGGTGCTCCTTTATCGCATGTTGCTCGACTCTATCTACTCTTATCATATCCTATTACGCTTCGTCTACCCTTTTTGCACATTGCTCCTCTATCATCTTCTCCCATCACTAACTTTTTCTTCTTCCTTTGCTACTTTGTGTTGACAGTGTAAAGTTTCTTCTATGATTTTGTAATGGAAAATGAGATTAAACTGAAAAAGGTTAGGTTTGTAAATTAAATGAACCAAATTTTTAAGGACTATACTTCCTTCCCACTTGGTTTATATATTAAATAGATTAGATTTGTAGGGACCATAAGTTATGGTGTTTTCTTAAAAAATATAATATGAAAATATAACATCTAAAGTTTAATAGAGTTAGTATTTTGATTAGGGTTAAATATACTAACATTTATGTGCTTATTCAACTATCAACGACAAGACACATAATTGTAATTATAAATCACTGTGTAGTGTCTTTGGTCAATGGTGTTTTATCTTGATTCTATTACTCAATATTACTATGTTTGTATCTAAGCTTTATGAGTATGTTAAATTATTAATCAAAGAGTAGGATTTTTAAAATAACAATAAGTTTTATTTTAAATCTAATTTTGGGAACTAAATTCTCATAATGAAGCGAGTGCTGCACTTTTATATTGCAATCATTAGAAAATAGTGATAAAAATACACAAAATTAAACTTTAGAAAGGAATATTTCCAACCAGATAGAAAACTTGCAAATGCACATTCATATGTGATAAACGACGTAGAATAGACTTCAAACTTATGACTCCTTTTTAAAAAGTGATAACATAATTCACTTAGTGAATGCACAATCATATCTAAGACATTATATGTCATGACCCAAAACCACATTGGGCATATGACAACCACCACATACCTAGGCTAAGGATACTCATGGTACCCTTAACCTGACTATGCAAGGTTAACTGAATATCTTTAAAAACATTTGGATTTCACAATGATTGTATTTTTAAAATCCTAAAACTTAATTAAAACACCTGTAAATCAATTTTAAACGCACTTCTATATTCACATTAAAAATTTACTGCAACAACTGTACTTTTAAGTCCACTCAAGAGCAATTTTAACGACAGTAGAAAAGATTCACATAGAAGGTCATTTACAAACCATAAGACAATCAAGAGTTAATTTACAAAATTATAAGGCATATCAACATTATCATGAGCCACTATATAACAAAAGTACAAAATAGAGGCTACCTACGTGCAGTAATGCCTAAAAAATGTCAAAAGACTGCACGATCCACTCAAAGCTTCAAGCTTACTAAATTAAATTGTATGGTTGGAAAGCAGAGGGGGTGAGTACACTATGTACTAGTGAGCAAGAAAAAGATATATCGCAAACATGACCCAGTACACACCAAGACGGTCTAAATAACATAAGGACGGTTTTGACGCATCTAACATGCATATAACTACCTATGAAGTGAACATACATGACATAGAAACATATATGCCTAGTCTGTAACTCATCCCATACTGGTTAGGAACCACATAGGCCTAGCCTATTAATCACTCATTTAGTAAACATAGGTTCCAGTTCCATTACACAAGAGCAGACAAGCATCATATGTAAAATCAAATCTCGTTAGGAAGCTAAATCTTATAATAGGACAAAATAGTTATATATGTCACCATTAGTTGGCCAAACTAGTGTGCACACCCACCGATTCCTGATGTTGGCTCGACTTTCATCTATGGTGAGTCCCATCTACGATCGATAAGAGTGTTATAGACTTAGGTGATGACCTCATCGATTACCAGACCTCTAACTGTGCAATCGCCCATAAGTCCCATAGAAAGGTGTCAATACGAGGACTCGACTTTTATGTACTAGCGTTAAGGGTATGAGGATTGCTTAATTTGCTGTGCCTAGCATACGAATGGCCAATCGTTAGCTCACCAATAAAAAGAATCATATACAATTATTTAGTACTAAAATCAAGTAAGGTATCAAACCCACTGGCTTCTGATGCTCTTCCTTTATCTGTTGATAGGGAAGGCATCTGGCCACAAATTCTACTATCTCTCCCTTCATCCCTGGCCACTAATAGCTCTCTTTAAAAGTTCGATGCATCTTGTTGCTACCAGGATGCATAACATAAGCCGAAATGTGAGCTTCTTCTAAGATAACTCGCCTGAGACCCTGGTTATCTAACACACAGACTTTGTCTCTGATGACTAAAAACCCGTCTTCTCTCAGTTAGAACCTTTCTTTAGATGGCAATTTCTCCTGAATGACCTTTAACTTGGGATCATCAACCTATGATCTCCTGATCTCAACAAATAGTGTTGGTCGAATTTCAAATCGTGCTAACAGTGTTTCCTCATCCTCAACCACTGAGAGTCCAACCCCAATGCTTTGTATACTCATCAAATGAGTCATATAAGGATTTTGCCTAATAGTTACTACCAAACATGACTTACGACTCAGTGCATCTGCTACTATATTTGCTTTTCCCAGGTGATAACTAATCACTAATTCATAATCCTTAATCAACTCCAAAAATCTCCTTTGTCTGAGGTTTAGCTCCTTCCGTGTCATTAGATACTTCAGGCTCTTATGTTTAATGTATATATGGCAAGTCTCCCTGTAAAGATAGTGTCTCTAATTCTTAAGTGCGAACACCACCGTTGCGAGCTCCAAATCATGCGTAGGATAATTTAGCTCATGCTTCTTCAGCTACTTAGAAGCATATGCAATCACTGGCTGGGCATGTATAAGCACACAACCAATTCTTTGGTGACTGGCATCACTGTACACGTCATACTTAACCCACTAGGTAGGTAGAGCAACCACTGATGCAGAAGTCAATCACCTCTTCAACTCCCGAAAACTCGCCTCGCATTTGTCATCTTACTGAAAATTTACCCCTTTCAGGTAAGTCTCGATAAAGGGGATGCAAGTACTAAGAAACCCCTCCACAAATCTCCGATAATAACTAGCTAACCCTAGAGAGCTGCAAACTTCTGTCACATTCTTGTGTTGTCCCCACTTAAGCTTCACGTATACTGTCTTTCTCGAAGTATTTTCCATATAATCTGGAGATGTTTAGCACGCTACTTCCCATCCTTAGAATAAATTAGAAGGTCATCAATGATGACTATGACAAACTGATCTAAATAAGGGTGGAACACCCTATTTACGAGATCCATAAACGTTACAGGTGCATTTGTCAATCCGAATAGCATCACCAAAAATTCATAGTGTCTATACCTCGTCCGAAAGGTAGTCTTATGCATATCGCTTTCAACAATCTTTAATTGATGGTACCCAAACCTCAGATCTATCTTTGAGAATATTGTAGCTCCTCTCAACTAATAAAACAAGTCATCGACCTTGGGGAGTGGATATTTATTCTTGATAGTAACCCTATTTAACTACCGATAATCAACACATAAGCGGAGGGCCCTATCCTTCTTCTTGACGAACAATACTGTTGCTCCCCACGATGAACGACTTAGTTTGATGAAGCCTTTGTTTAATAACTCTTTTAACTGAACCTTCAACCCTTTCAATTCAGCTGGTGTCATGCAAAAGATGGTAAATATATCGGTGTAGTGACTAAGTTAATCGCAAAATCAAACTCTCGATTAGGTGATAATCTTGGTAACTCCTCTAGAAAGAAGTCGGGGGACTCACATATTGTAACATCCCCTCACCAATTGGAAAGGGTATTTTGGTCATTTTGGAATGGGTTAGGATTTTTTTAAAGTGTTTTGACATATTCATGCATTCATATATGCACATGAATAGCCAATAGTAAAGTTTTGCACATGTGAATGTTTGTACATGCATTCATGACATTTTCCTGGTTTAAATGTGAATAATTGTTTATTATAGAAAAAGTGTTTTAAGTGAATGATAACTTGATTTGGAGAGTGTTATTAGGGTTTTTACATTTTTAGAGAATTATAGGAATTTTTTGGGAATTTTTCGGAATTATTGCCAGACCCGAAAAATTGCTAAGCGACAGAATAAGGGTCATCCGGTAGTAAAATTTACTGTCCAATGGCACTGGAAACTTAGGCATATGAAATTAGGAATTTTTGGAATTGAGCCATTGG
>JANZXR010000172.1:13282485-13296005 GCA_027575705.1 Erythroxylum echinodendron
ATGAACTAATATTTATGTGTATGTATGATAACTATGCTTGTTTATTTCTTCTGTGAACGTATGCCATGTTGTTTGTTCAAGATTTTGTTACTTTGTATGGATGAAAAACAAAGAACTTTAAGAATCATGGAAGCATGAACATATTCGGGTATACATGAACTATATATGCAAAACTCTGTTATGTAGGCGAGAGAGAATCCGTTTCGTCTGTCATGTGCACGTTGACCTATAGCCTTCTCTCGGCTGCCCGCTTGTGGCCACAAGATCTTGAGAAATCGGACTCGTTTCATTCTACGGTGTAAACTTCAGTTTTGCCATTTCGTTCCACGGATCTCTCAAGCTATTGTGTGTGCATTGCATTTCTGAATATAATTGACAAACATTTTCAGCTCATCTGTTTTGTGATTATGTGTTGTGTTATAGATGATTATGGTGTGGTGTATGGTTCATTATCACTGACTATAAATGTATTAGCCACTGAGCTGTGTAGCTCAACCCCCTTTTTCTTCCCTCCTCAGGTGCAAACTAAGAAGATAGTGATTCCTGCAAGGCATCAAAACCACATCATTAGTTAAAGACATTCGGAATAATTCAGTCTTGTAATAGCACATTTGGAATGTCAGTATGGAACATTTTGTATTTTGTGTTAAGTTGATGTGTAATATGGTTTGTAATAACTCTGAAATTGTTTTCCAAATGAATATAATGAAGTTAAATTCAGTGGTATGATTTTGTTATTTGAAAGATTTAGATAATGATATGTGTATTTGCATGTTTTGTTTAACAAGTGTGCCAACGATTGTTAGTCTTAGAATAGCATGTAAGAGTGGGAAAGATTGCATGTGAAAAACAAAGACGAAAGGAATCGTCTGTGATGACGTCACCACATAGAAGAAAGGAAGAATGCAGAGGAAGAGCATCGTCTGTGCTGACGTCAAAACACAAATGAAAGGGAAAATGTGAAGGAGAAGTATCGTCTGTGATGACGTCAGAACACAGACGAAAGGGAAAAATAGAGGAGAACTATCGTCTGTGCTGACATCAGAATACAGACGAAAGGGAAAATATAGAGGAAGAGTATCGTCTGTGCTGACGTCAGAACACAAACGAAAGGGAAAATGTGAAGGAGAAGTATCGTCTGTGCTGACGTCAGAACACAAACGAAAGGGAAAATATGAAGGAGAAGTATCGTCTGTGCTGACGTCAGAACACAGACGAAAGGATGAATCAAAAGTAAAAGGATCGTCTGTAAGGACGTAATAACATAGATGTTAGACCACAGACGATTAAGGGTCAACACAGAAGATAAAAGTCAACTACAGATGATAGAACATAGAGAATAGATTATAGGCCAAGAATAAGAAGAAAGAGTTAAGAGTTTATGTTAGTTCAAGGATTCGTCTGTCGTACTGTTCACAGATTTCATCTGTGGTACTGTTCACGGACTTCGTCTGTAGTACTGTTCACAAGGATTCATCTGTCTTTTTGTCCATAGACTCCTATGTTTCGCTTCTTTTAAGTTCGCCTATACCTATCTTCTGTCCCATTGTTGATCCCTCAGATGATAGAGTCGGACTTGGGTGTCTCCATGGAAGTTGTAGATTTTGGGATGCTTTTTTGAACCATATAAAGAACACCTTGATCCGATTCCTCTAGTGAAGGTTATGGCAACTGAAAAACATCGTCTGTGTTTACTGTTCACAAACTTCGTCTGTGGTACTGTTCACGCTATCGTCTGGGTTACTATTCATGACTATCTTCTGTCCTATTTTTGACCCACCAGACGATATAATTGGCCTTCGATATCTTCATGAAAGTTGTAGTTCTTGCAATTCTCTTTCAAACTAGCCAAAGAAACTCGCAGTTGGACGTCTATTGTAAAAGTTATGCTCACAACCCTGAATCACGTATATGTAAGGTGTGGACTCGCCAACGCTATCCTTTGAAGTTCTTTCGGTTGAAATGGATAAATGATAGTTGAAGAGTAGTGATGAACTAAGAAGGAGAGCTGTTGAGGGAAATTATGGGTAATGAATATGTGTAATCAGTATATGACAGTGGTAGTATCGAAGAAGAGAGGATAAACACGATAATGGATAAGATGTTCTCTTTCGAAGAATAACTCACGTCTTAGGTTATGCTGCATGCAAGTTGGACTTCGGAAATGGAGTCTAAGACTTTTGGTATTAGAGCAAGCACGAGTTAGACTCCGGAGATGGGGTCCAATAAAAATAAAATCAGAAAAATAATTTTTCTATAACTTACACGAATTATTCCAAATCAACATGCATGTCAGTCACAACCCAATAAACAGTTTGCATATGTTTAATACATCATCGATGACATGCATAAACTTGCTCTGCTACCACTGTTGGGTTTTCCATGGTTGTATGCCTCACATGCATGCGTATGTAGTGAAAGTTTTAGAATCTAGATTCCAACACAATGATAACCTAAAAATCACAGAATCATACATACATGTATGGATATGTAAAGAATATGAAATATAAAACATTGTTACCTTTTTGTTTCTCCTCCTTCTTGTTTCTTCTCCTTATCTGGGTTGTTTAAAACACCAAACCCTTCCTTGATCACCCAAAAACACACAAAGGAGATGAAGAAACAATATATAAGGGTGATTTGAGCACCAAACTAGATGAGTTCTAGTAGATGCTCAAAATGATGGAAGATAGATCAAGAATCTTATTGCATGCACTTTGATTCATGTAATAATTGCAAGAACAAGGTTCTTTAATACCAATCTCTCACTCTAGAACTTTTTTAGAGCCCTTATTCTCTCACTTGAGTATGTAAGAAGTGGTAAAACAATGTGTACATAAGTAAAAAAACTCACTTATGTACCATTTTGTGCCCTCTATCAAGATCGTGGCCAATGAGCCACGATCATGGCCTTCTTAAAAATCAGCTTACCATAGGCCACGATCATGGCCTACACAAATTTAGCTATACACACGATGTTTTTCATCTAATCTTTTATGCATGTGCCCCTTAGGTTCTCAGTTATTCTAGGCACTTGAATTAACTCTTAATTCAAGTAAATCATGAAGGGTGGTTTCATGATGCCATTTGCTGGAATATAAGTGGATTAACACACAAACTCTTCGATAGTTAATTATCTAACATAAAAACCTTTTAATATACAATTACTGTGTAATTCGTCCTTTCACCATTCTATACCCCGTTTGGTTCGAAGTATGGGCTATGTGTCAACTTCGATTAGACTGACTATGTCACATCTAGTCTAAGTGATGTTTGTTCTTGTCCTGGGATCTCATTACTTTTATATGTCATTAAAGACTCTCTTCATCCAACATAACTGCTCTGGCCAGAGACTCCCAAGTAATGACCCCAATAAGAGGCTATGGGTATCATCTCCTTCTATCAGGAGTAGTGAATCCTTTATTGGCTACCTAATTACCTTCAAATACGAATAGCTAAACCCAGTCACCATCCTAAGAGCAATCTCGTCATGAGGTAACAAGAAATGATGTCAAAAAGCAGGATTAGTATCTAAGATATCCTTGAGTACCTCAAGTCTAAGGATATTTGCACGATTACTATAATGAGATTAATCATTGACATTCGATAGATCATCCATATGATAATCTCATAGTGGGTCATTCGATGTACTTACTATCCTTAGTAAGCATCCACATGTTAACATTAAACATCTTATGCTTATAGTTTGTGAGATCCACTACTTGATCAAATCAAGGAGTATAACATGTGCTAGTCCATATGGATTAGTAATGTCTTATCTTATTAATCCTATAACTAGGGATTATTTAGATACTAACATAATTGCACATAATAGGAATCTTATTATCATGATCTCATCATGATTTCCTTCATGTTATATTTTGTATCATGGACTTCATTAATTCGATATAAGATCAATATCAATTCATATATTAACGAATATCAAATTAGTGAAAAATGTCTTTTGCTTTATTAATCAAAATAAAGTTTATACAAAAGTGCTAAAGGTGATTGCCTTTAGAGCACTACTCTAACACACCACCTATTCCTTTCATTTTTTTCCAAATTTTATCATTTTTATACTAAATTCACTACATCCTCTTAATAGTCCATCATTTATACCTTAATTAGACCTTAATTATACTCCAATTCCTCATCAATATCATCTCCAATAACAACTCACAATTATTCAATTAGTAGCTCATTAGCAGCTCATGGCTTATAGTCTTTCATGCATCAAAAATCAAAACAGAAACTATCATTGAAGCATCATTTTCTATAACTCATTTCATCTTCAACATCATATATATTTCATTCCAATTCAATCATCATTTCATTCTATTAAACCATGCCATAATGATAAGATTTCTACTTACTTGTTAACCTCTAATTCCACCTTAATACATCAAGTTAACCTACCCCTCTATGCAAGCAAGATCATCACAAATTCAAGGTGAAAATGAGTTAGTTTTCGGCACCAAGATGAAGAGAACTATGAGATGGTTCTTTGGTTATCTTATGAAGGATAAAAGTATAGATTTAGGGTGGCAATTTAGCTAAGGTAAAACCAAATTACAGAGAGATGAGATTAATGCAAGTTTTGGTGGAGAGACAAAAATGAAGAATGAAAGTAGCAGAAACATTCTCTACAGAAACTTGCTTCATAAAGTGCTAGGTGTCTCTCTTTGACAATGGCATTTGTCACTTGGCAGGTAAGCCATCTATCCACTTCTTAAGCTGCCATTTTTCTCCTAGTAATTAGTCCATATGATACTCAATAATTGCTGCCATTTTTCAATTAATTACTAGTCCATTTGTCACTCATTTATCTATGCTAAATGTCACTCAATTTATAGGCTTAGCCATCCTAATTTTCTATATGTTAATTTATCTTGCCACTTAGCATTTTTCCAAGACTAAATGTACATATTAATTTATCAATCTTCCAATTGTAACAATTAATTCCAAGTTACTAATTATAATCTATCAATTTTTGCCATTGGTAAACCAAAGTACAAGATATTGGAAAAGCACATTCATTTCTCATATCACATTCATTTTAGTTTCATACCCCGGAATATGTCAATTGAACGCAATTTCTCTAACTCACAATTCATATGTGTATACTCATATTATGCATTTGAATACAATCATATATCATGTCATAAATGTACCAAATTCATTCTATATGATGCCACTCTTATGACTCAATAGTCTAAAACACTTTAAATCCTTCAACAATTTGAGAGACAGGATGCTACAATAGCTACATTAAGTTCATGATGGTTAGATAGAGAAGCTGTCAATTATGTTACTTCTATAATGCAGGGGATTAAATTAAGGAGACAAACAAGTAAAGATAAGTCTAAACGAATGGTTAACAATAATGAATAAGTTAATGTAGATTTTGTTGGATTTGGTATAACTTTCACATCATATGGTTTATATATAATATGTTTAATGTTTAATAACATTAATGGTTCTTCATACATTATTAAAAAGGTTATTTGTAAAAGACCATAATAAAGGAGAAATCATTCATGTTATCACATAAAAGATTAATCCACATATTTAAAAAGAGTTGAAAGATTGACAAAGAAAAATATATGTCTAACTATTGATTTTGATATATTTCTAAGTCAACTTATATTTTTCATTTTTAGAAATCATTTATACTAATATATGTGGTCTTTATGTATACACTGTTTGTAATTCAATATTTGTAAAATTTAATTGACGATTATTCTCATTATGGATATGTGTTCTTAATTAAAAAGAAGTAGGAAGTTCTTAACAAGTTCAATATCTTTAAGACTTAAGTTGAGAACTAGTTGGAAAATTAATCAAAATTGTCAAATATGATTATGGAGGTGAGTATTATGGAAAATATATAGTTTTTGAATAAGAACAGGGTTTGTTTGTCAACTGCTTAGAAACTTTTAGAATAGTAGCTCAATTTATTATGTTGGATAGTCTTGAACAAAATAACATGACCAAAAGGCATAACCAAACCTCAAAGGATATGATGAGGATTATATAGAGTAGCACTAACCTTTTAGATTATCTTTAGCGTGAGACTATTAAAAATAAAATGTATAATTTCAGAGCTATAGAAAAGATGAAAACTAACCTTAGCCATCTTCGTGTTTGAGGCTATCCAGTATAATACTAATAAAATAAACTATATTCTTTTTATACTAGTTGCTATTTATAAGATATCCATATCTTTTTAAAGGTTATAGATTTGATTATAGAGAAGAAGGATCAAGAATTGTAAAGTCACAATCAACTAAATTTTTGGAACATGATATCTATGATAAGGTTAGTCCTTCTCACATTTTAGATGATGATAAAGCTAATACGATTATTATTTAATATCTTTCATTCACTCAGTTAGGTTTAGCGGATTTTAGACCTTGCTCCATTCAAGTATATAACCACAAACCAACATAGGTTAAAAATAAGGTTCATGTGGCACATGATCAAGTTGAATAAGTTCAATAAAGAAGGTCCATTAGAGTAAGGAGGCTAACTATATCATCTGATTACATACACTACAATAAATTTTGATTTTAGCGACGAAAATTATTGACAGAAAATACTGATTTTCTGTAAGAAAACAAATTTAGCAATGGAAATTATTGATAGAAAGAGTCGTAGGAGAAATGACCATAGGTAAAGTTTCCCAAAGGAATCACAATTTCCATTGCTAAATTTCCTAACAAAATTACAATTTTTGTAGCTAAATTTCCTGACGGAATTACAATTTCTGTCACTGAAGTTCTCGACGGAATTAAAATTTTTGTTGTTACATTTTTCGTTGGAGTTACAATATCTGTCACTAAAATTCCCGGAAAAATTACCATTTTCATAGGTAATTTTAACAATTGATAAACAATTTGCATTGCTAAATTTACCTACAAAATATAACATTCCGTTGGTAATTTTAGAGACAAATATTATAATTCTATCGAAAATTTTACTTATGGTGTCATTTTTTGTCGGTAATTTTAGCTACGAGAACTCCATCCGCATATCTCACCACAAATTCCCACTAAAATATTTTATTGATAATCTATTAATTTTTCTACATTTAATTTCTCTAAATAATATAATCTTGATTGATAATATCATATAAAAATTATCCTGATTGGTAATATAATATAAAAATTATAATGTACAACAATAAGTATCTTGAAAATATTTGTTATTACTATAAATTAAGAAATTATAAAAAATCATAAGAGTAGCAAAACATCAAATAAAATTCATTTAAGTATCAAAATATTATAAATCTAAGCTATGTAGTTACTGAAGGCAAATGATCTGACTATTGCAAAGAGGTGTTACCCCTCTCCTTCAATTCATCCACCTCATTACGGAGCTGGGCTATATACTCCATCGATTGTCACAACTGAGTTGCTAGCATCTCTAATGTGCTCTCAAGCTGAGCGACTCTCTCATTGGATGAGGACTACTTACTAGATGCAACTATAGTTGATGTAGAGGATTGCGAATAACATGTGTTTGCAAAAGAACCTAAGCTGAAAATCCTTCCATGACGTTCCCTAACACAAACTTCATCAAGATATGTCTGACTCTCATAACATTTTCAGAGTTCTAAGGCTTTCAATCAATGCTTTCTTGTATTTGCTCCTATCATTATAATTGTTTATATTAGTAAGTAATAATTTTTAACTAATATTATTTATCAAATTAATATTGAACTATAAATTTTACATACATTAAGTTGTCTGTATCGAGTGTAGATGAAGGTTATATCATCAAGTTTTTTAGTGTGGGTATGCAAAAAGAGTTAATGTAGTGCCCATAGACTTTTCCTACATCAGAATAAAGTGTTATAAGTGAATTACAATTTACAAAAAATTTAGCAGAGTTTCCTCTTCTTTTAAGATATTTACCTCCTTGTTAAAGAAATTTTTTTTCTCAACAGCACAATTATTTATGGGAACAAACATTTATAAAATTATCATTTTCTATAATACACATAGATTTTCATTCTAAATTTCATACATCAAATTACATTGAAATCTAATTGGTAGTAATTAGTACAAAAATCAAAATATAAGTGTAAAGTTTAGATACTTATAAGTTTCTCTATAGCTCCTGGTGCATCATTGATCCTCCAATGTGTACGGGTAAAATGTCTCCCTTCAGTCCTCCCCGTCTGTTTGTAGAATTGTGCTTTGAAATGGAGATTGCCTCAGGTGTTGTACATTTCTGCTACCAACGAATCCATATTTCTTTAGACATATAAAGAGGTCATACACCATTCTTGTATATCAAACCAACAAAGTCTCTATAACGTACGCGAGCACGACTCTCCCATACATCATAAATAACAACATCAAATTTTGAATTTGAAAAAAAATCTTTCTGAAAAATAAAGAAAAAATAAAAACATACTATAAGTACTTATAAACTATAATATTTATGTAATTAATGTATAAAATTAGTCTATCTTCTCCTTTGTCCTCCGAGAGATAATCTTCCATAAATTACCCTAAAGAAATGTTGAGATTTTTTTGGAGCACATTCCAGACAGAACCAACCTAATGTATAAGCTATTTTAGATCATTTTCAAATTAAAACCTGTAACTTCAATATAAACCTATGGTGTTATCATGTATTACAAAATGTTTAGAATTTCACTCACAGATCTTTGACAATTGTAATGTAGATTCTTCCATTAACTCCTTTAGCTCCAGGCTAGAGGCCAACTCCTTTATCCGCAGTATCTATCACTGATATCTCTGTCGATATAGATTCAAATTTTAGTTTAGGAGTAGATGTTGCATCGATAGTATCTGATGATCTGACTGTATTAGGGGTGCTGGATGGTGTAGCGGTAGGTAGGGAACGTGACTCTACAAGGACTGCAGGTGAGGAAGGTGATGTGTTATCTAGATGTTCACTAGTTGGATGTACAACACCTGATTCTCTAGCATTTATAAAATGTGATGCTTCACTTGGATGTGCACTGGCTCCTCCAAATGGTTCTAACCTGAGCCTTGGTAGCAGCATACCCTTTTTTCTCTTCTGTGGCATATTTTTAACCTAAAATTCACATTTTATTTATTATTCCATTAATAGAAAAATATAAATTAAATACATAAAAATATATTGTTGATGCAATAACAAATTTATTCATATAATATTCTATTACTTACACAAATTAATCGCTATCATCACTTAATTATAAATCAAAATCATCATCGTCTTCTTTTTTTAAAGAATTAGAATCAAAGTCAGGCTCCTATTTAGATCTCTTGCCCTTTATAGATTCCTCATCCTCTTCAGATGAAATTTCACCATAGTCATTATTTGGATCGTTCAAAGGTTCATTCTCATCATGTGTTACACATGCATTTATTTCATGAACATCTTCCTAAAACACTTCACTTTCAGTTCTCTTATTTTTCTTCTTTTTTATGGTATTTAAAAACACCTATAGGTTTTACTTTACAAACGACCAACCAATTTAACTTATCTCGTCTTAAGCTAGGAAAAGGGACATAATATATCTAGGTCACGTGCATCGCCAACACGAAAGGTTCAAATTTTCTAAATCTTATTCGCTAGTTGATTTCAACTAGATTATGTGGGTTATACACTTTTGTTCTGACATTAGGAGTTAAATCAAACCATTCACACATAAATATCACACTTTGTTTTATTGACAATACGGGGTACTCAATTTCAAGTATCTCAATAATTTTACCATAGTAATCTATCAATTCTCTCTGTATGCAAACCACACTATTTACCATTTCCATGCTATGACCATGATATTCTATATGAAATTTGTATCCATTGACAAAATACACTGGATACGATTTTACAGTTCGCAAAGGTCTTTTCGTAAGATCACATATAAACTTGTTCTTTATTGGATTTTTTGAGGCCTACATATTAAAAATATTTATCATATTAAACAGTATAATGTCATTTAAACCCTTTGATTTGATAATTCAACCATTTCAATTATTGTAAGTCAAAAGTTACATATTTCTTGAACCATCAAAGAAAGTGATTTTTAATTTCTTTATCAATATCATCCTGTGTTTTTTTTTGTTCATTAGCTCATGTAACCATTCCTTCTATTATCTAAAAGCATTATTATGCATTTTAGTTATTAACACCACTCACCTCGAAAACCCAAATCAATTTTAAAATTAGCTTAAACTTACTGCAACAAATTTGAACCTTTTGGCAATTCAATAAAATTTAACTATGGGCAATCTTTATTTCTTCTTCTGCTAACATTCTTCTTATTGAGAGTCCATATGTTCGTCCAGGATATATGAAAATAGATAAGTTACCATCAACATCACCTGTTTCACCCCATCATCATTACGAGGAACTTTTCTTTCTCTTATGTGCACATACGGCTCAAAATAATGTCAATAAATTTTACTTGCTTTCTCTACTAAATAAGCATTACATATCGAACCTTCAACTCTAACCTTGTTTTTAACATTTTTCTTCAAGTGATGCAAATCCTTATATATGTTTTATTTAACTATTAACTATAATTACCTCTCAGATAGATACATCTATCGATAGTGAATTAAACTAGCAAGTTTAGCCTCATATGCTAAACAATCAAAGAAGATTAAAGGGAAATTCCCTTCTAACTTGCACAAGATAACTAGAATTTTCCTTTTTAGTGTTTCCATTTCAACCAACTTTATTTCAGATGATGTTGAGCTTTTGAAAAACAAACTTAATTCTTTTATAGCTTCCCAACCCTTATTTGATAGTAACTCCTGAAATGCAATTGGAATTATCCTTTGCATAAACACATGACAATCATAACTTTTCATCCTAAATAATTTGTATTTCTTCATGCCCACGTACCACGTACCTTACCAAGTTCGAAACATAACTATCGGGAAACTTTAGACACTTCAACCATTCACACAAAATTTCCTTTTGTTTTTTATCTAAAGTGTAATATGCTTTTGGATATTTACCTGTGTGAAGATATTTATCTAACTCATTCCTTTTACAAAAAAGTTTCAAATCAGCTTGTGATTTTGCATTATCCTTTATCCTTCCTTCAATGCTCATTATGGTGTTGAATAAATTTTCAAAAATACTTTTATCAGTATGCATCACATATAGATTATGATGTATCAAATTAGTTTTCCAATATGAAAAATCCCAAAAGATACTTCATTTTCTTCAACTGAAGTTTTTACTAATGCTTCTATTAATGTCTTCAGCTTTAAGTTCTATAACTTTTAGCAACCCTAATTCATTAATCTCTTGTAATATCTCATCACCAACTTTATGAGAGGGAGGAGTTGTTTTTACCATCTTATTTATTGATAATCCCAACCTAACATTTCGACTTTCAGTAACAAACTTAGAATAGATATTATTGAAATGTTTCCATGCAAGTGCATCCGATGGATGGCTCACTATTCCATCTTTCTGTTTATGTTCATTGTGTCATCTCATGTGAGATGCAGTAATATCAGAGGTATATAATCTTTGAAGTCTCGAAGTTAGCAAAAAATAATACATTCGCTTTGAAGGTACTAATTTCTGCTTCATCGTAGGCGTTCTTGGTTTGAACCTAGAATGATCACAAAATTTGCACTCTTGTAATTCCACATTATCTCCCTAAAACACCATACATCCCAAATTGCAACAATCAATTTTCTCAACGGACAAACTAAGACCCTTAATAATTTTCTTCATATTGTCAAAATTATCAACCATTTTATGATCAAAAGGCAACGATTCATTATACCAAGCAAGAATTTTATCCAAACTTCTATCAGAAATATGACTTTCAAACTTTATGTTCAATATTTAAGCAATTGAAGATAATTAAGTCATGGTCTCAAAATTTAGCCATAATTCTTGGTCAATTGATTTTAGTAAGTCAAAAAGCTTTTTTTGCATTTAGGTTTGGTTATTCTTCAAGATTTTCTATTTTTTCCTAAAAGGTATAACGGGCTGCATCATAAACCATTTGTGTGTAAGGATTTTCAGTTACATCCATATTATTTGTTATAAATCCAACCCCTTTAAACCCATCTACATTTATTGACGAATTTACTTCATTACCCCTTGAGGTGCTACAAATTAATGGCTCCCCCTGTCGTGTCAACTTAAATTAATTTGGAACAAACACTTTTCTTAACAAATAGAGATTCACTTTATCAATAGGAAGAAAGCAAATATGTTTGCACTTTCTACATGGACATCTGATTTTTTAGACCATCCATATATGTGATTTGAGAACATGCATAGTCAATAAAAGCTTGAACTCCCTCAACAAACTCAAGATTAATGAAACCACTAGGTGTTAATCATCTATACATCTAAGATCTATCAACAGTACTCATTTTGCTAAACTGTTATTCAAAAAGTGATTTCATAGTTAGATATAATAATCGTTCTGGTAGTATCCATATTGATCTTACAGAACATTTAATCTTTAGTTTACACATTAACAATAACACAAGAAGAAAGCATTGTATTATAACATATGCATAAATTTCCATAATGTCGTATGAAAGGGGACTATTTTAGGTTACATGTGATGTCAACTAATTTCAAGTATCTACCGTTCATATAAACTAATTAATGACAATATTTGGAGTGGACTTAATAGAATTATACTGTTTCTTTATCTAAGAATTTATCTAAGCATTACATGATCGAGATGTTTACTTGTAGATAAATAAATCATGCTTTAGAAACATTAAACGAAAACCCATTTCAATGATTAACATGAATAAACACATATATTAGAAAAATAATTTTGAAAAAAAGATAGCGAAGTGAATACCTTTGTACTCCCAGAAATGAAGACATGAAAATTCGGTAGAGAGAGAGACCCAGCATAGGGGTGGCAAGGACAACAAATACAACAGATAATGCCCAGTAAAAAATACCCACACAAGTTATAACCCAGTCAAAATATTTCTTCAATTTTATCAGATATTGTAAAAGACTACAGCTAGCCAAATAAAGCAGTAAAATGCGAATGAAGTAGAATAACTAGCCAAAATGAAAAATGACCAGGATGAAAGTTGTAACAAGTCCTTGACAGTAACCAAAATAATCCAACTAAAAAGAAATTAACTTTTCTCCAAATCCAGTTTTAAGTTGCCTGCCAACAATAGCTCTTAAACTTTTCTTAATTTTAACTTCATTATATAATTGTATCATGCTCACCTGTCCTCAATTATATTTTTGCTTGTAGTTTTGTTGCATTTACGCTGTGTTTGGTTATTGTCTCCAATATGTAGAGACGGAACGAGACAAAAATTTGGAGACGGAACAGAACAAAAATTGGAGACAATGAGTTGTTTGGTTGTAATGGACAAAACAGAAAAAAACTGTCTCCGTCTCGAGGATAGAAATGTGTTTAGTTGCAGTGGGCAGAACATAAAAATAGTGTCAATGATGAAAATACCCCTGCAGTATAATATGATTGGAAATATGTAATTCATTGATTATTTTGTAATTGTATCAAT
>JANZXR010000172.1:13318650-13334857 GCA_027575705.1 Erythroxylum echinodendron
ATATATATATATATATATATATATCATATGTTACTTTGCATTTGTTCATATAATCCCTAAGATTGAATTTAAGATGACTGGTACTAATAAAACCATACATGTATAGTTGAAAAGTCACACACTACTTCCTTAGTTCTAACTAGGCATTCCCTTACTAAAAATAATGAGTAAAACAAAAATAACTAATCTTAACAAAAAAGAAAGAAAAGGAAGAAAGAATTAGAAGATTTATAACAATCTTCTTCAGTATTACCTTAAATCTCTCTTTGAAGTTAAGAAACCTTAAAACTGTAAAGCTTTAACAAAGGAGGTTGTCATCAACCTCTAAAATCCCCTACAATGAACCTTAATAAGAGTGTTTATAAGTTACGGCGTGTATTACCTAAATATCATATATGGCACAACTTGGTTATATAGTGTTCTAGTGTGTTATAAAGTATTCTAATCCTTTTATTATTTTAAGGTATTTTTAGTTTCATTTCATCTTTGTTACCTTTTTCTTAACTTGTTTCCTTCATTCTTTCTTACTGATTTTGCTTCTTCTTCTTTCTTTCTTTTTGATTTTGATAACTTATTCTTAGCTTTCTTTTGTCATTATTTTACTTTTTGTTAATCTTCATTTTCACTAACAAAAGATAAAACTCCATTATTGCTTATTGTTTTGTTAAGTCCATTGATAAAGTTCTATTTAAACGGCTTATAAGGGGATGTTAACTAGTAAAAGATAAGAGTAGTGGGGAAATCATCTAGAAAAGTTGAAATTGAGTGAAATGTAAGTGAATTGGTAGCCTAATCATAAGTGTGAATAAGTAAAATATTATATTAGAAGAAACCAATTTGTTTATTACTAACGTTTTCTTAGCTTGTTTAAATTTAAGTGGCAGTGCATATAATGTAGAAATTAATATCAAGATGTTTATAAAGACTATCTGAGACTAATTAAAGGTTCTAAAAATGAGGTTGGATTGTTTAGAGTTCTCATCTATACCTAAACCTTTTATGAAAAGGAAAATTCTGAACTAGTTCTAGAAAGGATAAAAGGTTGTTTTATAACAATATAGCAATTTGGGTAATATTAAGATAAAAATCTCATCTTTTAAGGGAAAAATGATCTCTATCTATACTTGGAGTGAGAGAGGATAACAAAATAGATGTTTGGTTTACATAATTACCTTGAAGAAAAGAAGGTTATACTAATAAAAATTAAGTTCATAGATTATGTTATATTTCGATGGATTAGTTTGTGATTAATTGACAAAGGAATAATAAGAGACCTATTCAATCATAGGAAATGAAGACAATGATGCATAAGAAATTCATACCTAGCATTGTTATAAGGACTTGTATAGAAAGTTGAAGGTTTGACTCAAGGTTTCATGAGCATAGAGCACTATTACAAGGAGATAAAGACAATCATGATGAGGACTAATATGAAGGAGGACTGTAAGGAAACTATAGCTAGATTTATTGTTCGTATGAAAAAAGAGATGATTAATATGGTAAAGTTGCTACATAATATAAAGATGGATGATTTGTTGTATAAGGCTATCAAGGTGAAAAAACAATTGAAGTCTAAGGGTTATTGTAAATATGGTTCAACTTTTAGCTCTTTATGGAGGTCAGATTAGTAGGACAACAAAATACTTCAAAACTTAAAGAAGATATTAAGACAAATTTTTTTATTGTTATGTCCACAAGTAAAACCAAAACTACATCATCTTATAAGTCACATAATGATAAGGGTTTCAAATGTTAAGGATTTTGCCATATTGCTTTTCAGTATCAAAATAAAAGAGCTATGATTGTTATGGATAATGGTGACATAGAGAGTGTTAGATCAAGTGATGATAAGATTCCATCATTTAAGGATTGTAGTGATGCCGAATTTGAGGGACATATTTGAGGAGATATAATAGTTAATAGTTGTGTTATTAAAAAGCAACCTAAGGAGGATAGAAATGAGATATAATGTGGGCATATCTGTCATATTAGTATCACTTGAATAATAAGGTGTGTAGCCTGATTATTGATAAGAATAGTTATAGCAATGATGCTAATATTTTGGTTGAAAGAGTGAACATCACTATATTAAAGCGTCCTAAATTGTATAACTTATAATGGTTGAATGAACATGAAGAAATTAAGGTGATAAAGCAGGTGCTAGTGGAATTCTTTAATGGTAACTATAAGGATAAGGTTCTTTATTATTTGGTACTAATACATACTAGGCATATACTCTTGGGGTGCCCTTGACAATTTGATATGAATGTCACTTATAATGGGTATAAGAATAGATACTCTTTTGAAATAAATAATTGAAATATTGTATTAACACCTCTCAAATTATAGAAAGCATATGAGGATTATATGAGGATAACTAAAGAGTGTAAGATGAGAAAAACAAGTTACTACTCAAGAGAAAGCAAAGGGTAATAAAATAGGAAAATGTTTGAATGCAATAATGAAAAAATTTAGAGTGTGGAGCATAAAGTAGAGAAAAAAGTGAGAAACTTAGTGCTTTTACAAACAGTGGTCAGATTAAAACTGTCGCAGTCGCAAAGCAATAACTATTTCTACTTTTGTACAAAGATGTTGATTTCTCAACTAATAATCATATCCCTTCGTTGGCTAGTGTAATTGTTTCTTTGTAGCAAGAATTTGTAAATCTATTTCTCAAGAAAATACCATATGGTTTGGCTCCTTTAAGAGGTATAGAACACTAAATAAACTTTATTCCCGATTCATCAATCCTAAATAAACCAGCCTATATAGCAAATATTAAGAAAATAAAGGACATTTGAAGGCAAATGGATGAGTTAGCGAATAAGGTATTCGTAAGTGAGAGTCCTTCTCTATATTTGGATCCTGTAATTTTGGTGCCAAAAAATGATGGAATATGGCACATTTGTGTTGACTGTCAGGTCATTAATAAAATTAATGTAAAGTATGAAAATCATACCCTTAAGTTAGATTATCTGGTTGATGAACTCTATAGTTCATGTATGTTTTCTAAAATTCATTTAAGAATTGCTATTATCAAAGTTACATGAATGGTGATAAATGGAAAACTACTTTTAAAATAAAATATGGTTTATATGAGTGATTAGTGATATCATTTAACTAATGCATCTAGCATTTTTACAAGGTTAATGAATCATATTTTATGTGCTTTCAATATTTTTGTAGTCTACTTTGATAATATTTTAGTATATAACAAGAACATATACGATCATGCTAAAAGTTTCATGATGATTTTCATGTTCTAAAAGGACATAAAATGCATGATAATCTTAATAAGTGTGTGTTTTGTATGGAATCCATAGTTTTTCTTGGTTTTATTATGAGCTCATATGGAATAAATGTAGATGAAAATATGATAAAGGCAATTAAGAACTGAATTACACCTAGAAAGTTTTTATAGATTAACAAGTTTAATAGTAGGTTTATAAATGACTTTAATTATATTGTAACATTTTTAAATAAAATTTTGTTGAAAGAATGTTATGTTTAAGTGGGAAGAGGTGCATGAGAAAGATTTTAATATTGGTAAGATAAGTTAACTAATCCATATTTTCTATGTTTGCCTAATTTTAATAAGCTTTTGATGTTAAATATGATGCATTCGTAATTAGTATAAGGGTTGTTTTTATGTAGGATTCCAAACCTATTGCTTATTTCAATGAAAAGCTTAATAGGAGATAATTTAATAATCATGCTTATGACAAAGATCTATATATATATGTTATGACAAAGATCTATATATTTAATAATTTAATATGGTAGTACTATTTATGGCCAAAGGAATTTATAATTTATTATGATTATGAGAGCTTGAAGTTTCTGAAATTCCAAGGTAAGCTTAATAAAAGATATGCCAAATAGATAGAGCTTATGAAAATGTTTCCTTATGTGATTAAGTACAAGAATTAAAAGGAAAATGTTGTAACAGATACATTGTCTAGAGGGTACATATTGCTTACTTCATTGCAAACTAAATTATTTAGTTTTGAGTTTATTAAAAATATGTATGTAAATGATGTTGGTTTCAGTTAAATGTGAATTTTTTGTTCCAATTTTGAGTATGTTAGTATTATAGGAATGATAGATTTTTATTTAGGAAAGACAAATTGTGTGTGCCTATATGTTCTTTGTATGAATTATTGGTTAGAGAGACTTATAGAGGGGACATAATGGGATATTTTGATTTACAAAAGACTTTAGATATATTACTTGAATATTTTTCTTGGCCTAAGATAAAGTGTGATGTGGAATTTACTTGTGATAAATGTATAACATGTGAGCAAGAAAAATCTAAAATGTTATTGCATGGTTGTTATATACCTTTATCTATACCTAATTAGCCTTATATTGACATATCTATAGATTTTATATTAGCATTGTAGATCTTCAAGTGGTCAAAAAAGTATATTTAATGTTGTTAATATATTTCGTAAAATATCATATTTCATTACGTGTTATAAAACTTATGATGTAATATATATTGTTGATTTGTTCTTTAAGAAAATAGTACATTTGCATAGATTGCCTAGAAAAATAATGAGTAATAGAGATGTTAAATTCTTAAGTCATTTGTAGCATGCTTTATAGAATAAATTAGGAAATAAACTGTTATTTTCTATTGTTACACATTTTCAAATGGATAGACAAACTAAAGTAATTAATAAGAAAGTTATTACTTGTTGCAAGCTATCATTGGATGGTAAGCATAAGACATATTTTGTTAGGAATTTGTAAGCCAAAGTTTACACTAATGTAAAGAGAAAGAATGAGCAATATGCAAGGTAAGCTAATTAGGGAGATATAAAAGTTTTTGAACCTGCAGATGGAGTTTGAGTTTATATGTATAAGGAGAGATTCTTCTTTGTTGAGCATCCAAGAAGTTTCAAAATAATGAGTCTTGGTTAGGTATTGGTCATCTTAGATTATGTGTTTGATTTTTGTTAAACTTTAAATTTTTGTTTAGATAAGGATTTTTTTTTCAAAGTTGTTCAATTATATGAATGTTCTTTCCTTTTTAGGACTCTAGTTCGTAGATAAAGGACACGTTATTGATATAATTTAAGAATCAATAAGAATATAAATCAAATGAACATATTGCTTTGCTTAGTGAAAATTTTGTTTTGATTCTTTGATAAGAAATTAATTTGATCTTATCAAGGTAACTTGTTAAGTCGACTTTCCTTAATTTAAAGACAATCGTACAAGTATAATTTCTTATAGTTTAAATTTTAGGCAATTTTTAACCTAAAAATTGTATTAACTGAAATTTCTGACAACAATTTATTTTTCTTAAATTATAAACTATCCTCCTTTAACTCTAACCACTCGTGTCTCTTTTTTATTTGCGGTCTAAATTTAACTTTATGTATGTCTCTATTGGTGGTGTATGCAACCTTGATAATTTCAGTCTCAACATGTTTGAGGTCCTACCAGCATTTATTACAATTGAAGCGATCAGAAGACAAACACAATATTGCACTAACAATTATTTATGTACAGTAGCCTGCTAATTAGTTTTTCAGTACTGTCAAACTGGGGGGCTAAGTTTTGCAAAATTCTTCGAGAACAGTATTCCGATGCTACCGGACAACTAGAGAAAATTTAATGAGGCAAAAGAGAGTGGATTTTACCTAAAGACTGGAACGACTGTTGTTTTTTTTTTCAAGCTAATGACTCGAATTCATTGTTAACAATACCATAAACTGTTTGGGGAGTCAATTCCTATACTTGGACCACCTAAGAGATATTTTGTTCAATATTTTAATTACTTAATTAATCAGCTTCAATCTTTGGTAACGATTTATGAATCCTAATTTTCACTTAATTTAATAAAATCAAATTTGTGTAGTTGCATTAAGAATTACATATATTTTATAATAACATCACATATTTATCTTTTTATGAACTTATTATTATATGTTTTATATTTATCTCAATAAAATAAAAGTACTGTTGTATATATTCAGTTGTTCGTTTATAAATATATAAATAGGGAGAAGTACTAATATTAAAATATTTTACACATAAGGAGGCTATATTTCTACCTAATAAAATTGTTCAAACAAAAAAACATATTTTTCATTTTTTTTACATTCTTTAAAATAAGTACTATATAAAAAAGTTAGGTTTGTCAAAATTAGGCATTAAAAAATCTTCAAAATAAACTTTTAAAAAATATATTTTAAAAAATTCCTAATCTATTAAGAATCTAAATAGTTGTAAATAAAGAAAAACTTTTAAGATAACGAGAATGCTTAGAAGTTGTCCCATACCTGATATTTTTAACCCTTCAAAATATAAATACGTAGCAAAATTAGTTTAATAGGATCGGATACAAGAGCTTGGTGTCTGTGTCCGAGAAGACATACTTTTGGCTTTCCCACATTTTTGGCGTTAGCCTATTTAACGGAGCAAGTGAGCAGCTAGTGCCCCCATAAATGTACTCCGCTGCTCTACCCAACTGCTACTATATAGTCTATTCTATTCACATCCATTCGCGATATTTCGAACACAGAGAGACCATCGCCATGCCGCCATCAAAACCAGCGCCTAAGCCATAACCACCATCTTCAGCTACCCCCTGTCCTTCACCAATATACCACGAGTTCACCGCCTAGCGAATGGATTCCCAAGATCCGAAACTATTTCACTGGCAGTACGCAGAACGCAAAGGTAACGACCTTGTAATCAGAGGACGTTCTCTGTTCTTCCTAGCCGTCCTCATCGGTGTTGTTCTCCTCGTCTTCCTTCTCTTTCTCTACGCTCGCTGGGTCTGTCTCTATGATATTCCTAGATTACCCACCAATTCTTCGCCACCGCCTCAGGGCCTCGATCAAACGACCATTAAGGCGTTGCCAATATCTCTGTACAGGGCTTATGATACGGGTAGTGTGGAAAATGAGTGTTGTATATGTCTCGGTGTGTTTGCCGACGGTGACAAAGTTAAGGTTTTGCCCAGGTGTCATCACTGTTTCCACAGTGAGTGTGTTGATCGGTGGCTCAAAGCTCGGTCCAGTTGCCCACTGTGTAGGGATTATCTGCGAACTGACTCAGCTCTTGCCTCCATTGAAACAGACTCAACAAGGGTTTAGTTGCTCGACTTTGATTGTTGTACGTAATTTCATAATATGTAAATCCTTAAAAGACTTGATTTATATTATCTTTGGGAATGATGGGAATTTATTGACTTATAATACGAGCTCAAATCAATTAGAATTACATATTCTGTGGTCGTGAGGAGCTCCTTAGCCAAATTTGCCTTACCACCTCCAAATTTGTTTTGAACTGATTTGCTGCAACATTATTTGGTTGCTAAAACTTACAAGTAACGAGCGAAGGAAATGGATAACAAAAAAGGATAATGACGTGGGCCACGGGGGTAGAAGCTTATCCTGACCATGACCTACAGAGTCATGGGCTTCACTTAATAAGGTGGCAGACCCCCTCATCTCATCGCATTTATTAGTATGGATAGCCTTCAATTGCGTAATTTATTTTGATTGTTTGATTCAACGTCCATCCCACATTTAAAACTTAAGCCCAAACAAAAGCTCGCAAGTCACTCTTGACTTCTATCCACTAGGCCCATTTGAAGGCCCAATTCATTAGGTCGGTACACTTTTTCATTGGATTAGGGTTTCTCCACCATATAAAATACTACAAGTCTCCCTCTTCCAATTATACGCAGCCTCCCAAGGAAACAGCGGCTGGGGTTTAGAATCGAAGCAACAAGGACAAGCCATGAGAGCCAAGGTTGGATTCTTGTTCTCCCGTCTAACGTCTGTATATGTTAATGTATTTATATTTGTTATTTGTCATCTGATTGTTCGTTTTGGGGTTTGTTTGTGTTTTCTTTTTGGGTTTGTTAGTGGAAGAAGAAGCGTATGAGGAGGCTGAAGAGGAAGCGCAGAAAGATGAGACAGAGATCCAAGTAGTCTCCTAAAGGAACGATTGTCGTTTTAGTTGTTTGCTATTTTCTTAACGTTATCGTTACTCTCATGTGGTAGTTTTCTGGACTTTTATTTCATGTACTATCGATTACAGTTTTGCTAAGACATCTTTACTTGGCTTTAATGGGATTGTGTTCTACTTTTTAATTCTTTTACGAGTCTCTCGAGTATCGTTACACGTGGATTTTGTTTACGACTTTTAGAACCATAGATGTCGTGGTCGGAATTTGTGTTTGTTTAACTCCTTTTTCAAGGCTCATTATGATCCCGTAAAAGCTTTTGTTGCCCGACGTCTTGTGCTCTTGCTACTTTGGGTGAATAGCTCTATTTGCATAGGCTTTTGTTGCCCGACGTCTTGTGCTCTTGCTACTTTTGGTGAATAGCTCTATTTGCATAGGCTTTTGTTGCTAGAATTATTTGTTGACACACACACACATAATTAGAAGACTATTTGGCTGGCAAATTGTTGGCTTCTGGAACTGGTGTTAGGAGATGCGTCAGATTTTGATTACTAGTATTATTATATTGTCCTGACGAGTATCTAGATTGGACCATATAATGAGTGAGGCTGAGTGAAGTCATTATGGAAATTATAGGACCATATTAAGGTTTGAGTGAGGTCATTAGGGAAATTTAGCAGCTAGTGGTGAGCATGTAAAGCTTTCTAATTGAAACTTTGTTAGGTTTTTATTATTCGGTATGCACCCACAGCAACACATTTTAGATGCATTGTATTTTCTCCATGTAGGTAAGAATGTGATTTGTTATAACATGCTAACTTTTTGGATTTGCGTGCCCCCTTTTTGTGTGCTGGTGAATGCATTTCTGGGTTTCTAGTTTTTGAAGATGAATTTTGTGGATGCGACACATTTAATGATAACTTTTATGCATTGTGGTAAAGCATATTGTAGCCCATGATTGAGGCCTTGAATTAAGTCGATGAAAAACTCTTTTGGAAGGATAGGTAGCATTCATAGCTTAATTTCGACATTGTTTTAGAAATTAAGATGCAGTTGTTTTTTAATAAGTACGAATTTTAACATAAGTGATGGGGCGTTAATTTTGGTTTACTTTTAATTATTTCAAAGCATTTGATTTTGCCTAAAAGGTAAATACTATGGGAAGTCAGCTAAAGCAAGCTCGTATGGTTGTGTCGGCCGGACTATGTTTATGCATTCTAGTAAATATGATTTTCACATGTACGTTATTTGGTTGCTTTCTTACTACAATAAAAAATCATTTTTCCTTTTTAAAATTAGCGTTGATAGACCTTATTGGTAGGTGTCCATCTCTATAATGACACCCAGCCTCATGGCATTTAGCAAATTAATCTTTTCTATTTCCACCATGTATCTGTATTCTTCACCATCCTCCTTTCACTTGCGAACAACTTTCTGCTATTCTCCTGCACCATCGGCGCCAGCCAATGCCTCTGGACTCAATTATCACTGCACCAGCATCGATATCCTTCTCTTCCTCTGTTGAATAAAGCAACGTTGCCTCTTAATCATCCAGTCGGTCACCTTGTGGAGGAGTTCAATTTGTTGATGGCATTCCGATGGTTCTTTATCGCATTATCGGTTGCACAAGGCGGCAGTCCGGCAATGGCGTTCCACTTCATTCGATCAAGCAGGCGGCAGTCCAGCAATGGCAATCCACTTCATTCGATCACTGACGGTGGGGGAGCAAGACAGAAAAACGTACATCGTGAAAGGTGGTTGTCGGAAGTCTGAGCGGATAGGGCTAGACATGCTTGTACGATCAGGAATGCTGGTGGACCACTTTCGAGGTTCGGGCTTCATGACAGACGAGAATAGCTTCATCTTGTGGGCTCCAAGGACCTGTCATTCGATCCCGGCCATTGAAAGAACCCATGTTCTCATGGGAGATTGTGAATTTGTTATACATATATGGTTAAAAATTACATAATAAGAAAATGAATTAGGCTTTTTTAGGAGGTTAAATAGTGAATAGATAGAAAGAATGTGGGTCTTGTTGGTGTGGACCGTGAAACTGCAATTGCGTGTTATATGGGCCTATGACTTTTCCAAGATTATTTAATAACACAAGTTTATTCTATTAATGTTATTTTTCGTTCATAATGTAGATATGATGTGATTGCCAACTATAACTCAAGAAAATATTTATTCGGTGTCATATTTTTTGTTTAGTAATGTTTGGATAAGCGGTTTTTTGTTTTTTCCAAATGATGTAAAAAATGAACCGAACTGGCTAGTTTGACCGGGTTAAGAATGAACCGGTCTGATTTTTGGATCGATTTTTACTTTTAACCGCTAAGGGTGAAAACCGGCCGGTTAAATAATAAATTGGCTGGTTTTGTTTGAACTATGAAAACTGAAAATAAGGCTTTTTTCTCCAAACGAGTCGACGTTGAACAGACTTCTCCGATTTTAGTTCTTTCTTAAACTTAGAACAAAACAACCAATGACTTAAAAGCTTTGTCGAAAGCTTGATCATTCATCTAAAGCTGCATAAAACCTACCCAAAACAAGCTCACAACCCGTAGCACAACCATCTTTAACAAAAATTTCAGTAACATAATCGAAGCAGACAACAATCATCGCGCAAAATAAGAACTGCGCTTCAAGAAAAATTACATAGAAAAAGAAAAGAAGAGAGAGAAAGAGAGAAACAGACAGAGCGAAAAAGAGAGAGAGGGAGGAAAGAGTAGATCATTTAGTGTGGATGTGAGGTTGTTGAATCTTAGCACTCACACCACCAAATCCATAGGGGTTTTCGTTTCTCTAAATCTTTTTGAGAAAATTTGGAAGAAAGACAACATCTATAGGGACAACCGAAGAATCCCATATGAGGAAGATAATCTTAGATATAAAGTAAAAAAAAGTGAAAAAAGAAAAGGATAGAAAAAAAATGAGCTTCTACATGATCGATACAGAGAGTTCACTAGTTAGCCTCCAGTGAAAGGCACTTTCACTGGCCGTATAGACGAGAGAAGCATCAAACTGAAATAGACTGATTTTTCTTTTTTCTTTTCCTTGCAATGGGTGACGATTCTTACAAAGCAAACCAAGCAATTTTTGATTTCTAAGACACTGTGAGAGAGAAGATGAAGAAAGAGGACAAAGACTTATGAAACATTAATGGCAGAAAGATTATTTCGTTAATGTTCATACTCATTTTTCTCATGTACTAATTAAAATATGAAATTTTATTCTTATTTATAATCTTATATTAAAAAATTATTTGAAAACAAAAAATTATTTCGAAAAAAAGTATTACTTAAGTTAATATCAATTATAAGTTACAAATTTTTTATTAATAAAATTTTTTAATGAATAAATTATCATAACAATGTTTTAAATTTTAATTTTATTGTTTTATTGAATTATGATTTATTTTAATAAAATATTTTATTTTTACTTATTTTTATAATTTTTAATTATCATTTATTATATAACGGTTTTATAACTATTCATTACCGGTTGAACTTTTAAACTTTAAATCTTTTCTTCAATCGGTTCAATATTCGGTCCGATTTTTAAAACATTGGTTTTTTCAATTTATTGTTACGGCGATGTTGACACTAATGTTGGGGGGTGTTGTTTTGAAGTTTCTAAAGACAAGCAGGAGGGAAGGGCCGTAACTTATATGATTGACTCATTATTTGTATCTGTCTATTTTATAATTTTTCATGACTATCAGTGACTACTGGTTTTTATCTCAATGAGTCTGGGAGATAAAAGGATTTCCCTACGAAAGGGTTGGTTTCTATTTTTCTGTAATTCATCGGCTAGACTATTGCTCCCGAATTGTTGCAGCTTTTTTAAAATTCCCATTTCTTTTTTAAAATTGAGTAAATCTTTTTTCCCCATTGAAATAGTTTTCGTTGATCAGATCATTAATATAATCAATGTCAAAATTAATTTGCTTGTGGTATAAGTGATTCTATATTAAAGTTTACCTTGTCTTTTGTATTCATATGATCCTTGATGAATTTTAAAGTTTAAACTAATCAAAACACCAAAAAAATAAGGTTTAGTTAGAAGGATAGAACTGATATCAACATTTCTGGGAATCAGGCATGTATAAGTTCAACAAAGATTACAAGAAAAATTTCGAATTTACAAGAAAAATGTATTAGAATTTGTTTAAACCTTATCTTGATTAAATTAGAATGACAATAAGTGATGTCATAATTTTTGGAAGCCTGAATCATAACAAGGAGATTCCAATATCAATAAACATGAGATTAAAGTGACTATAAATGGAACTCAAGTTAAGAAGGAAAAGCATCCAAAAAATTCTCCATCTATGCCCTCTAGCTTTTCACAAAATTCTTTTTTGTAGATGTTAGCTTAGTTTTTCTTCACTAGACATTAGTAATAACTTTGAATATTATTAGATAATTTTCTTTATCTTTGTTGAGGGGAGTTGAAGAATATTGGGAGATATTTGAGTCTTATTACCAAGTGTTCTATCCATTCAAATATTGACTTGCTTTGTTTTCATGATTGTTTTGATTGATATTCAATGTGCATGATTAGCTTATTGATTGAAATAATTATCTTGTAGTTTAAATATTGGATAATGTAAAAACTTAATTTTTTTAATCTTTGTAACGATTAAGAATTTTTAATTATTTCGTCAAAAATTATTAATTTTTGGGAAGAGCATTCAACTAAATTAAATGTAATTATGGATGATGTGTTATTTCGCTTCAGTGATCTTTGTTTTTTTAAAAGTTATTGTTTGATTAAAATTTGGATCGTTTCTAAGGCTGTTAAACACAAAATGATTAATTGACTTATGTAGTCTGTATTAACTAATTCTAAAGAAACACAAGCATTTACTATCACATAAAATATATGATTGATGAACTAATTATTATTTGCATCGGTGCTCAATAGCAATTCCAATGATGAGAGTGACTATAAACCTAGGCTTGTTTTAACGATAATTATGCTTTTATTATTTGCAGAACTCAATTTATTTTATTTACCATAAAATGTCATATCATCATAACTTTATTTTGTTAAATATATCTTTGTAACAATTGAAAAATTAAAATTTCTTGTAGGATTGGTTCCTAATTTTTTATAGTACATTTTCTATTACAGGAATTTAGGATTTAATTTTGGGTGTGGACAACAACATCATCAAAATTTGGCATCATTGTTAGGTAATCCCTAGTTTGTATGTTTGGTAAGAGTTCTTAGAAGCAAGTTGATTTACATTACAACTTAGAGATTGAAAAGGCCACAAAAAAGCTAAGGAAAGAAACAAAAACTCGGAAGCCACGCAACATTATTGTTGGTGGAACGACAAAAAATGTGGCAAACAATTAAACATTACAAGCACTTGTCGATCTAAATTTAAATCAACAACCTCATTGCATTATTTTTCCAAATTTGGACGCCAACACTACTTTTATGGACTAATCCATCTTTTTCCTACTTTTCATAGATATGCATGAGAACCTCACAAATATTTAAAGGAATTTCACGTGGTGAGTACAGGTATGAAACCAAATGGAGTTAGTGAGGAATAAATAAAAATGAGAGCTATTTAATTCTTTTAAAAGGATGACACACATGATTGAATCTATTATTTACCTACAAGAAGTGTCACCACTTGTAACGAGATGAAAATACTACTATTTGAAAAAAATTTCCCAACCTCAAGAGTTACTAACATCAAAAAGGTAATTTATGGGATTAGACAATTTAGCTTAAAAATTTGTACAAGTATTGGGAGCATTTTATTGACCCACTGCTAATTCAATATTTCTACATAGGTATTTTATCAATTTACATAAATATGATAGATGCCACTAATGGTAAAGCATTAGTAGATAAAACAGTTGAAGCAACTCGTATGTTAATCACTAACATGACATCTAACTCACAACAATTTAGGATTAGACCAGACCATTTGTCTCAACATGTAAATGAGGTAAAAGTTTCTTCCTTTGAAAAATAAATAGATGAACTAACTTCTCTTGTTCGTCAATTGGCCATATGAAAAAATGGAAGCAACAAAATCTTACAAAATATGTTTAGTATTCAGAAACCTAATTGATATATGTCCAATGTTATAAGAAGATTTAGTAGAATAAGTAAATGTAGCAAGAAGTTTTTTATGATAGCCTTAACATCAATACGATCAGTATTCAAACACGATTAGAGAGACTACCTAAATTTTCAATATGGTAATACATTAATAAATCATCTGGACCAGTTTTTAAGAGTACAAGCGACTCTACCGCCTAGGTAACCATAACACTTTTTTTTAGAATTAAACATAACAAGTTCAAACATCTAAATCAGTAAAACTCTTAATGAAATTATTAAAACATTAGCTATTAATATCGTTAATTTTCAACGAGAGACTAGAATTAATATTCAAAATGTGGAGAGTTAAATGGGTCAGGTAGTACTACAATTAACCATTTAGAGACATAAAATTATGATAAACTTTCATCTCAAGTAGTGGTAATTCAGAATGAAGATGCTTGTGCAATGATATTAAGGAGTAAAAAAGGAATTAGAGCTTCAAACAAAATACCATACCATCATCACAAAAAGAAAAGAAGGGGGCAGCCAAAACTTTTAATAAATTAGTAAGTAAAAATCTTCCTTCAATTAAATACATGTTCCTCCTTTATCCAAAGCTTTATTAGAAAACTAGAAATATGATTGTTCCTCCTTTATCCAAAGCTTTAGTAGAAAACTAGAAATATGATTGTAATTTGAAGTTATATGAAACTTTTATAAATGTTAGGTAAATATTCCACTTTTTGATGTTATTAAATAAGTTCCTCTTTATGCTAAACTTTTTAAAGAGATGTCTAAATTGAAAAGGAAGTAACGTCTCAAAAAGTGTGCAAAGATTAAGGTAGGAGAAAACATGTCAACAATTATTCGAAAAAAACCCTCATAAAAAATGTAAAGACCTATATATGTTTTATATTCCTTGCACTATTAATGGAACTATAATTGGAAAGTCATGCTAGATTTATAAGTATCCATTAACATTATGCCATATTCCATCCATTTGGCTCTAAATCTTAGAACTTTGGAAAAAACTGGTGTAGTGATTTAATTAGTTGATAAATCTAAAACATATCCTGAAGGGTTAGTTGAAGATGTCATTTTTAAAGTTAATGATAAATTAATTTTTCTTAAAGATTTTTATGTCTTAGAGATGAAAAAATAATGATCAATCATCACCTATTTTGTTAAGAAGATTTTTATTTAAAACTACCAAAATAAAAATTGATGTTCATAATGGTACATTAACTATGGAATTCAAAAAGGACTTTGTGCAATTCAACATATTCAATGTAATAAACTACCCTAATTTTGATTATTGTGTTTATACAATTAAATTAATTAATTTATTAGTGCATGATGTTTTTAAGTTGGAAGGAAAAACATGAGTTAGAAATAGCCGCACGTGAACATCTTTTTAAGAGAATAATGAATTAAATTTCAGTCATAAATTATAGGAACATATAGTAAAACTAAATAATTTTAAGGAGCTAAAGTTGACAAGCAAGGTTTTTATGATGATTTGGAAATACCTAATGAGAAACTCTTGTCATTGGTTTTACGAGCACCAAAGCTAGAATTAAAGTTACTTATGGACCATTTGAAGTAGGTATATCTAGAAGAAGGAGGTACCATACCCATTTTTATTTTCAACAAACTAATAATGATTAAGAAGAAAAATTATTATAGGTGTTGAAAAATCACAAAACAAAAATTGGATGGATTATCAAGAACATTAAAGGAATTAGTTCTTCATCATGTATGCATTTGATTTTTTTAGAGGACAAATCAAAACCAATTAGACAATCATAAAAGAGGTTGAATCTACCTATGATGGAGGTGGTAAAGAAGGAGATTCTAAATCTTCTTCAAATTGGAGTAATCTACCTCATTTCGAATAATGCGTGGGTAAGCTTAGTTCAAGTCATTTTGTAAAATACTAGCATTATAATGGTAAAAAATCAAAACAATTAATTGGTACCCACTTGAGTTTTAAATGGGTTATGTATTTGTATTGATTATAGAAAATTAAATTTGAAAAACTAAAATGATCATTTTCTTTTACCATTTATTGATCAGATGCTAGAGAGGCTAGTCATGTTGGACCCCGCTTTTAGGATTTTTCTATTTTTATTTTATTTTAATTATTTTATTAGATAATCAAGCATGGAAAATAAATTAGCAAGTATGAAGTTGAAATTTTTG
>JANZXR010000172.1:13359684-13370949 GCA_027575705.1 Erythroxylum echinodendron
AGGTATACTTGAAAAAGCTATCGATTAGAGATGATGAATTTTGAATAGGAATTGTGGTGATATATGAGTAAGATATGTTATGGTATAAAAGCATGAAGATGAATTAATAATGGTTAAGATGTTTTTCATTGGATTACGCTCACGTATATGATTCCAAATAGTTGGCAAATAAGGGTTCTTTGAAATAACCCCATGTTATGGTAATAAGCTCACGTTTATGATCTCTAAGTTAGACTCTGAAAACGGGGCCCAACATGTTTGGTAACAAAGCAAGCAGGAGTTAGACTCTGAAAACGGGGTCTAACATTTAGAGTATTGTAATGATAGAGAAATCCAAGTAGATCATGTCATATTAAGTTTGAACATGTTAATTTAGTTCATTTTTAACTTGTCATGTTGTTAGTTAAGATGTTATAAACATTAGAACTAGGAATTAATAGTTTTGTTACTAACTAATGGAGTTAGTTAAACATTTTATACTATTAAGATAGTATAAGCATATAGATCACTTTTTCTTATCTATTTAATTAAATCAATGATGTATGTTACAAAAGAGAGTGTCCTAGAGGTTTGTAATTGTTAGATTCTATTTTTCTCTATTTGATCTCATCTAATGGAATCAATGAATTAGAAATTTATGTAATTTATATCCCATTTTCTCAGTATGTGTTAATTAGTTAATAAAATTTATGTCATACACTTTTTCTAAAGATGGTTGTATCATATTTGATCAAATATGAACTGAATTGTTAAGAGTGTGTATGAAGAATAAGTTATTCCCTATTACATAGTTTAAAGCTATACAAAGAATATGAAGAAAGTTGAATATGTTATGATTGTTATACCTAATTAAAAAACATTTTGAAATAATGATGGCAAAATCTAACATTTTGAAATAATGATGGCAAAATCTACCTGGCCCAGTCTTAGAGTTAATAGGCCTAGCCTAAGTTAACTATTGAGCAAGGCTCATGCCTTTTTATTTTCAATTTTTTATTTTTGACTAGCCCAAAGCTCAAATTATTTAAGTGAAACAAAGTCATTTTTAAAAAAATTAAAAAATTAGGCTTAAACTTGAGCCCAAAAATAGATTTTTGAAGTAGGCTTGGGCCTCGTTGCCATCACTACTTAGAAATAAGAATGATGATGATAATGTTACAAATATAGAGCAAGATTTTAGGCTATCAAACCAATAGAGATAAAGTTGGTTGCAAATTTGAAGGCATGGAAATTTAAGTGTTACTTGACTTCACAAGCAAATGAAAGTTGTGAATCTTAATTCTAATGTCAATAAAGAGGCTATAATTGAAGGAAACTTTAGGTTAAAGTAAATAAAAGAGTTTAGAATGCTTACCACGACTCATATGCAGAAAGGATGGTCCAACCAAAAAAAAAAGAAGAAGAAGAAGTTGAATGCTAAATTGAATGATGAAATGAAGTTGTTATATTGCTCATAAAAGGAATAAATTACAACCATGATGACTAAAGTCCTTTCAAGGAGGTATGGACTCTTAAAAGAAAAATGTCGATATTTCAAGGGAAAACATTATGGACTCTTAAAAGAAAAATGCCGGTATTTGAAGGGAAAACATTAAGGAGAAGTATTATAACTAATGATTTCTTTTGAAACATCAAGTTAAGGATCCCTCAGTTATAGTTCAATTTATTTTAAATAAGTTTAGAGAGGAATACATACACATACACATGCCCGAGGTCTTAGGTCATGTAATATCTATTTGATTTTTAAAAAGAACATGGGCATAGACATGCCTGTGTCCTAGGCTATGTGCGATTTATTAGGTGCTCCATTATACAACATGGTTATGTGCTGCCTATGAGTCATGTTTAATATATGCTTTTAGAGAAAAATACATAAGAAAATGACTATGTATCAAACTGTATTAGGGCTGATGAACTACAATAACAATAATATTTGGTGCAATTATTATAGTGGATTGTAAAAACTAAGTATATTATGACATATTGAGTTTGAACAAGTTAATTTGGTCCATATGTAACTTGCTTGGATGTTAGTCAATTTTTTGTAATCATTAGAACTTAGAATTTGTAGTTTGGTTATTAATTAATGGAGTTAGTTTATCTTCTTTTACCATTAAGACAATAAAAGCATGTAGATTACTTTTACTTACCTATTTGATTAACATCAATAATGTAAGTGAAAAAGGTGGGTAGCCTAGAGGTGTTCCATACTCTGGCATATATAGATATGCATGTATTTGTAATGAAAAGAATGTAAATTTCCATTTTTTCTATATTTAATATCATCTAATGGAATCCTTGAATGAAAAATTTATGCAATTCATGTCTCACGACTTGGTTTTTTCAATGAGGAAGATAAACAACTGTTAGAAAACCTTAAATTTTACTTTCTACTTTTGTAATGATATGCTTAAGACTTAAGTAGGTCATAATTTTTTGCAAAGAGAAAATAATATGTGTCCTCATTTATAATATTATACATTAGAGATTGATTCTAAATTTCAATAATCTTTTAAAAAAATTTGTAAAGAGTGATGTGGACAATTAATAAAGATAATTATGTGTGTAGATCATTAATAATAACAATGTGCAAGAAGCAACTAGATGCAAGTGACTTAAAGCAACTACATATATACACTATACTCTCCCTTATGATATATGGCCTAAACTTATGATTAACTAGTCTAGGTCTCTCTTTCCATTTCATAGCTATGCATATATGTAACTTAAAAGGGCTAGGTTTATATCTATAATTTGACTTAAACTAGTAGAAAAAGCAAGAAAAAGCATAGGCTACTTTCTCTATGTTGCAAGTATCCCAAAGATGATTCCACGAATTACAAGAAGTAACAATTATGTCTCCTAATCCACATATTCTAAATACAATTTTACTATTTATGTATTATTTATTAAAGTGTATAAAATACTATTGAATGAGCATATATTCACTTATGTTGATATATAATTTCTATACGTTTGTTTTCTTTGTAACTATCAAAATGTATATCACCAAATCACGGTAGATATTGACATCTTAACATCCTATTGTTCTTTAAGAAATGAGTGACATCATCTACTCGAATATTACGAATCAATTGCATCACTAACCAACCCCCAATTGACCTTGCCCATTTGTCCCCATACAAAATCTTCTTTAACATGGAAAGAAAACTCAACAATATGATCAATGATTTTAATATCATGCAATAAGACAATGATAACTCAAACATTCTAGTTAAACTTCTTAAAAATTGCAAATGTTTCCCTATAAGCTAAACTTTAATAGTCATTTCACCAACATTAGGTCCATCAAAACTATCTAATCTATAAATGTAATCCACTACTTTAAAAGACTAAGCTTTAATTATTTTGAAAATAAGTATATTTTGGAAAATTCAAATTCGCACTAAATGCATAGTTTTGAAGCACAATCATTTCACAAAGCTCAATTTATTAATGGAGAAGGTCAATTGTGATAAAAACTTTAACTCCAGACACTTGTCTAGGCTTCTTACTTTTAGATAAAGTATTAGATAAAACTTGATCAATAAGTTGTCTTTTGAAGTTAATTAAAATTTTATGGTCTTGACATCATCATAAAGCTAAAAGACAGAAAGAATAGTGAAAGGCCTAATGTGCTCTAATGCTCAAGTAAGATCTCAAATAAAAAGGGTATCTTTAATCATTCAAACAAGTCGTGAAAAAATGATTCATGTATATCAATGTGTATATTCTCAAGAATCTACCCGCTTTTAGTGGTATCTTCAATGGACTTATTTGTTTGCTTATCTTTAATGCAATCATCACAAATACCAAAATCATTAAAATGAAGATTAGTAGTATACCATTGTTAACAAGCTTTTTCATTTTGTCAATAGAAATATGGTCTAATATCATATGCACATTTGAGGAAATTCTTTGTTAATGTTCTATCGTCTAATACTGACTTTATTATGCATATTCCTTTAATGTTTAATATAAAATTCATCTTGATCTCACTTATTATGCAAACAACTAAACCAATTATTTTATTAAGATCAAATACAAAGTTTTTAAAATAAAATTTAAAGCCTAAACAATCTAAGTTAGAAAAAGAAATTAAATTTCCAATTGGATCATAAATAATATTTTTTAACTCTAGAATAAATTTGAATTTAAAAATTAGTCCGTATGATTTCACAACTTTTCGGTTTCCTTAACATCCAAAAGCCTTATATGATATTAGCAATGTGAATTATAGTATTTGAATCAATTTTATTAGATTCTTTGTACGTCAATGATGAGTTTTGTTAAAATAAAAATATAACATCTTCCAATATTTAACAGAACTATGATGAAATTAAAAATCACATAATTTAGGATTAAATTCCAAGAGATTTTAAAAATATTAGAATTTTTTTAGTACTATCAAAAAATTAGGATTTATTTCGCGAGTTGGTGGTGTCGTTAGGCCAGTGAGAGTGCTTCAAGCTGGCAGTGATAAGTTTTAATCAGCGCCTTGGGTAAAGGAAATAGCGAGACTAACTTGCGACTCGGGCTGGTCAGTCATGAGGGTATCCAAAGACTAGAAGCATATTTTTTAATAGGTCATGACATTGTTGAAACGAGCCATCGGTTCCACGTCTAGAAATTAGAAAACCACAAGCAATATCATTCAAAATGCTGCTAAGCTAAGAGGCCAGTTGCCGAAACTAGAGTGACCCAGTCGCTCCAATCACAACATGAAACCAGTTATTGCCGAACAAAATTAGTAATAGGATGAACAAGAGACTATTCGTTTGAAGAGTTGCAGAAGATTTAGACTCGTGTCTTTCGAATTTGTCGTATAATTGGTGGTGCATCAAACACAGCCACCTCAGTGGCGAAATGAAATGTTACAGTATATGTGACAGTCGATGTAAAGGCTGAGGACTGTAGCCGAAATGACCTATAGCTATTCTGCATTCCACTGCTACCATCTATTAAAAAGCCCTTCCTTGCCGACGTTAGAACGAGCATAAGGGGTTAATGAATCAGAAATAAGGCTTCTTAACCAGCAAGTTCCTTCGAAAACACTTGCATGAGAAGCAGAATTCGCAAGACCGTGGTCCTAATTTTCTTTATTTCCTAAACTTAACTACCAAGCCAACTGTCCTAACCGGATTATCATCACACTAATGTCGTCCATTGAACCTCTTCGCAATGACAACTCACTGAGCTCTTTACAAGCAGAGAATAGCTCTGGCTTGTCAACGCACAACGGACGAACTATATCTACTGCCTCCTGATTAGTTACCTGGAAACGGTAAAACAGAGCACACATTTAGTGACCCAATGACACAAACAAATTCATCAACAAATAAGAAATGCTGGAATTCTAGTAAATGACGTTGCTCTTCAGACCTCAATTACCTTATCCCAAAGACCATCTGTGGCCAAGATCAAGAACTCGCATTCAGGTTTTAACTCAACAACTTTGGTATCTGGTTCAGCTGTCACCCACTGCTTAAGATGCCGATCTCCAATCCCTCTTGTTACTGCAAGAGTGCCTTGCACTCTCCAGACACCATTATAAGAATCCACATAACCTCCCTATTAACATAACATTGACGAGAATAAATCAAAATATAACTTGCAAATTTCGCATCAAAATTAAAATGGTATTAACCAAAATTCACTTTTGTGGCTCATATTCATACATGAGATTAGTTTCTTACCAGAGCTTCAATTCTGCCTCGTTCATCTTCTCTCGAGGCTTGATGATCAGATGTTAGTGCCTCTGCAACTCCCCCTCGGCTCATAACAGCACGACAATCTCCAGCATTAGAAACCGCCAAGTTACCTTTGTGAATCAACGCAGTCACGCAACAAGCACCACCACCAACACTTTGCTCTAGGAAATCTTTGTCTGTGATCAAGTATCCATTTTTTATTGCCGTTTCGATTTCCTGTCCTCGTCCACTTGATATTTCAGAGATGATATTCTTATCTAAATTCTTGGACGCAAATTCAGCGGCTTTTGGACCTCCATGACCATCAAACACCCCAAAAAGAGCCTGTAACCCCAGAATGTGATCATGTCAATATATAGTCTATGTATCTAATCCAAGTTTTCAAACTTTTTTCTGTAATTGACCTTATCCTAATTTGCAGTAGTTCATTTAATGATTTCTTCTTTAAACAAAATAAAATGAATGATCACGCGAATTGTCACTGTCCTTCACGCATATACAAAAATAGGCTTTTACGATAAAATTGCAACATCTGATAGTAAAATAACTATAGAAGTTAAAACTTTCATTTCTCTTGAGTTTCCATCACTACCTAAGAAACAGAAGAACATTAACTCTGCTTTACCTGTTTAGAATCTCCATTAACATTAAGAGAAGCAGAGTATCGATCCTCCAATGGTCCTCTCCTACCTCTCTTACAATAAACTGAGTAGCCGTCACCATTCACTTCTATAACATCTATTTTCTGCTCATCTCCTCTTGAAGTCTCTAAACCAAACCCCAACGAACTCGCCACAGGTATATGTATTCTTGCCGGTCTCTTCCTCTTCTGAGGGGCACTGGAATTTGATTCCAATTTCGTTTTCTCAGCCCGAAACGACAAGGGTGATGTCAGTGATGGCCCTAACGACGGTGGTGACGACGCTAACATCGACGACGACGGAGATTGAGGGCCACGAATGTTCGGGGACGCCAATGATTTGCAAAAGATTGTCTGAATTCTTGGTGACTGAAATATCGGTGAGTTCGGTACCGGTCCAGCCACAGCGCACGGCATGTCGTTACGTATTAGGTTTCAAACTTCCAGAGTCTCCCTCTCGCAGGTCGTTGTTCTCGATAGTTTGCTAATTGCTGCTTTGTTTCTTAAGAAGCAAGAAGGGGAGGCTGATCCGAATTGTGCTAAATAAGCGATGGAGGATTCGTAAAGCGACGCCGTGTCAGTTAGTTGAATTGTTATTGACTTGGCTTGAACATTGGGGATGACTAACGCTATTGTCCAGAGGGTGAAGGGTTGTAAATTGTTTGACTGGGGAACGTTGACCGGGTAAAACCAGTAATTTTGGTAGCGGCAACTGATGTGATTGACACGCTCTTTGGATGAGAGTGCTCCTTGATGAAGTACAACATTAAAAAAGGAAACAATGGTATTGTAGCAATATACTTCTATGACCAAGTCGTTTCGTGGTCAAACACGTTAGTTGCCCTTTGAATGATAATACACAAGTGTATGCAGAGTTACTGGGGAACGTGGCAGATTATTATTGACGAAGATAGTGGTCAAAGCTTAAGAATTTCGGCCACTTAGCATTAGTATGGCATGCACAGTCGGTGGCACATGTTTAAGAAACGTCAATGTAGATAGCTAATATAACGACACTTTGTGGTGAAGGTGATGGTGATTGTTTTTCTTAATCAACTTATATTGCTTACGACATAGAAAATGTAATGAACGGAGTCTTTCTGGGCTGGCCGGGAATGAATATTATATTGATTAATACTTTACCTTGGTCAAACATTTCTAGACGAGACTCAATTTATGCAACAAGACCCCTATCTGATAACAGAATTCCCTATTTGTTTGCTCTTGTAGTTATTACATCATGTGACTCAACAACCTTTTTATTTTGTTGATGAATTGTTCTTCGCGTTTAAAATACTGATTATAGAAATGACGCAAGTGCATTGGCCGGATCCTGAACAGGTCTACTACCGGCTATAAGTGTTTAATTATTGCAAAAGTTCACTAAAATTTTAAGAGGACTAACGCTCTTTAAATTTCTTGTATACAAAATCCAATAGACTACGTGCAGAAATGCATCTTTCACTGAAAGAAAAATAGATTCGATTGTGATTTGGTCAAGTAATTTATTTGCAAACCTAGGTACTTCCTTATTTTGGCTACTCTTGCCAACTGAAAGCAAGAGGTGCCAAAGATAAAGAGCAAAGTTAATTTGCTAGCTTGTTTCTGTTCACTAGCTATGTTACTATTTGTCCGACATGTCACCGTTTGTTGGTCTACAAAGAGCAAATGATTTATTATTGCGTTTTGATTTCTCAATGTTATGGAAAAAAGGATAACAGATGACCAAGGTTGATAAATATTCTCACATTATATCATAACACAAAAATAAACATAACAAAATAAAATAAGAACACTGGGAGAAGTAATTCCTCATCAGATAAGAGAGTACGTGTTAGTGATTCGATGCCCTGGCAATTCTCTGTAATCAGGAGCTGGATTCGTGTCATTCTCTTGGCACTACATGTCCACGTGTCCATTCCGATGCCTTCTCTTGTGCCTCATCATTCACCACGTTTCATGCAATCCAATAGGCTTCCGGTATAAGTAGATTGGACCTCCTTATTCAAGTACTACCATACAATTAATCTACTACCAGCAGCTTGTCTCGTAAATTTGGTTGAGTCGTATAACTTCAATAGAGTTGACAAAAGACGATGTCGTCTGATCAACAGTCAAGGGAAGAACTTGACGCTAGGGCAAGGCGAGGAGAGACGGTTGTCCCTGGGGGTACTGGTGGTAAAAGCCTTGAAGCCCAGGAACACTTAGCTGAAGGTGGTTAAATACGGATAATTTATCAATAACCTAGCTAGTTCATCACTTGTTCTTCATAGTAGTACGTTAAACTTTAAGTCTTTATAAAAACGTCCTTGATGGAAGGTTCATATTCCATTTTGACTTCATCAATATTTACATGCTGATTCTGTGGTTTTACATATGTAGGAAGGAGCCGAGGAGGGCAGACCAGGAAGGAACAGTTAGGAAAAGAAGGTTACCAGGAGATGGGTCGCAAAGGTGGACTCAGTACCACAGAGGAGTCTGGTGGTGAACATGCTGAGAGAGTGGGGGTTCCCGTCGATGAATCCAAGATCAGGGACACAAGTTGATCGCCTATGGATCTTGAAGTCTATCTGTGATGTCAATAAGTTGTCGTGAACTTTATGTACGTGCGGATTTAGTGATGGTTTGCAGAACCCTTTCCAGGGTTTGGTAGGGTTTTCACTGTTGTTTTCTTGCATATGTTTTCCTGGGTTATATCGGTGATCGACCGGTGTTAGGTGTTGTAGCGTTCTTGAACTAATATAATGAGACGTGTTTTTGCTTTTATAGGCTGTTCATGAGGCTCATGCCTTTGGAACCATAATAACAGAACAGTTCGAGTTAGTTTAGTGTATGCCCTCCGTCATTCTCAAAAGCTATCATGTGTCATAAAGTTATTACCTTATTGTTTTTTGAATTGCTAGAAATTCCATAGACGATCCGTATGGTAGTATTTTTGTTTATAAATTTATGGTGTCAAACAAGATGATGTAAGCTACATATTCTCGAGTCGTTTGCATTGAGCGGAGTAACTTCTGATCTTGAACACGGGGATTTGTTAAAACAATTGAATTCGGAACATGGTAATGTAGCTCCTGGATGGGAAAATTGGTATCGTGTTGTTCAGAACTCCCGAAACAAAAAATTGGAAGAAAATTTTTGATTAGTGAGACGGAAAATGCAAGTCCATGATTAATATGCAGATTCAAGGACTGAAATTTAGGGCCTGCCTATTTTGATCCTGGATTGAATGAGAGAACCGAAGATTAGAACGGGGAAAACCCTAGCCCTGGAGGTTCTTATTCATTTTCACATTGTCCTTAGTTTGCCTTTGCTCAGGTACACCATCGCGTACCCATTTGTCAAAAGCCCAATCGATCAAAAGATGTTTGTTTGATCAGGAACTTGATTCGGGAATTATGTTTGAAACGACGAGAAAAGTGATGACAAATATATTCCAGCGACATCGTAATGTTTATCGGGGATAGGATTTGCATTTAATCCAAGAGCAGCCCTTTCGATGGAAAGATTGCACTAGGGACCATATTGACTATTGCTCCGATGCTTTCACGGTACATTCTTGGAAGTCGGAAGGGTTATCGAAATTCTTTCAATTAAATTTAAAAGAAATTATTTCTGTTCGTATAATTTAATGTAGTAGTGATAAGTGGATATCATTCTTACGAGGAATCTTAACGAAAAAAGAGTTACGAATTCAAAACAAAACAAAGCGGGAGAGAGAGAGTTTTAATTTAAATTGCGAGTTAAACATAATTTAGATAGAATACGAAATTGAGAAATAACAATTAGCAAAACAATGATAATTTAACAATCAATAAAAACGAATTTTGGCTTCCAGTCTCCTTCACTATTAAACTTGCGTTGATCATCGACACTAAAAATAACCAATTTAATAGTTAAGCATTCGTCGTGGTAAATTTCTTTACCTATTTTCTCTCGTTTTTAGTTAACCAAAACATGTATTTGAATTAACCCTTATTAATCAATAACTTGGATACGATCTTATATTTAATTAATTAATAAGTGTAAGAATCAAGAAAATCGCCGAACTAGACAACATACATGCGATGTAATATTTAGCCTAGACAATTATTTTTCCTATAATTATGTCCCTAACGTAGTAGACAAAAATCCTAATCGTTACTTTTGATTAAGAGAATTGAACGTCAACCTGTTTAATCTAGCGATTGATTGAATAAAATCACAAACTAGTTGTACACTTAGTCGTAAAATCAAACAATCAAATAATGGTCTAGAAAAATAATTAATACTAGACTGATAAATCAATTGAAACAAAGAACAAAAGTTTCACAACATTCAAAGTTCAATAACTAGAATTTCGTAAACTAAGCAAAGATTTAGCTACTCATAATGGAATTAAATATAAAAGAAATAAAAAAATATATTATCTCCATCCCAAGTCTTTACCCTGCGTTTGGTTCATGTCCTCATGGGTGGGGACAGATGAGAGGGACAGAAAAATCCTGTCTCTAACTTGTTTGCTTACTGTCCTCACCAATTTCTGTTCCGACTCTGGATGACAAAGACATAAAATTTTTGTTTCTTTCAAAACCAGAGGACAAGAATGCAGAGACGGAGACAGAAACAAAACACGCACATAAATTTACAAGAAAACCCCTCCTCACAAATATTATATTAGTAGTTAATTATAATATTTTAATTAATGAATAATAGCATTTTAATTAAATATAATGTAATGTAATTAAATAATAACAATAATATAATTAATTATACTGTAATTAATTAATTATAATATTTTAATTAATTGATAATTATATTTAATTAATTAATAATAATATTTTAATTAATAAATAATAATATTTTAATTAATAAATAATAATATTTTAATTAATTCATATTTTAATTAATGAATAGTTATATTTTTATTAGTTA
>JANZXR010000172.1:13371049-13384951 GCA_027575705.1 Erythroxylum echinodendron
AGAGGATAGGCCACAGACGATAAGTGGTCAACACAGAAGATAAAAGTCAACTACAGAGGATAGAACACAGAGGATAGATCATATGCCAAGGATTATAAGAAGGAGTTAAGAAGTGATATTAGTTGAAGAGTATTGTCTGTGTTACTAACACAGATTCATTTATGTTATTGTACATAGATTCCTCTGTGTTACAGTTCACGGACTTCTTCTGTGTTACTGTTAACGGACTTCATCTGTGTTACTGTTCACAGACTTCGTCTGTGCTACTATTCACAACTTCTTCTGTGTTACTGTTCACGATTTATCTTCTGTCCTATTTTCGACCCTTCAGAAGATACAATTGGTCTTTGAGGTCTTCATAAAAGTTGTAGTTGTTGAAGTCCTCTTTCAAACTATCTAAAGAAACCCTAAATTGGATGCCCATAGAAAAAGTTATGCCAATAGCCCCGAAGCAGGTGTATGTGTAAAATTGGAGACTCACCAACGCTCTTCCTTGTGGTATTCAGGTTGAAATGGATAAATAGACTAGTCGACTATTCGAAGAGCGGAGTTGAGCTTTAAGAGGGTGAGTTTTGAATGCAAGTATAATTGGTGAATGTATGTTATCCGAATGCGATCATTGGTCTCCGAAAACGGGGTCCGACACCTTATGGTATCAGAGCAAGAAGATGAACTGATAATGATTACGGTGTTCTCTATTGGAAATAGCTCAAGTATTATGATTTTCAGCAAGCATGAAAGCCCGCATCCAGAAAAAGGGTCTGACAACTTCGATGTTGGTTAATGTGAATAATATGAGACCAATATATTTGGTGTGAGTGGTTTAGAACTCTCATCCCTTAACTAGAGGGTGCAAGTTCGAGCCCTGGGAATGGAGAGACTTGTTTGGCCATCACTTTATTCCTTACAGGCTGACCCGGTGTGAGCAGGGATTAGTCTGAATCTGAATGGCTTAAAGGTACCTTCTCATAGTTGGGACCCTCCCAGGGCATCTCGTGGGCTAACCCAAAAAAATTCCTGATAAGGAGAATTTCTTTAAGATAGTTACGGCTGTTGTTAACAACTGTTGTAAGCGTAGTCGTACATCTCTCAAAGCAAACAATTTTCAAGCTATAACAAATAAGTTACTTCTATATTCCTTCTTTTTCTTTGTCCAGTTCTCATATCTCAGGACTTCTCAAAACTCTGGATTAACAGGTATATAACTGTCGGGATGCCCAAACACTTCGACCTTATTGTTTTGTTTTGGAACACGAAGAGCACCTGTGGCTTTTGTCAAATAATTGCAGGGGGGACATGAATTACGTAAGGATGGAAGAATCATTCGCAATCAAAACTAAGATGAGAAATCAGATGGGTCCAGTAGCTAGTTGTTGTTCTTCTCATTATTACAACAACCCACCATACTAATCATGAGCATAAATTGTGGTGTTGGATGGCTAAAGACTTGGCCACTTTGAAACCACAAAATGTTGGTGGTTTTAAGGCTTGATTTTGCAACATTCGGAAGAAGAAAAAAAAGCAAAAAAAGATCGATTTTTTTAGTGAGTTTTGTTGTGCTCTGGATTACATCCACAGAGAGGTGGGAGGTAAAAATAGAGCGGTAAAATAAGAGAGTTGCTAGAATTGTAATCATATTCTAGTGGGTGAGAAATTTGAGTTATTATAAAAAAAATTTCTCCATATCTATGGTGAAAATTTACCAGCTTGGCTCGTGGTTTTTCCCTCTAATTATTTAGGGGTTTTTCACATAAGTCTCAGTGTCTCTATTTTTCTCTAGCATTTACGTTAAATTTTCAATTTTTACCGTAGTTATTATTTCTAGTGGATTCGGTTAAGTAATTATTTGAGGTAAAGGTGGTAACAGTAAGTTAATTTTTATCGGCTCCATTTACCTTTTATAATTTTACTTTTACCATCGACATTCCAATGTGGGGCCCACTCAGGATTGAAGCATAAATCCCAACAATTGGTATCAGAGCTCTAAGGTTGGCAGATCCAAGAGCTCAGCATGGCTAAGATAGGGTAATGATCAAGTTGACGGATTCAAATTACTCAATGTGGAAATCCATAATGGAGGATTACCTTAATTGTAAAGATCTCTATGATCCAATTGAAGGTGACGGTGCTAAGCTAGAGGATATGATCGAGAAGCAGTGGGATAAATTAAAAAAGTAGACATTGGGTACAATATGACAATAGATAGACGCTAGCCTGTACAACCACGTGAATAATGAAAAAGATCCCCAAGTTCTCTAGAAAAAATAGAAGGTATGTACGAGGATACTAATGCTCAAGGAAAAGTGTTCATGATCAGAAAACTCATGAACTTGAAGTTGTCAAAGGGACGATCAGTTACACAACACCTAAACGACATCGAAGGACTTGTCACTGAGTTAGAAATTACTGGTATGTGCTTGGATGACGAGATGCAAGCATGTCTATTGTTGGGATCTCTGTCGGATAGTTGGGATACTCTTATTGTGTCTCTGAGCAACTTAGCGCCAAATGGTGTGGTAACGATGTCTATGGTAAAGAATAGACTACTCAAGGAAGAATTACGGAGAAGAGACATTGTTAGTACTAGTTCACAAGCTCTTGTCATGGAGAATGGGGGCTGGAGCAAAAGTAGAGGTCAAAGGCATGGAAAATTGAGGGATAGATGTAAGTCCAGGGAGAAGAGACATTGTTACCATTGCGAAAAAATGGGTCATCTTAGAAGGAATTGTTATCTTCTCAAACAAGAGAATACAAACCGAAATCAGGATAATGGCAAAAACACATCTACTACAGTCTTGGCGGAAGTTGGCGAGGTAACGTTAGTTTCTCATGATGAAGATTTTTGTCATGTTGTAAATGCAGATAATGAGTGGATAGTAGACTCTGGTGCTTCATACCACTATGTTCCAAAACGGGAATACTTTACTACTTATAAAGCAGGAAAATTTGGCACTATTAGAATGGGAAATCATAGTGTCTCACAAATATTGGAGATCGGTAACATCTGCGTGAAGACCAATATCGGGTGCGCATTAACACTCAAAGATGTGCGGCATATTCCCGCTTTGCGGTTGAACCTGATTTCTGGTAGTGTACTGGACAAGGAAGGTTATCACCATTATATGGGTGACGGTAACTGAAAACTCACCAAAGGATCTTTGGTAGTGGCGAAAGGAAGATTATGCTGCTCACTGTACAAGACGCACATGGTGATATGTGCGGGTCAACTAAATGTAGTTAAGGATGATAAAATTTGTTGATATGTTCGGAGATATCCCTCTCAACAATTATCTAACAGAAGAAGATATTATCGAGACGGAGAACCTCTCATAGAAAATATTTTGATTGGACAACTAATAAGTATCAAATAATTGATAAAATGGATATCTTATCGGAATAATAATAATAATAATAATAAAATAAGTAAAAAAGTAGTTTATTTATTTATTTTTAGTTTATTTCTTTTTTTCATTTTTTTTCATTTTATCTATTTTAGTTAAATGAAAATTTTTAGTTAAATGAACTTGGAAAAATTGCTGATGAAAGTTTTCCATTTTATATTTATTTTTTATTTTATATTTATTATTTATATAATTTATATATATTTAAATTTAATTCTATTAGATCTAATGCACTTATTCGATCGAATAAGTACCTTGTGTCAGAATTGAGAAATTCTATGACTCGAATCTTTAGTATTCTCTTATTTATTACCTGTGTCTACTCTTTAGGCAGAATAACGTCACCCATTTTTACTAAAAAACTGCAAGAAACCTCAGAAACGGAAGAAGAAACAGATGTAGAAATAGAAACAACTTCCGGAACGAAGGGGACTAAACAGGAACAAGAGGCATCCACTGAAGAAAATCCTGCTTCTTCCCTTTTTTCGGAAGAAAAGGAGGATCCGGACAAAATCGACGAAACGGAAGAGATCCGAATGAATGGAAAGGAAAAAACAAAGGATGAATTCCATTTTCACTTTAAATGAAATTTGTGGCACAGGCGGCTGGCGGATGTAAGTGAGAAAAGGTTGAATATGTTAGCTAAGAAGGCTCTCATCCCATTAGCCAAAGGGAAAATAAACCCTTGTGTGTATTGTTTATTTAGGAAGCAACATCGTGTGAAATGTCAGAAGAGCTCAAGACGGAGAGACAACAAATTGGAGTTGCTACATTCTGACGTATATGGTCCCATAGAGGAGGAATCTCTTGGAGGTAACAGATACTTTCTTACCTTTATTGATGACTTCTCACAAAAAACATGGATATATTTGTTGCACACGAAGGACCAAGTGTTCCAACATTTTCAGCAGTTCCATGCGATGGTGGAAAGGGAGACCGGCATGCCATTAAAGTGTCTGCACACTAACAATGGTGGTGAATATATCTCTAAGGAGTTTAGAGATTATTGCAGGAAGCACGATATCAGGTATAAGAGGACAGTCCCTGGTATGCCTCAGCATAATGGCGTTGCTGAACGGATGAATCGCACCATTGTTGAAAGAGTAAGATCTATGCTCAAAATGGCAAACTTAACTAAGTCATTTTGGGGAGAAGTTGTCGATACTGTTGTCTATCTAATCAACTGACTACCTTCAATATCTTTAAACTTTGACATTCCTGAGAAGGTCTGGACAAGTAGGAATATTTCATACTCTCACCTAAGGGTATTTGGCTGCAAAGCGTTCATGCATGTTTCGAAAAAGCAGAGATCAAAAATTAATGACAAGTTGGTGCCTTGCATATTTGTTGGTTACTGAGACAAAGAGTTTGGCTACATGTTATGGGATCTAATGAAAAAGAAAGTTTTCCGATGCCATGATGTGGTATTCTATGAGAATGAGATACAATTGTGGATGCTACAAGATCTATAAGTGGCAGTATTGTTGATATTACACCAGTGAGCATTCCAATAGATGATGCCACAGGAGGAGGAATGTCAGAATCAGAATAGGAACAGGAAGAAGAAGAACCAGTCGTAGGGGATCAAGAGATAGTTGTACAGGATGATACTGATGCAGCGGTTGTTGAGCAGGGGGAGCCAGAGAATCCCATTCCACCAGAAGGAGTTGAACCTCAATTGAGAAGGAAAACTAGAGAACGTCAACCATCTACAAGGTACCCTAGTTCTGATTATATTTTGATTACTAATGAGGGGAAGCCAGAGAGCTTCCAAGATGTGCAATCTTGTAGGGGTAGAGATTGCTGGAGGAAGATCATGCAGGAGGAGATGAATTCTCTACAGAAGAATGACACGTACGAGCTGGTGACACTTCCAAAAGGGAAAAGAATACTCAAGAACAAATGGGTGTACAAGCTGAAGAAAGATGATGGGAACCTAGGAAGATACAAAGCTCGGTTGATCATCAAAGGTTTCACTCAAAAGAAAGGTATTGACTTTGATGAGATTTTTTCACCGGTTGTGAAAATGAGTTCTATTCAAGTTGTGATAGGTCTAGTAGTCAGCTTGAACCTTGAGTTAGAGCAGCTCGATGGGGATCTAGAGGAAGAGATATACATAGAACAGCTAGATGGTTTCAAGGTCAAGGGAAAGGAGGATATGGTTTGTCGCCTGAAGAAGAGCTTGTATGGGTTAAAACAAGCCCCGCGACAATGGTATAAAAAGTTTGATTCTTTCATGGTGAATCAAGAATACAAAAGGACGAATACAGATCCTTGTGCATATGTCCAGAGGTACCCTAACAGTAAATTTATCATCCTTCTTTTATATGTTGATGATATACTAATTGTCGGACCAGATGTAAACATGATTAGTAGGTTAAAGGGTGATTTGTCAAAGGCATTTGACATGAAGGATTTAGGATTGGCAAGGTGAATTCTCGGAATAAAGATTATCCAAGATTGGAAGTCCTACAAGTTGTGATTATCACAAGAGAAATATATTGACGAGTTCTCGAGAGGTTTAATATGAAGAATCCTAAACCAGTTAGCACTCCTCTTGCCACTCACTTCAAGTTGAGTAAGAAATCCTACCCAACAAAGGAGAAAGAAAGAGAAGATATGTCAAATGTATTATATTCTTCAGCGGTCGGAAGTTTCATGTGCGCAATGGTATGTACGAGACCAGATATCGCTCATGTAGTTGGCGTTGTGAATCTATTTCTGTCAAAGCCCTAGAATATATATTGGGAGGCAGTGAAGTGGATCTTTAGATACCTGAGAGGAACCTTAAAGTTATGTCTAACTTTTGGAGGAGAAAAACCTGCACTTGTTGGCTACACAGATGCAGATATGGCTAGTGATCTTGATGAAAGAAAATCTACATCAGGATATCTATTTACATTCTCAGGGGGAGCTATCTTATGGAAGTCAAGATTACAAAAATGTGTTTCCTATCAACTACCGAAGCAGAGTATGTTGCCATAATAGAAGAAGGAAATGAAATGCTTTAGTTGAAGAGATTCTTTCAAGAATTAGGTGTGCAGTAGGAAGAATACATAATCTATTGTGATAGTCAAAGTGCTTTAGATTTAAGCAAGAACACTATGTATCATGCAAGGAAGAAAAATATTAACGTAAGATATCATTAGCTCAGACTTGCTGTTGAGGATAAGGCGTTTCAGTTGCAGAAGATTCACACTGATAGAAATGCTGCTGATATGTAGATGAAAGTTGTTCCCAAAGAGAAGTTCAAGTTGTGTGTCGAACTCGTTGGGATGGGCTCCTGCTGAGAGCCAGTTTAAGACATCCTCCAGTATATGATTATTGGAGCTGGAGGGGGAGAATAGATGGGTCCAGTCACTAGTTGTTGTTCTTTTCATTATTACAACAGCCTACTATACTAATCATGAGCATAAATTGTGGTGTTGGATGGCTGAAGCCTTGGCCACTTTGAACCACAATACGTTGGTGGTTTTAGCCTATAAATAGGCTTGAGTTTGCAACATTCAGAAGAAGAAAAAAAGCAACAAAAGAGAGTTTTTTGAGTGAGTTTTGTTGTGCTCTGGATTACATCCACAGAGAGGTGTGAGATAAAAATAGAGCGGTAAAATACGAGAGTTGCTAGAATTGTGATCATATTCTAGTGAGTGAAAATTTTGAGTGATTATAAAAAACAAAATTCTCCATACCTATAGTTAAATTTTACCGGCTTGGCCCGTAATTTTTCCCTCTAATTATTTACGGAGTTTTCCACGTAAATCTCGGTGTCTCTATTTTGCTTTGGCATTTACGGTAATTTTTTGATTTTTACCATGGTTATTATTTTTGATGGATTTAATTATCAAGTAATTATTGGAGGTAAAGGTGGTAACAGTAAATTAATTTTTACTGGAGCCATTTACTGTCGATAATTTTACTTTTACCATCAATATTCTGCTGGAGGGCCCACTTAGAATTGGAGCATAAATCCCAACAAAATCAATGAGCTCAACGTAAACATGTCTCACACCAAGTCGGCAAATACAACATCACTGGAGCAAGATATGCGGCACTAAAGGGGTCATTTTCCAGGAACCACATTCTTATATCGCATCCACTCAATTTGACCTCTATAACATAATTTATAAGGCAGAACAATTTATCTCAGTGGATAAGACTCTACCTGAAATGAAGATTAAAGTAGCGATACCATATATTTGGAAAGCATGGGTCATTAATGACCAGCTCTACATAAGAAATCATATAACAACGGAAGATCCATAGCCTTAATCCTCGAGCTTAGAGAAGAGGCCTTTGGAAACTCCACGGGAGATTTAAAAGATCTTAATTCAATAGGAATATGAAGGGACTATTACACAAATTTTGACAAGTATTGCAATAAATGGCAATAGGAGCACTAAAATAGTGCTAATTTAATTTGGTTCAATCTTATTTAATTTACAGTATATCCGAATTAATAGAATGTTAGATTAAATTTGCGACTTTTATTTGTAAAAATTTTGGGATTTTGAGATAGGTTTAAATTCGAACTTCATAGTCTGTATTACAAGTAATCGTGTTTTATATTTAAATAAAATTACATTTTTAATAATAAACACATTTAGGACAAGGGTTTTAAATCTTAATTAACTAAAGTTAACTTTAAAAGTCCAATATGTATATGCTCATTAACAAAGTTAATTTCATCTTTCTTACTTTTTCACTTTGAATATGAGAATTAGGAAGTGGGAATACAAGAGTTGGTTCTTAATTCCCATATTAAAAGTGAAAAAAATAAAAAAAGAAAAAACTTTACAAGCAAAACATTTGAGTTATTACTTCAGCCACAAAATTTTTAAAGGATTGGGTTCTTGGTCTTGACTTACCCAAATTTGACTCTAAAATATTTTAAATTTTTTAAAATTTAAAATCTTGGACTTGGTCTAATATAAATGTGCTTTAGACCATTAGCTATTTCTTAAGATTGTGACGTAGGGCTGCAGTATGTTGCAAAGGTTAGGCTATTCACCCATTAGAATGGCATGTGAATTAAAGAGTCGTGAGATAGAGAAAAAGATTCATTTCCCTTTTCTATGCTGACATAACAAATATGAAATAGTTGGAATATATTATAAGTTCCTTTCTTGCTTTGACATATGAAAAGATACACTAATTAAATCAATAAAAATGCCTTTTACATTTAGATAGATAAAAAATGGATAAATTTTCACCAATCTGCATATGATATATGAACAATGATAGTTCTAGACTGCTTGCTCCCTTATATCATGATTAAACAATAATGCTTGAAAATCAAAATTTTGACTTCTAGTTCTAACAAACGAATAATCATTAATTGAAAGAGAGTATGATAGAATTTTTGTTTTGGGTACAAAATATTGAAAGGGATATACCGTAACATGATAGAACTTTTGTTTTGGATACAAAATATCAAAGGTTAAAATCTAGTCCTCTCTACCTATTATTGACTTTGCCTCTAAGTAACAAAATTTTATTTTTCGATTTATTTCATCTATTATATGATCGGAACGAAGGTATGTTTATGTTACACAATGAATTTGAAATCAATAGAGAGATTTCAAAAAATAGCAAATCTAACTTTTCAAACCTTTATTATTGGATAATCATATTATTAGAATAATGAGAATTGTGCCAAGCAGGTCGATAGGGATTTTCGATAGGAATTTTTAGTTTCTCCATCTTGTAAATGATGAACCTTATTGTATGGTATTTACCTCTTTTCTTTTTTTTTAAGCAAGTCTTAAGTTAATTAAAACCTACTTAGACCTAAGCTTACCCCAAGTTGCTCAAGTCGGATTGAACGTTGGACAACTTAAAAGTCTTATCGGGCTTGAGTTAGGGCCAAGTCTCTCAAGTTTGTTCAAAATTTAAGTTGTATTCGGACTTTAGACGAATATTTTGGATGGCATTTTGTCACACCTAAAATGCATATACCTTGGTCTTATTTAATATTTTTTTTCTTAAAAGGCTTACATCTTAAATAATTATAACCTAATGAAATTGCTTAACCCAAAATCATCGCAACAATTTTATATATTGACTAAAAAATAGTATGATATTTTATTATTTATAATAGTATAGATATTAGTAAAATCACTACAAAAATAAAGAAATTTTAATTTTACAAAAAATGATATTTTATTATTTATAATAGTAATGGCCATTAATTACCTCTTAATGATGGATATCAAATTCTTTTTTCTATTTTCTATATGTTATCCCTCTAATAAAATATAGTTGTGATACAGGGTTGTTGCCTTTCTCTGATGTTTTTGCCAATCATTCCTCAAGTCCATTAACTCATATCCTATTTGGAATAAATTCCATCTCCAGAAAATGCTGCTAAGAAACAACTATCCACAAACAAAAGTCATTTTAGTAGCAAATGATTTAAAGATAAGAAAGGTAAAAGAATTTGTTTCTAATATGACAACAAAATTCACTCCCAGCCATAAACGTCAAAAAAATAATGAAACCTATTTATAGTGGAGGATAAAAAGAAATAATTAGAAAGAGTTTAATGGTGAGAGGGGAATCTAACACTCATAAGTAACGTCAAATTTCATCCCAAACTATGTCGACTATATTTTAAGTAAATAAAAATGCAACTATATCATCGAGTTAAACCAATCCCATGGGAACACCTGTAATCTTATGTATACTTTCGTAATACAAAGAGAGCCAACAGATTTATGTGAAATTTAGAATGTAAATGTAACCTTAGGGGATGAAATGGCTATCCCTGTGCTCAACTGTGTAAGGATTTCCTCGGACACTTCAAGAAAAAATGTAAGATGCTATGCAATTTCAAGAAAAATGGTGTTTATACGGAAAGGGCAATTGATTTGTTAAAGGGGGGCAATAAGAAATATAATTCCAAGGTGACCATAACCAAGAAATTTGGGAAGCTTTTATCCAAATCCCAAAGTTCTTGTCAATTGTGCATGCTATAATTACATTATTGAATGAAACATCAGTTTCAAGAGATATATGTGGAAATATTAGCTTAGAAATTTGATCTTCAAGAATAATTTAACAACTTATTTCCTTAGGTTACCTCAAGTAGTCCTGGCCCTGGGCAGGGCAAGCAGGGCACTTGCACAGAGCCCATTCTCACAAGGAGCCCCATAAGAAAATATTAAATCCTAAATATTTTGTATGTTCAGTTTCTTAAAATATTAGTCTGTCTAGCGCTTACACTTTACTCTCTTTTTTACGTGGGCCTCAAGTTAACATGTGTTTCTCTTTTACTGTAGGCTCCACTCTCAGCTTTCATTCCATTCTTTTATAGATTTTCACCTCATTTAATAATTGTTAGAGAGAAATAGAAGAGACAAAATTTTTAGCTTATCTCTGGTCGTGTTTAAAAAGTTAACGTTAAATTCGTATCATTATAAATTCTTTTGAAACATTTAGGTGTATTTTTCTACTCAATTTTTTTTTATTTCTATCAATATATAATTTTAAAATACTCAACTCAAAAATTAGAGGTAAAATAATTTCACCATTTTGACTTCTAAGTTTTGACTAATAATTTAAAAGTAAAGTCTCTAATTTTTTATTTATTTTTAGCTTATTAAATATTTGAATATCTTAGTGATAATTCATTGGAACACCTGTAGTTCATCTACTTGCAGCCTTTTTTATTATAAATTCCTAAATTTATTATATTCTTAAAAAAGTATTATTTATTTGTATATTATTACTTAAGTGTCACAAAATTTATTCTTTTTATTTTATTTATATTTATTTAAATTAACATAATATTAAATTTACTTTAAATTTTAATAAAATATAATAAAAATATTTGACAATTAAATAATACCATAAATAATTAATATGTATACTACATTTACCATTATATTAATTCCAACAAAAGAAAAATTTTTATTACTTAAAACTTAATAAAATATAATAAAAATTATTTGATAATAATACTGTAAATAGTTGATATGATATATTACATTTATCTAGTTGCTTGACAAAATAATGTTCAATCATTTCTATACATGCATAATAGAACAATATTTAACTTAACAAACTTAGGATAATTAATAACTTAAAATATAATTTACTACATTTTCTCTCATGTATGTTAATTTCTTATATTTTTAAAAATCAAGGTATTGAGTCACTTATATATGAATATTAAATTTTAATAATAAAACTATACCGTTAAAATTTATATATATATATACTGTCGATTTATCATGATCCTTTTTTTTCCTTTCTCCAGGGTCTTTTTTTCTCTTCGTTCAGGGCCTATAAAATATTAGGAACGGCCCTGACCTCAAGTCCGCGATCATAAAATTCAATGGAAAGAAGGTGTCAAATTTATTGACATGATTTTGCATCTTCCTTTCTGTTGGTGGCAACTTTGCATTGACTATATAGAAGTAAATAAGAACACTAAGAAAGATAAATTTTCTATGCTTATTATTTAGGAGCTATTTGTCAGATAGATGAACTTTTTGGAGCGAAGTAATTTTCTAAACTTGATCCATAATTCTGATATCATCAAATATATATGCACCCACCAAACATTTCTAAAATAAATTGCTGAGTGCATGATGACCATTATAAATTATAACACCTCTTGCCAACATTTTTATACTTCACTTATGAAAACTTATTTTTGTATTTTTATGATATTTTGGTGTATAACAAATCCTTTAAAAGCATACCAAACATATCAGCGTCACTTTGCAAGTACTGCAGCAATTTCCATTATGATCTCTTTAATAAAATAACTTGAATAAGGAAAGGACTTAAAGACAAACCTGACAGGAATTATGTTGATTCCTTACCAAATTTTAGAAAATTATTTTATAGAATTAAAATTAATTATTTTTAATTAAATAGACTCTTTAAACTTAAGAAAGGTGTCTTCTTAAGTAATTAACAAATATGTTTCTTAATTTATTTGTTTCAATTTGAATGAGATAAATTAATTTTATAATTTATTTGTTTAGAGAATTATTATTTAATTTATTTATAAATAATAAGTTTCTTGATTTATTAGAAGATGTAATTTCTTAATTAAATTTTAAAAAGTGTTTTCACTTATTAATTAAGAAATAAAGGCTTTCTTTAATAATTTTGAACAATTGATTAAGGAAAGATTTTCCAATTAGTCAAGAAATTAAATCTCAAAATAAATAATATAAATGACTTTCTTAATCAAATAAAAAATTTTATTTAATTTTGAAATTGGCTTCCTTTAAATATTAGAAATTATTTTTCTAAATAAGGAAAATGATTTCTAGTTAGATTATAAATAATTTAAATCATTTTCTAATTGGATTAGAATTTCTTGCTTGTTGAATTTTGAAAATGAGTTTTTAAATTATAATAAGCAAGAAGCATTATTTATTGAACATTATTTTCAATTAAATTTTGTTAAATGAGTCCAGATAATTGGAAATAATTTCTAATTGAATTTAAAATTTATTTTCAAATAAAATTAAAATTTTATTTCGAATAGAAATTTAGTTTATTTAGGAATAATAAGTTTAATCTAATTTTTTCCAAGAAGTTGGAAAAATTAATTCATAATATAAAGATCAATAACTAGAATAAAACAAAACTTGTTATTTTATGCATATAATTTGATTATAAGGGCATAAGTTGCATTTTTGAATATATGTTTCATATATTATGCATGTTGAATTGTATGTTTTATATCTATGATATTTTACATGCAATTTTTTGTTTAATGAGACGAGTAGAATTAAATCCCTCATTTAAATATTAAGTATATGTTGAGAACATGGTTGTTGTCTTCTATTGTTATAAGAATAAACTATAGTTCTGTTTATTGTTAGGCTTATTGAGCAAACTTAAGGACGCTTTAACCTGAATATGTTTAGTTTTATAACAACGGGTCCTACTTAACCAAATTTGCATGATTTGAATGAACAAACTCACGATCACATGAATTTAGAGGCAATGATAGGAATAACATATAAATTATATTTTGACAAGAGTTATCAACAAACAGATCCATGAGTCATATAAGATGTGATTAATAAAATTATTATCTACCTAATTTAAGTTTAGTTGATTTATTGAGTGAACTTAAGACTAACTAAATTTGTGGAATCCTAACTCACTAGAAAGATTAAAGCAATTTTTTTGAATAGTAGTGTTAGACCCCGTTTTCGGAGTCTAACTCATATTCGAAATACAGATATCCAACATTTAATCGAAAATCTCATGATACATTAACATCATACTCTTTAATACATTAAAGGCAACTAACTTTCATCAATCACAACAACATTATCTTTCCTTTTCTTTTTTGTACATCTAATTTCAATTCTCATCATCTATACATAATCCATATTTCATTAACATCATAAATGTAAGGTTTTACAACTTCAATGGCCATTCCAAATCGTAATACCAAATTTCACAAAATCCCAAAATACATAAAATACTGAAACTAACAATACTTGAAATGTAACTAACATCCTCATTG
>JANZXR010000172.1:13385594-13400665 GCA_027575705.1 Erythroxylum echinodendron
GAATGACAAGTGTAAAGAGTTTACAAAAAAAATGTATACCGACTTTTGTTTCATGAAGTGATGTGACACGTCACCCTGGCGGGGCACGGACTCGGGCATCACTGTCGATATCGGGTTCGGGTTCAGCGGGAGTGGGGTGTTACGTAAGGTTGACATCACAAGAATGATGTAGGATGATGGGCCTAATAGGCTAACATGGTGTCTAATATGGTAGAGTGGGACTCAATAAGCTAACATGAAAGTTGACATGATAGATGATGTAGCAGTATAAGACCTAATAATCTGACATGGTTAATGATATGGTGATGACATGTTATTGACATAACCATTAACTAGATGACACATGGTGATTGTATTAGAAAATAAGAGCGTAACATGTGGTTCATAATTGATTGGGCTTTTATGAGTTTTGTATTAGGACAATGCCACTTTTTAAATTAAGGTGAAACAATGTCATTTGAATTTTCTTCAACAGGTGTGAACACCTAAATTTGAAATGTATATATACCAATATTTTACTAGTGTATAAAGGTGCATGTAGAAGAGTTTGGAGGCAAGGCTTACAACATTGTAGCCCTATTAAAGAGTAGAAGAGTTTAGTATATGCCTAACATTACTAGACAATTGAATTTGTCTATCGAAAACAAGAACTAGAAGTTTGAGAGATTGCCTCTTTTATAAGGGTTGCTATGATACCATGGAGAAACTGAGGTGAATTTTTAAAAGGATGAAATTTTTGTATTTCATTGTGTATAAACTATTATAGAAAATGGGTATTTTTTACATGAGTTTGGCTATATAATTTAAATAAAATCATATCTCTAACATATAACATGGCTAATATTATGCTACTTTTACATAACCTACATAAATTATATATGTTCACATTATGAAAGCTTGCCATCAAAAGCAATTATGAGTCATGAATTTGTTTGTGCCATTATAATTAAAATTGTATATTTTATCATTGCCTAGTGAGAACACTTCAATTATTATTATTAGGCCATCTTATATAATAAAAACTTGTTGTTGAAACATTAATTTAAGGAAAGTATCCTGTCCCTTCTTAAACACTTTAATTAAGTAGGATGAGAACTCAAAATTTGCTTTTCAAACTCTTTATCCCTCAAAATTTGATTCAAGATAAATCCATATATTAGGTCAAGTCTTTTTATTGAAGTAAATAAAAGAACCCTCAGTTAAACCAACTTTAAGTCTCTTCATCCTGACGATCTAGAGAATATATAGAAGCAAAACCAATTCAATAACGTGTTATATAAAAAGAGAAACTAACATATTTGAGTCTCTATATTTTGTTAAATATTACTGTTTATTGCTATTGCGAAACCCTATCAAGTTTTTATATAATTTTGACATGGTAACTTAAATCAATAGTTCATGTGAAAGGTAGAGTATAGGGATATTTTAAGTTTCAAATGTAATGAAAAATGATGGCAACAATACCTAACCTCAACTGTAATACATCAATGACAAAAAACCATAATGAGAAACATTAAGTAATGAGAAGATTTAAGAGATATATAAGATTAAGGATTTAAGACAGAGAGAAAAAATTCCAACGGTAGGTCGAGGAGGGAGAACAATTCTTAACAGACAATTGTTTTAACTAATAAGTTAAGGAAATCAAACTACTTTAGGTTAGGTCAAACTGTGAAGATCAAGTTTAAACTCAATTCTAAGCCAAAAAGTTTTTAGTCTAAACCTGATTAAGAATTAGTTGACTTCGAGTTGACCTTTATTAGGCCAAAATCCTTATTGTTTTTGTCATAGTGTTGTCAATGGTTTTGAATCCTGACTTCATTCGTAGTTTAGGTAGTTATGAACAAAATCAAGCCTAAGATCTTATCAACCTCTTCTCTTCTCTTGATGTTGTTCCTAAGCACTAGTATTGACAACACTAGTAAAGTAGAAGAATTGTTGAGTCCTTAAAGCCCTTATATTTATAAGAAATAAATGTTGGAAAGTGTATTTCTTTCTATAGTGCTTAATTGATCATAGGTATTTGGTCCATAAAAATAATTATGTAAATGAGTTGAAAACAAAAGGAGACATGCACACAACAATAGATTTGAGCAAATTTGAATATATATGTTTAATGCTAAAAAGGAGTTTAAATTTGTAAACAACTACATTAGCCATAAAATTGTCCTACTCAAATATTAAGATTAATGGGTTAGGGTGAGTCAGGCTTGAGGCTACCTGAGCCCAACCTGAAGTCCTTTACACGCGATTCAAGCTCAACCTAAAATTTGACAGGACTTGACTCATGTCACTCTAGCCCAAGTCCAAACTATCCAAATTCTAAGTTGACCTAATTTCTTTTGCCTCGTTAAAGATTCAATCGACATCATCCCCTTTTTGATGTGTCTACTGACAAAGATTCAAAATCCAACCCATAAAGACAATAAGACAAACTAAATATTATAAGTAACTTAAAGAATTGAAACTTAAGAGGCGACAAAGGAATCAATTAGTACTAATTATGATAGGGCAAAGAGCAAAGAAAAAGAAAGGAAAATTGGTATTTGGAATAAAAATTAAAATGAGATGTCTAATAACAGATGTTGATAGCAAGCGTGCTATTAATCAAAGACCTTGATGTCGAACTACTTTTTTAACAAATTAAAAGTTGCAACATTTTAGCAACACTTTTTAAATTTTGGGCTAGTATTACAAAATTGAGTAAAGCTTGAGATTTTTTTGCAATTAACCCTTAAATTAATTAGTCAATAGGTCTAAAATGAACCAATTTGTACTGAACAGGCTAAACTAGTGATTACATAGGGTTGACATCACAAGAATGATGTAGGATGGTGGGCCTAATAGGCTAACATGTTGCCTAATATGGTAGAGTGGGACTCAATAAACTAACGTGAAAGTTGACATGATAGATGACGTAGTAGTATAAGACCTAATAATCTGACGTGGTTAATGATATAGTGATGACGTGTTCTTGACATGGCCATTAACTAGATGACATATAATGATTGTATTAGAAAATAAGATCCTAACACGTGGTTCATAATTGACTGGGCTTTTATGAGTTTTATATTAGGAGAATGCCATTTTTAAAATTAAGGTAAAACAATGCCGTTTTAATTGTCTTCAACATGTGTGAACACCTAAAGTTTGAAATTTATATACCAACATTTTATTGGTGTATAAAGGAACATGTAGAAGAGTTTGGAGACAAGGCTTACAACATTGTAATCCTCTTAAAGAGTAGAAGAGTTTAGTATATGCCTAACATTACTAGACAATTGAATTTGTCTATAGAAAACAAGAACTAGAAGTTTGAGAGAATGCCTCTTTTATAAGGGTTATTATTATACCATGTAGAAACTGAGGTGAATTTTTAAAAGGATGATATTTTTGTATTTCATTATGTATAAACTATTATAGAAAATGGGTACTTTTACAAGAGTTTGGCTATATAATTTAAATAAAACCATATCTCTAGCATATAACATGGCTAATATTATGCTACCTTTTTTAACCTACATAAGTTATATATATTCACATTATGAAAGCTTGCCATCAAAAGCAATTATGAGTCATGAATTTGTTTGTGCCATTATAATTAGAATTGTAGATTTCATCATTGCCTAGTGAGAACAACATGCTTCAACTATTATTAGTAGGCCATCTTATAAAATAAAAACTTGTTGTTGAAACATTAACTTAAGGAAAATATCCAATCCTTCTCAAACACTTTAATTAAGTAGAATGAGAACTTAAAATTTTCTTTTCGTACTCTTTATCCCTCAAAATTTAATTCGAGCTAAAGTCATATTGAAGTAAACAAAAGAACCCTCAGTTAAACCAACTTTAAGTCTCTTCATCCTGACCATCTAGAGAATATATAGAAGCAAAACCAATTCGATAACGTGTTATATAAAAAGAGAAACTAACATATTTGAGTCTCTATATTTTGTTAAATATTACTATTTACTTGCAAAACCTATTGGGAAACCCTATCAAGTTTTCATATAATTTTGACATGGTAACTTAAATCAATAGTTCATGTGAAAGGTAGAGCATGGTGATATTTTAAACTTTAGATGCAATGAAAAATGATGGCAATAGTACCTAACCTCAACTGTAATACATCAATGACATAAAACCCCAATGAGAAACATTGAGTAATGAGAAGATTTAAGAGATACATGAGATCAAGGATTTAAGACAGAGAGAAAAATAATTCTAACGGGAGATCGAGGAGGGAGAACAATTCTTAACAGTTAATTTTTTTAACTAATAAGTTAAGGAAATCGAACTACTTTAGGTTGGGTCCAACTGTGAAGATCAAGTTTAAACTCAATCCTAAGCCAAAAAATTTTTATTCTAAACCCGATTAAGAATTAGTTGACTTTGAGTTGACCTTTATTAGGCCAAAATCCTTATTTCTTTTATCATTGTGCTGTCAATGGTTTTGAATCCCAGCTTAACTCATAGTTTAGGTAGTTATAAACAAAACCTCTTCTCTTGTCTTGTTGATGTTCCTAAGCACTAGTATTGACGCCACTATTGAAGTAGAAGAATTGTTGAGTCCTTAGAAGCCGTACATTTATATGAAATAAATGTTGGAAAGTGTATTTCTTTCTATAATGCTTACTTGATCATAGGAATTTGGTCCTTAAAAATAATTCTTTAAGTGAGTTGAAAACAAAAGGAGGCATGCACGCAACAATAGATTTGAACAAATTTAAATATATATGTTTAATGCTTAAAAGGAGTTTAAATTTGTAAACAACTACATTAGCCATAAAATTGTCCTACTCAAATCTTGACAACAATGTGGTAATTAAGATTAATGGGTTGGGTCAAGTCAAGCTTGAGACTGCTTGAGCCCAACCTGAAGTCCTTTACATGCAATTCAAGCTCAACTTAAAATTTGACCGAACTTGACTCTTGTCACTCGAGCCCAAGTCCAAACTATCCAAATTCTAAGTTGACCCAGTTTCTTTTTCCTCATTAAAAATTCAATCGACATCATCCCCTCTTTATTGCCAAAGATTCAAAATCCAACCCATGAAGACAATAAGACAAACTAAATATTAATAAGAAGTAACTATTGAAACTTAAGAGGCCACAAAGGAATCCATTAGTTCCAATTATGATAGGGCAAAGAGCAAAGAAAAAGCAAGGAAAATTGGTATTTGGAACAAAAATTTAAATGAGATGTGTAATAACAGATGTTGATATCAAGCGCGCTATTGATCAAAGACTCCTGTTCAGAAAGTCTTTCCTATCCTTCTTTTACTTAGATATAGATAAAAATTGCAATTCTATAGAAAAGGAAGAAAGATTAAGAAAAAGAACTAAATAACAGGTGACATAAGTAAGAGAAGAAGTGAATGAAAACTAGGGTTAATTTAATATCTGGTCAAGTTTTTATTTGGACTGCATCATAAAATTTGAGTTCCAGTTTGAATCTGACTTAAAATTTGAAGATAAAAAATTTAAATTGATCTAAAACCTAATTAATTTAGATTTAATCACTAATTTGGATCATCAAGTGCCTCATATTATACCCCCTTGTTATCCCTAGCGGTGATGTCTTTAATGTAACTCTGTGCACATAATTTTCAAACAAAATTTAAAGTGCGACGTGATTTTCTTGTCAAAAGGGCTGTTCAGGTCTCGTTGGGACCGATCTCATCTGCCCCGAAGTGCGAGTTCCTTGTCAATGGGGCTGTTCAGGTTCCGTTTGGTTGTGTTGAAACTTTAGGGCTGTTCAAGTCAACGGGGCTGTTGAGGTTCCGTTTGGTTGGGTTGAAATTTTAGCATTCATTCCTTATGTTCGGTTTTGTGTACAAGGAAATGCTTTTTTGTATAATTCAAACTCAGTATTTATTATATCTGCTGCATCCGATTGATCTACAATAGTTACATTGCAGTTCATGTTTAAAATTCGTAATTATAAATCCGTAAATTTAAACGATACCGTGATTACAAATGCCATATTCGCGGTGACTTGAGAATAATAAAAGTAGGTCGGAGTTAATGTTGCATCATGATGCGTGCATAGAGCAGCTCATTCCAAGTATCTGGTACTCCAGGTAAGCACCAGTGAAGGCAATCCGCATATATTGCTGGATTCGATTTCTGCTCCACTGTCAGTGGTATGCCATCGTGAGCGGCGTAAACAGAGGTATGTGCATCTTTCCTGTATTCTGACAGGGCGGTTATATTGAGGAAGTAAACTGGAAATTTCATGGATTGGATTATAGTGGTCGCAACTGCAAAAACTCGCCAATCTGTGCTTACGTCCAATGGTGTGGTCTTGTTTAATATTGGCATTGTCTCTTTGGCGCAGTTAATCGCATCCAAATTGTTCCAGTCGGAGCTCCTATGCATAAGCCATTTGGAATGATTGTGTAAGTAAGAAATTGCTTTTGCTTCCTGCCGAAATAGAAAATTTGACTAAATGTAGCTGCTAGGAATGTTTTCAGGGTTTTACGGTATAAGGTCATTGTGGGTCAATTAACCACATAATCTCCTATATCTGCCAAGCTATACTGGTTAGTCTCATATGATAATGTGTTTCTTTACAAGGACGGCTCGCCGAAGAGTCTGACCTTTAGAAACCTTTTACAAGGTAGGTTCATTTCCCATTTCGAGCGACGTAAGACAGACGATATTCGATCCTCACACGTACATTGTCAATAACAGGTTGCGAGAATGTTCCTTGTGCGTACCTTAGATGTTGAGGGAACATGCTACTAAAGTACACGGCTGTTGTAGTTGGATCAACGTTATCCTCCACCCATTTCGCCCATGTCCTTAGAACTCTCTCGTACCCCAAATGCCGATCAATCTCATCGTACTCGGTGGCCCCTTCAGCGAACGAACCTCGGCTTTTTCAGCAATAACAGGGCTTTTATTATTATTATCTCGAAGTATTATACTTGTGGTGAATATTAGCCAAAGACATGATCTGAACTTACACAACTTTGATCGTGGGGTACTTGAGCCACCAAGTATAGGTGTTGAATACGAGGTAGTCGACGCCTTTCCAGTTCTCACCGTGCTTTGATATGGATTCAGGCATTATTATGGCGTCTGTTTTCCCGTCCCTCATCGTTGGCGGGTCTGAATTTGATTCAACCAGGAACGGCGCCCAGTAAAACTCGATTGTAGCATTGTAGTCCTATAACAACCAAATATATAAATATTAAGAAAATAAATAGTCTACCACACCATATATTGATTCATTAGGTGGTGTAAAAGTCGTTTTCCTTTTTCCAATGGGTTGTCAAGATGATAAGAATATTCATTTTCTGGAGGGAGGTAGTTAAGCTTCAACCTCATAATAATGTGTAATCTGACGTACAAACAACTGTTTACATAATTGAATAATAACGTTATTCATTTTCAGATCAAACATAATAAGAAATTGTTTTACTTTCTATTGCAATGCTACCTCAATTTTAAAAACTGTGATATAACTTGAATAATCCATACTCTTCTTGCCCTGTAGAACCGCAGATTGAACCAAGCAAACCAAGGATTGCCACTGACTAAAATGAATGGAGTCCCCGACAAACATTAACCTCTTTCCTTTCAGTTTCTCCAGTAACACTTTAGGCTTGAACCTAAGCACAAAATTACAAACATCTCATAAATACAATATGAATACTGAGTTAACCATCAGTACTAATACTATACTTACACGGGTAGAGAGCAATCTCTTGGCTGCCATCTCCAGTTCTGGTAGAGAGAATCCTGTCTTCCGTTCCTTGTGCATGTCACCCATTCCGATAGATAATCGCATTCTTGTTCTTTGTATAAAGGATGTGTTTCGTTATCCAAAACCCACTCGCCTGTGAAAATATCACAGACCTCTAACGGCACTGCATCTTTGTCCGCAAATATCATTTCTTCTTCGTCGTCACTTTCATTCTTGGAAGTTCCTTGGACCACTGAAACGCCTGAATCGAACGGTTCCCGGAGCTTCTTTTGGCTATCTGGAGATAAAAATTGGTAACTCACGAACCTTATGTTTTCACCATAAAGGTTGGATTGAAGAAAAGATATAACAAGGATCACCCCAAGAACTAAGAATGGTATTGAATGGCATCCCTGGTTTGCAGAAACAAGACTCATTTTGATAAGTTATAAATGTTGGATCGGCATTGATCAGCTCCAAATATAGTGTTTCGTGGTTATAAATGTTGGAAACAAAGAATCATAGAGCTATGAAGTCAATATGCAATTTTAAGTAGTTAATTCCGTCCAGGACGGAACATGGTTTCATAGGTTAGTTAATTTACTACCACTTTTCTTTCATGTAGTTGTTAAGCAGTCTTATTGCGTGAAGAGTTGTTATGTCGCTTTAGAATATGGTACCTTCAACGGCTCTTAGAGTCAGAAAAATGGTACTATTATTATACCTGGGGAAGATGGGACTCTCTTTTTTCTAAAAAATCAGGGATAGGTGATAATTAACATCCAGCTAATAATCATAAACATATTCATCCTGCGCAAAGTAGTTAGCCGCCTACGAAGAGCAACTATCATGTGTAACAATTAACATTTGGGATTGATTCGTCGCTATTTTTATCGAAGTGTTGTTCTTGCTATACGTTTTTTAAGAAAATATTCTTCAATTTTACTTGATTGGTTCTTAGAGGAAGTGGATGTAGGGATTCTTAAATGGATTCTGAATAAAGGACGACGGTAAACATAGATCCGCTTGTAAGATTGTGACAAATGATTTGTTGGCCAACTCACTAAAGTTCGTCGCAGAACAGTTTCCTCACGGTTCGAACCGAAATTGTCACTAATACACAAGCAGTTGGAACTTACTCCGTTGCTGCATAACTGTTGGAGATTCTGGTCCGATCAGAAACAAGGAATATTTATTAAAATTCGGGTTCATCTAGTTGGAATGGACATATGGTTCACTCCCTTTGGAAGATCATAGTTTTTCGTTACAAATGAGCGTTCATTACTTACGCCGACTGTCCGGTAAACTCCAGCTCTGTTGGGCTTGGCTTATGGTAAAAGACTGGCAGCTTCAGTTCTTGCTGCAATGACAAGCTGGGAACAATCTGTCAACTTCTTAAACATTTCTTTAATGCTATTCGAGTAATATCTTTTGCTTTCAAAGCAGTTATCCTACAGGATCAACACATTTAACAATCTTAAAGAATAATAGAACCTTTTGTGTGGTCAAGATTGAGAGATGATACGTGTATAGAGGAGCTCATTCCAGGTATCAGGCAAGCCAGTCAAGCACCAGTGGAGACAATCAGCATCTCGCATAAACTTTTGCTCCCTCGGGAGTAACTTGACGTGAAAGGAGTTGTATACTGAAATGTGAGCGTCCTTCCGGTATTCAGACAATGTGGTTATATTCAGGAAATCGACCGGTACTTTCATTGACCCTGTAATGTTTACTGCTATACCAAAAAGCTGGCGATTTGTGCCAACATTCACCGGTTTGGAGCTGTTCAGGATTGGGGTAGTCTCCATTGCGCATTTGACACCATCAGGATTGCCCCAGTCCGAGCTCCTGTTTCATTGAACTATGTCAAGTGTTGCAAACTAAGGAAAACAATCGGTGGTTTGTTTGCATTGTATCTGTTTGCGAACTCCTCGAAATGAAGTTGGAATCTTGATGCAAAGAGAATGCTAATGATCAAGAGTCAAGATTGTTGTACCGGACATGGGCTGGAGACATGCTGCTGAAGAAAACATAGGCCTTCTCAGGATCAACATTTTCGTCCACCCATTTGGCCCAAGTCTTCAAAGCTCTTTCATATGCTACTGGCAATTCAATCTCATCGTACTCCATACGCAAATCTGATCGGCTTCTTTTCCATCAATTTCAAAGGAAAACAGATATTGAAGTTGCCCAAGAATGATTCGGAACAAAGAACCTAAAGGATACTTACTATACTTTCATATAAGTAAACTTCATCCACCAAGTACAAGTGCCAAATATAAGGTAGTCAACATTCTTCCAATTATGTCCATGTTTAGGCATTGTCTCTGTCGCAATTATGGGATCCCCTTGGCCGCCCCTCCTATCTAGAGCATCTGAATTGGAATCCACCAGAAATGGTGCCCAGTAAAACTCTATTGTCGCATTGTACTCCTGCACAATCAAGCTTGCCGCTAAATGTAAGTGAAAGAACAAGTTTAGCAGAAATCAGCTATCAGTAATGGACATTTCAGGTTCCAGTAGCTCGTCACACTGTGCCTGCCCTAAGACTTCACTTCCCAGCAGAAATGGAGGACACTTAGAACTTCATTATCTGGTCTATTGTACAAAAGAAGACGTGTTTGATTTGAGAGAGGGAAGAAAAGACCTCAGCTTTGAAGACAGTGAGAGAACTTGAGTAGCTTGTTAAGATCTTCTTGCTTGGAGGAATGGAAGATTGAACCAGACAAATCAAGGATAGCCATTGTTGATGATTCAATGAATCGCCAACAAACATAAGTCTTTTTCCTCGAAGTTTCTCCAGCAAAAGTTTTGCTCTGAACCTTTTGCCCAGATGAAGAAAGGATAATTAATTTCAGCTCTATGTACTGAAAACCGTGAAAGAGGAAACTGGAAACCCTGAATTTGGGTGGAATAATCAAAAGAGCACGTACTTGGGCAAGGAACAGTCTCTGGGCTGCCATCTCCAGTTCTGGTACATGGTATCCTCCCGTCCATTTTCATTGCAAGTCATTGATTCATCTAGAAACTCGCATTCTTCTTCTTTGTAGAGTGGACGAGTCAAGTCGTCGATCACCCACTCTCCTGTGAATATATCGCAGTCCAGTGGTGGCAAAACAACGTTGTCTTCGTCACTCCCCTTGCCACCCAGATCAATGTCACCTTGTTTGCTATTCTCTTGAACCATTTGGTAGCTGTTGTTGGATAGTTTATTCTTTTCAAGCCTTGGAAATGGGGGTGAACTGAAATTAGCATGGTCATCAAACAAAGAGTAAAGCAAGAGAAAGATGGAAAAGGAGACCAGAATTTGGAGGCAATTGTTTCTCTTGCAGACACAGCCTTCCCGATTGGTCATCGCTTTCTTGCAGGAAGCCGTGGGCCAAGAGGTTTCAGTTACAGGGAATGGTGACCATTGGATGAGGTTGGTGTTTAATGCCAACATACACTCTGTCATCTTAATTAGTGCCAATCTAACTCCTTCGGTTGCCATTTTCTGTTGTCTCTTTCTTGAACTATTATAACAGTTATATCGTAATAAATTACTCGTTTTATTTCATATTAACAGAATCGCTAACGTTTACAGGATTGCAGAAACCGCCCCTTTTATGTCGTAATTATAACTTGAAAGGAAACTTATAAAACGGACTTCCCAAGATAATGAAGTTCAAAATTTTTCTTCTGGTCCTACGGAGGAGGGCCGAACGTTATGGGTTACCTACTGGTATTTAAGAAGTGAACCTTGTTAGCCTATCAACAGGAAACTGTGCCCAGAAGTCACTTGCGGGAGAGAAGCTAGCTACTTGGTTTGACTCCACTTGAAGCTTAGACTGTTATTATATGAGTGGAACTTGGTCCAATCTTTGCAGTAATAAGCGCTGTCTTTTTATACGCTTGCGCAATCTTTATCCGGATGGAGTTACTGGTTTTGTTTTTGTACAATCCATTTACTTGTATTGTACCAATTAAATAATTGTCAATGCATCAAATGTTGGGACCAATTAAGGAACACACTCCCCCAAATTCGCAATTCTCGTTTCGATTTCAATGGCATGTGAACATACGGATTTCCAAGGTACAATTCCAAACTGTATGAATTTTCTTTGTGGTAGAAAAAGTGGTTGCATGCAAGGAGTAAATACAAAAGCAAACGTCCATCAATTTGCCCATCAGCTAAAACTTGAAAGGTAGATGATTGCTAAGGATGAGAAATAATATAGGTATAGAGAATCTCGTTCCATGTATCAGGCAATCCAGGTAAACACCAATGGAGACAATCTGCGTATTTTGCTGCATCAGCTTGCTGCTCTGGTGTGAGGAGCTTGTTTTGTCGAGTGGTGTAGATGGAGGTATGAGCATCTTTTCTGTACTCCGAGAGGGCAGTTATGTTAAGCAAATGAACGGGCACTTTCATTGACTGAAACGCATTTCTAGCAACATCATATAGCCTCCGATCTGTGCCAACATCCAACGGAACGTCCATATTCAGAATTGGAGTGGTCTCATTAGCACACTTAATACCACCAGGATTGTTCCAATACAAACTCCTGTTTATTTGAATCCCAAGACCCAAATTTGTATTCCTGTTATTGATTGTAATTCATCAACATAAAGGAGAGACAAAAGAATGTATGGATCCTAGCTTACCGAAAATGAAGAGGAGACATGCTCATGAAGTAGACAGATGTGACATTAGGATCTACGTTTTCATCAACCCACTGGGACACTGTCTTTAAAACTCTCCTGTAAGCTATTGTACGTTCAATATCTTCATAGTGCATAGTACTTTCATCGTCAAATGTTCCATGGTCTCTACCATATGACCAAAAAAAAAATTAAAAATAACAACAACTAATTGCATAATTTTGCTCTGAATTTGGCTCGTGTGCAGTCTTATATTGATCAGAAAGGAACTTACAGGACTTTGATGGTAAGAGAGTTCATCCACCAAATATAGGTGTTGAAGATGAGGTAATCTGCGCCCTTCCAGTTTTCTCCATGCTTTTTGATGGATTCAGGCATGAGTATGCGGTCCAATATACTATGGTTCTCTGGATCATCCGAATTTGATTCCACCAAAAATGGTGCCCAGTGGAACTCCACGGTAGTTTTATAATCCTGCAGAGCAACAATATTAGGAATAAAACGATTGCTGTTGAAGGATCCAAGTTTAGAACTTTTTATCCAACTCCGAATTAAAATTAGACGATGGGGAATCAATTGAAAGGAATAAATAAAATGGAACAGAAAACCACCAAACTTATCAGATTTCAGGGAAATGGTAATAATCTGAAAGGAGAATCAGAGATTGATAGGCGGATTGCGAGGGTGCTTAAATTTTGCTGGCGTAGACAGACGGCAATCGGGGTTGGTAAAGTCTTGGAAACAAGCTTTTCACCATTATTGGAACAAAAAGCTCGATAGATTCGATAGATACCTCGACCCTGAAGACAGAGACAGGTCCTGAATCATTCAGGCTCTTCTTGCCCCGAGCAACTGCTGATTGGATCAGGCAAACCAAAGATTCCCATTGGTTCCTATTCAGCGAGTCTCCAACAAACAAAAGTCTCTTTCCACGTAGCTTTTCAAGCAACAAATTTGACTTAAACCTTACATCCAAAAATGCAATCCAGTAAAGCAGAAAACTTTCAGAATAATGAATAAATATCAGCAAGAAATATGCTTACTTTGGCAACGAACAGTCTTTGGGCTGCCATCTCCAGTTTTGATATAAAGAATCTGGTCTGCCATTCTTCAAACAAGTCACTTGGCGTGATAGAAATGGACAATCCTTCTCTTTGTATAGAGGGCGAGTGGAATTATCAAACACCCATTTTCCTGTAGAAAGATCACAGTCCAATGGTGGCGATATGATGGCATCTTCTTGTGGTGTTTCTTCAGGTACGGTATCCGACAACAGAAACGCTGACTTCAAGTTCTGGCTGTACGGAGAGGACTTGAGGAGTACCAAGAAAATCATCACAAGTACAGGATATGCTGTGCATTTATAGTTGAATCTGCCGAAGCATTTGATTAGAATCATTCAGTCTAATTGACGGCGCAGTAAAGTCGAAGGGATATGTGGGAGGAATGGAAGCCTAAACCCAGGAAAGAGCAGTCTCTGTGAGAGAACGAACGAATACCATGGTTTTGACCGTTAGTCCTTAGGTAGCCTATACTTTTCTAACTAATATGGGTAAGAAAAGCGATTGCGTGTCAGTCGCCGTCTCTGATCTATTTCTCCTTTTCTATACCATATTTTTTAGTCCACGAGATATTTTAAGAAAATTTTAATTATAAAAAGTTACCTTTAACTCATTTATATTCAGGTTAATTTTTGCTGACATCAGGTTAGTCTCTAAGAAATAGAAGTAATAATCAAACAGATTTTTCCATTCCTAAAAATTCCAATACCATATTAATACATAATATCTGATCCCGTTAGTTGGCCTAATCACATCTTAATGGATATACAGTGTTTCGTTATGGTGACAATGAGATCCGTCATGATCAAAGCTCGTGGCTTTGTCTACTCCTTATTCCTTAACTCTGAATTCTCCGTCTGGTGTAAACCGAAAATTTTCAATTCTAAGCCTGTTTATTAAAAAACAGAAAATTCAATGTTTAAAAACCAAAAAAAATATAAACCTACCAATTAAAAAATTTTAAATTTAAAAGTCTTATCTCATATTAGATAGTCATAAAGTCATTAAAATAAAATAAAATTTAAAAATTTAAGAGACAATAAAAGTAATTTATATTTATCTATCAAAAAATTTAAATGGTGTGTTTGGTAAACAATTGATAAGTTATTTTTTAACTGTTTGACCCATAGAAAAAAAAACTATTTATTTGCTTGGTTATGAGTTGGCTAATTCAACCCAACCAGCTAATTTTTTAAAATTCCCTTAAGTGTAGCGTTTAAGGTTAGCTGTTTACTTAATGACAGTATTATCCTCCACTTTACTCTCTACTTTTAGTTTGTGTGCTTTTAAAATTGGTTTTTTTAATCGTACAATTATGTCGTGAAGTTTGGAAGAATATAATATAACGGTTAATTAAACTTTTTAATCTTATTTAATTTTATAATATTAGTTTACATTTAAAAATACCATAATGTTAAGTTTTTGAACATAAAGAGTCATATTAAATTAATATTTTTAGAATATAACTATTATATGTCGTATCTGTGTCATATTATAGTTATAGTTTTTTAATTTAATAAATAATAAAATTCATACATATTATATGAAAAATAGTAATATGATGTAGCTCGCTGCATCATTCATATTAATAGAAAATTTAATGTTGAACTATTATTATTATTATTATTATTATTATTATTATTATTATTATTATTATTATTATTATTATTATTATT
>JANZXR010000172.1:13410188-13422125 GCA_027575705.1 Erythroxylum echinodendron
CTATGACTAGGAATAATTTAGATACTGACATAATTGCACATGATAGGAATCTCAGTAGTATGATCACATCATAATTTACTTCATGCTATGTCATATATCATGGACTTCATTAGTTTACTTATAGATCAATATTAATTCATAAATAATGAACACCAAATTAATTAAATATGCTTTTTTTATTATTGAAAATAAAGTATGTACACAACTTTATACTAAACACACTAAAGGTGATTGCTTTTAAGGCACTACTCTAACATGTATGTGTGAATTAAGAAATGTCATGACATTTATGATTGGATATGTTTGTAAATGAAATGGGCCAAAATAAATATTGGTTTGCTTAAGATGTGTTTGATGCCTGAAAAATTGTAATGAGCTGATTTGATTGTCTTTATATGCCATCGTTGTAGAGTATGTTCTCAAATATTTGTCGGTATGTTCGGGCATATGCTCTATGAGATTTGTATGTTATAATTTCAATATGTTGCAACGTGGACCACTCATGAATCATGACCTCATTTCATAAAGGAGCAGTGGAATTTCTTAGTGGATTTCTACACAACACAAATCTTCTCTGCTAATGTATCCAACTGGAATAAGACGACCTTTGGTAACATTTTTCATCGAAAGAGAAGAGTACTTACAAGACTGGCTAGGCTACAGAAAGTTCTGTCTCTCCGCACAAGCAAGTGACTACAAAAGTTGGAACTAGAATTAAGGGAAGAATTTGAAAGAATCCTCACACAAGAGGAGCTGCTATGGAGACAAAGGTTGAATTCAGATTGGAACTCTTAAGGTGATAAAAATACTGCTCTTTTCCATAAGCTAGTGGGAACTAAGAAGAAGAAAAATAAAACAGTTAAAAAATCCGCTTGTCAAACGGATCTTGGTGCTCGAACGTAACTAGCTGATCCTCAAAGACGAGTAGCATCCTTTTTCAGTAAACTCTATACAAATGAAAACTTATAAAATTTGTATGACATAAGGTCTTTAAAATATAAGATTTAAGAGTTATATCTAATTAATATGTTTAAATTCATATTAATTTAATATATATTTAATTATAATTTATAAATCTAAAATCAATTTGGTTACAACTTAAAATTTTACAGTACTTTAATAATAAAGGTTGAAAGAACTAAATTACAAAATTCTGAGCCGAACTTACCATCGAAATATGGCCTCAAAACTCTAGCAAACTTTACCTACCTCTTTAGTTTGCAGTTACTACGAACATTACAACATTTGTAATATGGTCCTTCAAAGCTTTTTTTTCTACCCCTTTTTTCTGAAGTATATTCTCATTTCAGGGATTAGTAGCTACACTTTCAGGAGACTCAAAATGAAGGGAAACGTGCATTTCTTCAATAAAAGCAATCACCTTTCCTCTCCAACTTAGCGCTTTAAGCTAATCATTTTGATGTTTTATTTCATATTTTCATTAGCCTTTGACCACATGCAGGGGCGCATCTCTCTTTCAGTAATAATAATAACATTCGTCCAAGGATGCAAGTAATGTTTTCGTTTGATGGAGCACGTAAGAGTCATAAAAATTATGTATACACTGTACTTTTGTATTCACTATTTGCTTTATTTCGTTCTGGAAAGGTGAATTATACAATTCAAATAAGTGTATACAATTGTTCAAATGTTTCCTCAATTTAGAGGATACTGCACAAAAAGTTGAAAAATTTAAAGTGGGGCAAACAAAAACTGGACCACTAAGGTGAGAAGAACGGAAAGGGTAAATAAAGAGAAAATTACGGACAACATTAACCATGAAAAGAGAGAGAAAAAAACAAATCCCACTTTGGTCAGGATTTAGAAATGATACGAGTGTAAAGGAACTCATTCCAAGTATCAGGCAACCCTGGAAGACACCAGTGAATACAATCAGCGTACGTTGCCGGATCGGCTTGTTGCTCCAAAGTCAGCATCTTGCCCTGTCGGATAGTGTAGACAGAGGTATGAGCATCTTTTCTGTACTCTGAAAGAGTGGTGATATTGATAAAATGGACAGGCACTTTCATGGACTTGGTCACGTTTGCTGCAATGGCGAAAAGCCGACGGTCTGTGCCAACGTTTAATGGCGTTGTTTGGTTGAGAATTGGAGTTGTTTCCTTTGCACATTTTATGCCATCAGGATTGTCCCAGTCCAAGCTCCTGCATAAAGACAAACATAAACAACTTTACGGTTGGCTAACGACCGGAGACAAACCAAACCATGGTTACAGTACCCAAGGCCCACTGTCAACTCCCAATCTCACCCAATACCTAAACTTGGCATCCATCTTATTGGTACGATTAGAAAATAAAGAGGTTAAACCTAACGCCTTTAGGGGTCATTATATTCATTAAGGAAAGCTTAAACAATGATGATAATGTCAAAGATTAATTTTTCTTGATAATTAATTTATAAATATGCCATGCTTTTATTGCATATAGCAGGACGTTACTTTGTATCGGAAGAAAAGCTTCACATACAGCCAATATGATAAGAGGAAGGAGATAGAAATGATACTTTAGATTTGGACATTACTTGATGTGTAGGGGAGACATGCTACTGAAGAACACAGTAGTACGACTGGGATCCACATTCTCGTCCACCCACTTAGACCAGGTCCTCAAAACTCTTCCATATGCTACTGGCCGTTCAATCTCATCGTACTCTGTGGACCCTTCATCGAAAGATCCACGTCTGTGTAATCGTCAAAACCCAACATATCAACCATTGTGATAACATACTTGTATATGTCAACTCACTGAAGTATTTGCTGTTAAAAAGAAAACACAAGGCAACTCACAGAACTTTCATGGAGAAAGAATTCATCCACCAAATGTAAGTGTTAAAAATGAGGTAGTCTACATTTTTCCAGTTGCCAGCGTGCTTGTTGATGGACTCTGGCATGATTATTCTATTCACGATGCTATGCATGTTGGGATCATCAGAATTTGACTCCACCAGAAATGGTGCCCAATAGAACTCTACTGTGGTGTTGTAGTCCTGCATGACAAATATCAAGACAATTATTTCTTTCTTAAAATCAAGGTTCCAACGTTGGTCCTGTTTCTGTTTTCTTTATCAGTTTTTAACTTTGATGGAAGGAAAGAATCTGTATGGCAGCTAATATAACTTTCAGTGTAACTATCCAGAGCTACATAAGAGGAACCTATCAATTTTGTAAAATTATAAATGTGAAAATTTTAATACGCCCTATTCCAAATTGTTCCATTTATAAAAAATTGTCTCAAAAAATAATGAAAAGGATATCTGAGTTTATGGGCTAAAAATCATCAACATGATGAACGGTGCAAAACATTGAAATGCTGGACATATTTTGTCTAGGAAATCAACTTATTACCCACCATATATTTTTCTTTTGTTTGTGATGAGAAAGAGACAAAGAAAGGAGAGAGACAGAGAGTGAAGGTACCTCAATCCTGAAAATGTTGAGTGATCCTGTTTTGTTTAAGCTTTTCCTTCCAGGAGGAATTACTGATTGAACAAAACAAACCATTGATTCCCATTGGTTCCTATTCAACGAATCTCCTACGAACATAAGCCTCTTGTTTCTCAGTTTGTTCAGCAATAGCCTTGGCTTGAACCTGGAACATACATGTAGCGGAAAGAAGAAACCATCAAATCAAGAATGTTTATGAGTACTTGCTCAAATTCAATAATCCTTTTAAGTGATTTCCTAGTACCCAAAAGAACGAATCTTTATAAGTACTTACGCCGGTAGCGTACAATCATTAGGTTGCCATTTCCAGTTCTGATACAAAGAATCTTTTCTTCCATTTCTCATGCAAGTCACTTGCTCTGTCAAAAACTCGCATTCATCTTCTTTATACAGTGGATGTGTCACGTTGTCAAAAACCCACCTTCCTGTGAAAAGATCGCAATCTTCTGGTGGCAATTCAACTTCTTCTTCCTCTTCCTCAATAACTGGCAAATCGATCTTATTATGATAAACTTCTCTTGACAAACTAGACTTCAAATAATCGGATTCTTGACTTCCCTGATCAGACTGATCCACCTGAGGCTCTTCAAGTGAAGTTCTTGAGTTTATTGAAGCAGCAATTTCCTGGTCCTCAATATTCTTGATAGTTTCTCGAGCTGGGGAGGCTCGTTTTGATGGCTCTTCTTGGATTTCTTGAGATTTAGGCCACGAAAACGGAAACTCGGCTATTGACTTAACGTCCTCATTGTACATGAAGACCCCAAAGAGAAATATAGAGAACACCACAACAAAAACGGAGAGATTGTTGCTTTTCCTCTGCTTCATGGCTACTGTAACTGAGGAGAGAAGAGGTGATTTCCTTCTTGACGGGTGCATGAGAATGGCAGTGATGGGGGAAGAGAAAGGAGAGAGTTTGAAATATAGAGAAACATTGAACAAGAAAAAGAAATAGAGATAGAGAGATTAAGAATTGCATTAGTTTTCTTAGTGTTTGGTTTGATATGGGATTTGGTGGGATGGAATTTTCTTCAACTGGCTAGGCTTCTGGTGGAGGGAGAGCTGTCTTTCTCAACATTTTCGTTTATAATCCTATATTGCTAAATGCTTCTTACTCTAAGCTTTATGTCAATATCAAAAGAAACCAGAAGAGGCACAGATGAGTGATTTCAAAGCTTCGTCTAGTCTGTCTCAATCTACCAGATATTAGTTTAATTGATGTGAATTGCTCTTATAGGTTCCAACTTTTGTTAGCACATACAAGAATTATATAAATTTATTATTAATCTTTGCGCATGGTACGAAACATGTTAGTTTATGGAGCAAGTGAGGACAGGATTTTTGATGTAATTAACTGTCAGCTATGTTAGCAGCTGTTTGACCTAACGGATGGAAGCCACGGAATTCCCTAACTCATTACAATTAAGGATAGATAGTATAGTTGTTGCAGTAGGCATTTTTCTCAGGATCTAAAACAAGCCTGCAACAATAAGATGATGGCAGAGGATAGCTCCATTTCCCTTTTTGTTACAAATCTTTTTCAGTTATTTATATGAACCTAAAACTAGTTTCCAAATGAAGTCAAGCTTTTTTCTCAAGAAAATCAATTGAAAGGACAATTACGTGATGTTCCAAACATTCCATAAATTTTCCGATTACGGTTGGTGGGCTGGTCAATGTTAAAGTTGGTTTAAGTAAACTCCGAACTGCAAGCATTGAACTTCTACGTTTCGTTTTAACCCGAGATTATGGAACACCGATGTGAGCTTTCTCCGTCATCAACAACTATATCCCAAGTCAGTTGATGCATTGTTAAGGCTCTTTACTATTAATGATGATTTTGTATTTAAAGGGCCATACCAATCAAAATTATTAGTAGCTTTATCATTGAGAAAAGTAAAGGCTAAGGCACCTGCCCATTTGTACCGAGTACACCAAAACATGATGATGTTCTCTACTTGCTCACTCTCACTTCTTTTAGGAATCTCGTTTTGCTTTCTTTCCAAGCTAAGGCAAGTGTGCATACGGAGGAGCTTCACCTGCAAAATTACGGTCACTGTCAGTTTGTTCATATATCTCCATTTTCCTTATTTTTGTTTTTCTTTTTCTTTGGTCAGTCCTTGATTTGAAATGGGCACTCCAATTTATATTTGAACAAATTTGACCACAAAGGCTTGGCAGGGAGAATACCGGATTCGAATTCCATATACAATACAATGTTGATATCTCCTCCACTAAACATCAAAAAGTTTTCGACTACACGAGCGCCCCAAAAGGCTCATTTCAATTGCAGAAAGCATAGGATTCGTGGTGAAATCATTAAAGATCCTTCATAACCATCACTTGATATTACAACATTCAAGATATAATTACAAAAATAACTGCAAGCAACTCGAGAGAAGGCACAACTATGCTAATGTTCCAGAAATTAAGATCCAACATGAACAAAGAAAAAAAGAATATGGCCAAGAAACTAATGATAATCTAGATACGATATCTATCAAGCGGGTCCTTGAAGAGGAGGGGTTCATGGTACACTCTCCAAGCATAATCTTCGAAGACGAAAGGCCCAAACAACCTCTCTTCCTTCTCTACAATGCTTCCATGGTTCTGTTCTTCATCTTCTTCTTCTCTGATATTCTGCTCATAGGCGTGGCAGCAGGGGACGGCTTTAGGAATGAGGGTAGACACGTTGGTTTCTAAGGGGAGAGTTAACAAGAAGGTCATCGACACGCAGCGAGAGGTGCTGATGTCATCTTCCAAGCATATCACTGGCCTGCCTCTCACTTTCTTCAACTTCCCATTAGTCCACACCTGCCATTTTAATTCAAGACCACGTCTTCTTTAGTTCTCACAAGTCAAATGATTCTAGTACAACCTGAACATATACAAAGACTCTTCGTGAGAAGAAATTGACTTCCATAATGGGTATGGCCGCTTCCCTATTGCCTATAGATGAGTCAGGTTCTACGCCCGTAAAGACTGAATGGTAACTTAACCATGATGAGCCCAAGGCACCTAGCCCAACAAATTGGACAAGGATTGTCTCGCCCAACCATGATGAGTTCACACACGACGCGGAATCTGAACATTTGTTTGAATCATTGACAGGGTTGTCAGTTGGCACGGACTTTGCAGGCACCAGTTAGTCAGAAATTATTTCTCGAGAATGGGTATTAAAGAAATTTTTTAAGTGACTCCATATTTTGTCATGTATTATAATTACAATACAATTTCTGTCATGCACCATTAGAATTTCAAGGGTGGAGTAGGCCCTGTCTTGTCATCTCGGGCTACGCTACGGATTGGGGTGTATTGATTCAATTTTACGGATTCAAATTTTTAAAGGATGAGATCTTTCTTACCTATTATTTTGTACTAATTTTATTCCACATAATTTAATCTATATAAATATATAGGACACATATGAAATCTGAAGACTTATATGGATAAGATCGCTTATAAAAGATCTGGTTTCAATTTTCAATGCCTTTTTTCTGTACCTTCTGATTCAATAGCACCTATTTCATGTGCTAAAAAATATCTAACCATATAATAATTAAGAAAGAGAAAAATTGAAAGTACCAGACATTATTGAAACAAAAGGCACAGAAAAAAATGGTACCGAAAATTTGAATCCTAATTTTACACCATTCCAATACAAAGGGAGACAATTCTTTTTAGCGTAAAGTAAACACAATGTCAGACGTTTGATCTTAACTATGTTACCCTTTCCCGAGAAAGCCAACCTTAACCCTTACCCACCATTTCACGCGTATGCTTTTGCCGCCTGATTAAAATTAGATACATTTACTAAGATTAGCAATCCTATGAACACCCGTGACCCATCTCTATCCTCTGCCACAAAAATCGAAGTGAAGCATTTGTTATCCAATAAAATATCTGGGGTTGGAGCTAATTAATTATTTTAGATCATAGTGTTCAACATCATATACCAACAAAAAAAAAAAACCTGAAACGCACCTGAGCAATATCTCCGATGGTGACCATTATTGAATCCACTTGCGGTGACACTATTGACCGCCCTCAGATCTCCTGGCCCTGGTAATCTGGCCCTAATCTGTGCCAGTAGATCTCAGCTATTTATTTAGGTGAGACCCACCTAAGTGGATGGCTGAGATACACTGGCACAGGTTAGGGCCAGAGTACCAGGGCCAGAGGATCATGTCACCCCAAATCTCCTAGAACATAATACTTCTGGCGCCGGATTTGATACTGTAACCCGAGTATGTATGGGTATAACCCACCTGATATCACTGGTATGTCCTTGTACGAGCTCCCATGCAACAACATTATTGAACGAAACCGGGTCGGGTCCATTCCTATTGGGTTCTCAAATCCCATTACAGTTGAGAGCTTTTCAACTATCTCCAAACCCAGTTTCTCCAGAGCCCGAGTCAACTCATGCAGAGAAGCCAATCTCAACTCTTTTGAATCACTGAAACACTTTTCTTCCAACCAAAACAACTCACCGTTTCCGTCCTCGTTGTCTTCAAAACCCAGAGGCCAGTTTCTGGGAAAATTCAATTCTTTTTCGTTTTTAGAGAGATCAAAGAGCGAGAACGCTTCTGACTCGGCCGAGTAAGCGAGTTCGGAAGGAACATCATGGCTAATGAGTTCAAAGAAACCCTTTTCGGTAGAAGTTGACATCAAAAGATCGGCGGAGTTAGTGTCAGCGAGAGAGATCACCGGCAAAAACGCCGATGTGGCAGTGGACCGACGAGTAGGAAGGGAGAGATTCGGAGGGAGGCGGTGGAGCAGACGTGAGAGAGCGTCTGCGGCAGCTCCGGCCGTGACTTGCTGGCTCTTACCTTGTACCGACGGAGATGGGGGAGGAGCAGCGGTGGCGGCGCTGTACATGGTGGTAGTATGCAGCTGCTGGCGTTGCTTGTCAGCTGAGAAAGCCATAATTTGTTGACAACGAGAAATAGAACATCAAGGCATCGCTCACATCATTATGTTTATTTATAGAGTGAAAGTTGTAATTCGTCTCTCACGTGTGGCCATTAATCCAAACTTAATTAGCTCTGAGTCGGAGTTGTAAGATTAGTGATTAGGTATTTTTAACGATAGTGTTGGAGAACATGATGCGAGTTGCCGCATTGAGATGGATTCTGAAAATCCTATGAATGTTTAATGTTGATTTGTACATTAGTTTAGTTGGATATTTTCAGGGAAAAAAAAAACTTGTCAAATAATCTCTTCCAGGTTTTACTTAACATGTAACATGTTTTTCGTCTAAAATAAAATATTAAAAGAAACTACTAGTAAATGCTAATAATGTAATGCGTATTGCTTTTTTTTTTTTGGAAGGAAAATAACAACTAAAACAAGCTATCTTCGAAGTCAATCTAAGAAACGAAATCCTTGCTATATCTTCTAGTATGATAGAAGTACATCCTAGAGGTGTAGTGGTAAGTGGAGAGACACCTAAATTGTAAGAGGATGCATAATTCACTAGCCAATCTGTACAACGATTGCCTTCACAAAAAATATGACGTGTCTTCACCTACCAATCTCGCACTAGTAGGTCTCGAATATAAAATGCCAAAGGATTCAAAGATGCGAGTAGTTTATCCGGAGAGGAGATGAGATGCACAACAAGGAGTGAATCCACCTCTAATTCTACTTGCCAAATGCCAAGATCCTAAGCTAGAGATAAACCAGTAAATACTCCCCAGAGCTCAGTCGAAAAGGATGAGCAATTACTAATGTTCTACCCAAATCCTGCAAGCCATAAACCAAAAATATCTCGTATCAACCCACCTGCCGATGCAGAGCTCGACGAACTACTATAAGCTCTATCGGTATTTAGCTTGACCCAACCTAGAGGAAGTTTTGCCTATCCAATAAGCTGATCCCTCTTTACGCCAGAAATTAGATGAACATTACGGAACCAAGTATTAGTTTTATGAATCCATGCAACATAATCCAGAATGAGGAATTTAGGCGAACTTAGCCAAGTAAAATTCTCTTCAAAAAGGGTTTTATTCCTCCAAGACCAAAGGAGCCAGCATGCAACCCCAAAAATAGTGGACCATTGAAACCCGTCTATCATGGTAGTATTACAGAGATTACTGGACAGCCAATCCGTAAGACTCATATCAAAAAAATTGGTCATAAGTTGTCGAAGAGGAAAGACAAACCAAATTACGCGGGCCTTAGGACAGTCGCACATCACATGCAGAGAAGATTTTATCGATCCGCAACAGTAGCAATTATTATCTGTAGAAAGATGGCGGATGACTCTTTGCTGGTTCGTTAAGAGGGCATTCCTAGAGAGAAGCCAAAAAAAAGATCGAATGCGCTAAGGGCCATTCCAGCGCCACAATAATTTCCAAATACCACCCTCAATAGAGTTCTCGTGTCCCTCGATCAAATTATAAGCAAAGGCTGTTATGAAGCAGCCATTATCTGAACCCCCCAATTTAATTTATCTGGACCCGACGATGTGCGAGGGGGAGGGATGGCCGTGATATAATGACATACATTAGTAGGAAGCCAATGTTGAAACGATCCCCAATCCTAATTGCCTGTAGCGTCAACATATTGATTAACATGGAGGGAATAGATGTCATCATGTAAATCATTAAGGAGATAGTTACAGAGTGGACCCAAATCAGCTACCCAAGATTCCACCCAGAACCCCACTAATGAGCCATCACGAAGTTTCCACTTCAGACCCTGCAAAACGTATTTCCAGGCTGCTTTAATGCCTCTCTAGACCATGGAGCCTCTCTTAGCGTTAAACTCAGTCGGTATTGCTTTTGAATATATTAAACTTTTAACTTAATTGACATCTTTAAACCATTAACTATTAGATATTATATTATAATCATGGTGAATGTATCACTGCAAGAAAATAAAACATTACCAACGGAATATTACCGGCGGAACACATTCCATTGGTAATTAACGACGGAAATAGACATTCTGTCGGTAATGTTAGGGGATTTACTAACGGACATAACATTCGTCGGTAAATGTAGAGGGAAAATATACCCACTAGTTTTCCGCCGTATTATAGCGACAAAATACAAAATTATGTCGCAAAATTAGGCGGCAACAAATGGCAGGGAATATGGCGAAATTGAATACCAACAGAACCACTTTTCCATCAGTAAAATACCGACAAAAAAAGTGTTCCGTCGGTAAAAGTGGAATTGTTCATAGATAAAACGACGTCGTCTTGTTTTAATTCAAATGATGTCATTTTTGGATCATCATTTTTAACGTGACCCCTTCCCCTCGCTATTTTTCTTTCCGACGTCTTCTCTGTGATTTCGTTGCTTCCATCCTTGATTTTTGCTTGGTTTTGGTCTATCGTGCATTATTTTTAGGTAACATCTCTATTGAGTTTATTTTTCTCCAAAAAATGAAGGTCTTAGATGCTTATATATATGTATGCAGTGAGTGGGTGTTAGGTGGTGGGTTTTGTAATGATTGTTAGTTTATGTATTTTTTGTTGAATTGTTGGTTTATTTGTTATTTAAATGTGTTATTGTTGGTAGATAATGAAAAAATGTAGTTGTTTTGTTATTAGTTAGAGATAATTCAGGTGCCTATGAGTTCTTTGATAAAATGTCTCTTAGAACAAATCATTTTAAATCCAAGTTTAGTATAGTAGGAAAGACACTAAACCAAAATGAAAATGAAAAAGAACATTTTAACTTAGCATCAGATTTGTAAATAAAATGTATAACCTCATAAGCAAATTGATTAATTTGAAATAATAAAGAATAATAATTCATGTTAATTTAATTATATCAAGAGCAAAGAAGTTTAGTTCATTATATATCTTTAGACACAATATTTAGACATAGAAATAAAAAATATGTAGACGCTTAACTGTAATACCTCGAACAATGGTTAGATTAACTTATCACTTATAATTGAATGCATTATAGGTGACGTTAGAATCCTAAGTAGGGGTAAACTTAATCTAGTGAATCTTTGAAGCTAAAAAGGAGATCATAAAGAAATACAAGACAAGATATTTTAAGGTGAGCTAAGTTAATGACCATAGATCTATAGTTGATCCCTTATGAAGAGAACAATATGATAAATCAATTATCCAAGTGGGAGCCTAAGAAAAGATGGAATCTCCTGGTAAGAAAATTCAAGGCCTATATATTTGAAAGTCCAAGTAAGCAATATCAAACAATTGGAGGATAAGTGGATAAGAGAGATTTGAAAATATGTACAATATGGAAAAGTTACAAAGGATATTAAGGAGACAAGTAAGGGTTAGATGCAAGGTTGTAAGGTCCATTTTAATAAATAAGAAACATTATTGTAGATATGTCATATATATCAAAGCATAACTTTGGAAACTTTAAAATACTCTTTACTTATAGCTTGTATAAACCTTGGAAAAAGGCTTGCAAAATATATCAAATCAAGCATTTATATTGTTAAGTAAAGTAGGATTCCAATTAAACTTCTATACAAGAGGTTA
>JANZXR010000172.1:13422225-13445770 GCA_027575705.1 Erythroxylum echinodendron
ACACTCCTTATTTCTATTACTCATATTCTTTCATTTTACTTCTAGAAGTAGAAAAATCATAAGCAAAGAAATATTTTAAAGTGTGTAATAGATGAAATATTTCCAAATTACTTCTCTTATAGCATCCTTCCTTTTAATGTTTAGGTAAGCAATATGTTTTATAAGTACACTAAACTATTGACTACCCAAAATTTTGTTAAAATATTTTTTCTATCATTATGCTTATAGTCATTTCCATTGTATTTTCTTTCTTTGTACCATACTAGTTTGTTGTAAAGTGTAAGATGTTTCCATTTAATGCTTTAAACTTCTTATAACATAATATATGGGGGTTATTTTCTAGCTTGAGATCCATAAAGAAGAGGTTAATTTCTTTTCTTTTTTATCTTAAATTTTATTAATTATAACAGATTCTTATTCTCATTCTTATTCTCAAATTTTAATAAAGGATCGAGAAATGCCATCAAATTTAACTAATACAATTGATCTTATTTTCTTGACAAATATTAGAATAAGTGTATTATATTAAATATTTCATATTCTTTTTCGCAGGCCCTATATCTTGTTAAAAAGCGTCGCTCATTTTTCTTCTTTATAGTCTAAAGTTATCTATCCATCTAGGTTAGTCGTCCAACTAATGTTTATCATATGTATTGCTTTAATAATACGATTATAATACCTTTGGATTTTGTGTGAATGCAAATGAGGTCTTGATTTTGTGTTGTTGTTTAGAATATTCTTATAATCATTGATGAGTTTTTATGTTCTTCTTTAATAGTCTAAGTATTTACTGTATGTGGAATGAGCTTGAAATGTTATGGATGATTTGAGACACATATGAACCTAAATTAAGGTAATCCAATGTTTAGAATTCATTCCAGCATTCCCTATTTTAAACAACTAAGGTCTTATTTGGTAACCAACAATGAAGTAATTGGAATGAAAAAATATGAATAGAAATAGAAATGAAAAGTGAGAATCAGAAAGGAAATAAAATTACTGATTATGTGTATTTGGTATACAAGCACCAAGAATGAGATTATAAAAATTAATAGTTATACCAATATTTGGTATCAAATATTAAGAACGGTTACATACAAGAGAAATATTTGGTTTTTTTTACTTATATTTAGTTATTATATATATTTTACATAGTTAATTATAATATTTTATATTTTATATATGATTAAAATTTTAATGATTTATATTATAATATTATATTATATTATGATTAATAAAAAATTAATTTTTAAACAATTATGAATAATTTTTTGAAAAGAATAAAAGTATCAATAAAACAAAATAAAATAATTATTAAATAAATTAATATAAAAGATAATTTTAATGATAATATTCTGATAATGATCAATATCTTGATAATATTTTGACAATAATATTATAATAATATCTTTATCTCTTATTTCTAATTTTTTATTACCGCATATACCCACCAACAAAATGATTTTAATTTACAATTAAGTCATGATAGCGATAAATCTATGTTTGTAATTAAATATTATATTCAACAAATAAATTATTTCATTTTTAATATATTGTATAAAATATTTAAATCAAATTGTAATATTTCTAAAAAATTCAATCAAATATTAATTTCAGGTTGAAATATGCCACCAAAGAGAAGACAAGATATGATGTGATCAACATTCAGATCACGATTCGGATGTACTTACTGTACAGGTGAAGCATCTCATAGTGTAGTAGCTAGAGCTGAATCACCTCCTCCCCCTCTAGCTACTACACTTGTAGATGAGGCCTCACCTTCCGTACTTGCGATTACACTATCCACCATTCCTATATCATTCACTACCCTTATACCAACAGAGATATCAAGCATAAACAATGAAGATGAAGGAGGCGACTGCCAGTCCGGAGCTAAGGGACCTGATGTAAGAACTTACATCACAATTGTCAATAATATGTAAGTGAAAATACATAAAACACTATATGTTTATAATTAAGTTATAGGTCTAAATTTTAAAAAGATATAAATTTATTTGTTTTTATATTAGGTTGATTCCTTCTAGACTATGCTTAAAAAATATGACGTCCAAATTCAAGGAGAAGATTGATCTTGAGGGTCATGTATGGAAGAATATCTCTCAGATGACAAAGTAATTTTACTATTAGGAGTTTGAGGTACAAAAATTATTATTATCTATTTTAATTAACAGTTTTATACATTAATTAGATGTTTTTTCTTTTGTTTCAAAAAGATTTTTTTTAGATTCTCAATTTGACGCGATCATTTGTAGAGTATAGGAGAGACGAGTACACGTTATCGAGACTTTGTTGTTGCAATACATAGGGCTAGTGTATGACCGCTTTACATTTATGAAAAATATGGAGTCGTTGGCAACAGCATTGGATATCACCTAAGGCAATGTTCATTTCAGAGTGTAATTCGACCAACAGAAGAGGAGGATCGAGGGAAGAGAGTCTTCTCATACATACGAAAGGATCTATTACCCATCGCGAGCATGCAGAGAGACTTGTAAGTATCTAAACTTTAGATTTATAATTCTGATTTCTTTACTTTACTGTATTTCAATTAAAATTGGTGTGTGAATTTTGGAATGAAAATATGTTTATTATGGAGAATGATAATGTTATAAATGTTTGGTTCCATATATGGCTATATTGTTGAGTTATTTTCTTTGCTCAACAGGAGGTAGATATCATAAAAATGAGGAAAACTCTGCTGAAATTTTTATAAATTCTAATTCACTTATAACATTTTATTCTTATACAGGAAAAGTCTATAGGCATGAGGCCTACACCCCGTAAGCTCTTTTTGCACACTCACACTAAGAAGCATGAAGGTGTGACATTCATCAACAACCATTGTAGAGAACTAAATGTATGTGAAATTTATGGTTTAATATTAATGCTTAATAATTGTCACTTACTAATATAAACATTGTCTTCTAATGTAACCAAATACAAGAAAGCATTCAACGACAGTCTCAGTAGTCTGAAGATGTGGATGAGACTGAAACCTATCTTCATGCAATTGGTGGTATGGACCATTATGGAAGGATATTCGCCTTAGATTCATTTGCGAATACATGTTATTCACAATCCTCCACGTCCAGTAAAGCATCATCTCATAGGCAGTCCACAACCAATCAAGTCCAAAAGCTTCATAGCACAATGCAGACATTGATGGTGATGGAGTACCTAACTCAGCTCCGTAATGAGGTGGATGAGTTGAAGGGTAAGGATAGCACCTCATCACACCAATCAGAGCATCCACCGTCACCAGATCAATAGTGTACTTTTGGTCATTTCATTTTAATTACAAGTACTTCTTATGTACAATGTAATGTTTTTATTATCAATTAAGATATTTTTAACTTTATATCATTAATCAAATTTCTATTTAAACAAATTAAATGTATACTATTAAATTTATAACCGTTTAAATTATGCGTTAACCATAACATCTTCAAATAAAATTATTGACAGTATATTATTAAAAAAAATTTCTGGTTCAATTACTGATAGAAATTTGTTGTTCCATCTGTAAAATTTACTATTTACCGACAAAAAACAACTTACTGTTAGTAATCACCGATGAAATAATCAATTCCATTGGTAACTTCATCGACATAATTAATATAACCTTCGGTAATGTTTTAACAAGCTTACTGATAGAAACTAAAACCCGTCTGTAAATATGCCAACGAAATCATATTGACCATCAACGTATTTACTGACAGTCAACATCAAAAAAACTGTCGGTAAATTTACCGACAGACAACTAAATATCCGTCAGTAACTTTATCGAAAGAATTATGTTTTTTGTCGGTAATTATTAACTACGATCGTTTTTATGATGTTTTTGTTCATCGGTCGCTAACGTGACTTACCGACGGAATGTTTACGATTTCATTCACTAAATAACATTTTTCTTGTAATGTATGACCATGTTGAATAAAAAGAGAAAATCATATAAGATGGTAAAACTATTGATTTTCCATATAAAAGTATCACAATTATGTTAGGAGGTAGATATTGTTATTAGTATTTAATTGTGTACTTTGGCAAGATTAAAAAACTTAAAATATGCTTGTACAGGACTTCTTCATTTATTTAAAATACGGCATTCTAAATTAAACACCTCCAACAATTACCTTGTTGACATGGTTGATGTTATGCTAATTACACAAAATCCCAAATCCTATCCATACTTTTTTAATTAAATAAATATAGCATTTCATCATATATTATTCTATCATTTTTATAAAATTATATTTCAAAAACATTATAATCGATTTGTTCTTATTACAATATATTAAATTTATAATTAAATTCTATGATACATTATTAATTAACTAGTCAATTATATAATTCTTTTGATGAAATTAAAATTAAGACCGCATAATCCCTAATGTATTTAACTTTTTCTTTTATTATCTATTGTGGATGAATGGTTACTAACAGAAAATATAATTCGAGGGAATATTTTTGTTGTTGAGGTCTTATTGTGGAGCATATTGTTTGAAATTTCAAGGACAATACTATTACGTTTCAAAGTTTAGCATCCAATGTCAACATTTGTGTATAAGGCTATAGCCACTAACCACCCAGAGTGTTCACGGAATTTCAAACAGAAATAATGAATCAATGACATGAACGTCTATTAATGTTGATATGGCCATAATACAAGTATATGTACCCCATCCATAATCAATTGTTACGACAAATTCCCTGCCAAACAAGAAAACTTCCAAAAAGTTAATGAATAGATAACTCATAATCCAAAAATCCAAGATATATGACAATATCTCTTTGTATTGTTTTTTTAAGCAACTACTACAGAATAGTATCCACGTATCAAATTCATTATACCCATTAATATATTACCAAATTCTAAGATTGCTCCATATAATTAACTCAAAACACAAACATAAACGAATATTTTTTTTGCAAGTCTTTGGGTGAAACCGATTTAAACACAAATGCGAATTAGACCGTATCTCATTCTAGAAATTAGGAGTGAGGATATGAGTTTAAAATATGATCATAAACAAGTCAGTAAGATCTACGACATGAGGATATGGGCATGGAAGAGGTCGTATATTAGTGTGTAAAGAATTACGAGCATTTACTATTTGGAGACACTGGCATGTTAGAGCTTGTGCTTTGTTTTAGAATTAGATATTGAAGTCCACATTCATGTCCCTAGCTTGTAAACATATTGAACCTTATCTGAAAATGTGATTTTTAGTAGACTTTGAACTCTAAAAAGTTTCTAAGACCCACTGAATTCATGGTTAAATTAAGTTAATTTATATAAAGGGACTATTTGAATAAAATTGTACTAGTTAAGGTCCCATATATAAATGTGCTATAAACCTAATTGTTGTATCTATCATCACATTTTTCAATAGTGAAACAATCGACTTTGGGTCACAGGTATGTAGATACGCCCAACGAGTCAAACTCGTTAGCAATCTTCTTGTGTTCTCATTTTCTCTTTCATTATTCTTTATTCTAGCTATAAATTTTCTCAACAAATGGTATTATAATATTATTAATGCAAAAATGACTTCGGTTGTAAAGTTTAAAGTAGAGGAACTTAACAAAATTGGAAATTTTAGACTGCAACAATAAATAGTGAAGGATTTGATGGCATAATATGATATGTTGAATAATTCACAAGAGAACAAGCCAAAAGACATGGATGAGCTTGACTGGGAAGAGTTATAGGAAAGATTAGGTTAAATGATACAACATTGTTTGGTAGATAAGATCATATGACATGTCAATATGATTACATCTCTTTTGAAACTATGAAAGAGACTGGAGAGTCGGTATAGGTCAAAGTCTCTCATAACAAGTTGTATCTAAAACAAAAACTATAGATGTTAAATATGTTGGAAAGAATAAATTTGAAAAAATATATCAATGCATTCAAACAAATAGTAAATGACTTGCTATGGCTAGAGATGACTATTGTCGATGAGGACAAAGCAATGATTATATTTTGTTCCTTGGGACTTTCTTATAAACACTTAGTTGTAATACTCACATTGCTATAGAGAGAGTTGATTTAAAGGATATCGATGTTGTAATATTCGTTTTAAACTAATAAAAATTCAATACCAATGAAGCCCTCAAGGTTAAGGGATGTATATGAAAGGAAACTAAAATCACAGGAGGAAGCAAATTAGTATGGCTCGTCCAAGATGAGTTTTAGATCTAAATATAAGGTAGAAAGATAGTTTGTCCTCATAACTAAATATCACATATCAAGAAGGACTATTTAAATAAGAAGAGGAAGGATAATGAAAGGAAATATGATGATTCATCAAGGTTTGCTAATATAGTATAGAGCAAATACTTGGATTATAATGACTAAAATATATTACATGTTTTAACCAGTCAACTTTAAAATTCATAGATTCCAGATACGAGATGCTCACTAAATAAAAATTGGTTTGTATCATATATGTTAAAAAACTTTAACACTATCTTGTTAGAAGATGATAAAGCTTACAAATTCATCAAAATAGGATAGGTTAGGATCAAAAAGTTTGATAGCATTGTCGAAAAGTTGTGTGATGTTTGGCATGTAACATATTTTATAAAGAACTCTATTTCTTTGGGCACTTTACATACGAATAATTTTAACTATAGAATCGATAAAGACAATGTTAAGATTGTGTAAGGTGCATTAACTAAAATGGAAGGGTTAAGATTAGCGAAAAATTTGAGATCTTTATAAAATTCAAGGAATATAACGTTAAGATAGACAATTAGATAGGTAAAAAAAAATCAAGCACGTGAGATCAGATAATGGTACAGAGTATACAGACTCATAATTCTAGAAATTTTGTGCGGAGCTTCAGATTTAGATACAATACACATTTCATAAAATGTCATAGTAGAATAATGTTTCAAAGAAAATGAACAAATTCATAATTAAAAAGGCTAAGTGATGTGAACTTCTTAAATTTTTTTGGGAAAAAGCTGTGAGAATAGTATGCTACACCATCACTAAACCACCGTGAACATCACTGGACAAGGGACTGGCAGGGGAAGTGTGGACAAGAAGTACGATATACTTATCTGGATTGAAAACCTTTGGTTTTCCTGCTTATATGTATTTTTCTACGATGAAAGGTTAAAACTTTATCTAAAGTCAAATAATTGTATCTTCATTGGCGACCTTAAAAGTTCAGAGGGATACAACATTTTAGACTTAACATTAAAGAAGATGGTGATTATTAGGGATGTAATGTTTGATTAGTAATATATATTGAAGCAAAAATATAAAGAGGATGAGCTAGGATTAGTAAAAGACAATATAAAGGAGGTAGAGGTGGAACTAAGACAACCTAGAACAAAATTAAAAGTTTAAAATTTTTGGTTTAAAAAATAGAATAATATCATAAGACGAGCATTAATATAGTATAGTCATGAATATAGTAAGGCACACTATTAGGTCACCAAATAAATATAGGCATTAACTTTCAAAGGTTATGAATAGGCAAAAGAATGATATGTTAATGAGAGCTATGATAAAGGAGATGGAATCTTTAAACAAGAATCATAAATGAGAGTTGGTGTAGCTTCCCAAAGAGAAGAAGCCTATAGGATGCAAGTGAGTATATAAAAGGAGGTTAGTAGTAACAAAAAAGTAAATGTGAAATTTTGGATTAGTAACTAAAGGTTACACACATCAAAAGGAGATTAATTATAACAAAACATTTCCTTAGTAGTTTGTCATACCTCATCAAGATTTGATGACATTAGTAGGTATATGGATATGCTTTTAGAGGAGGGGGTGTGAAGACAGCTTGACATGACCCTTACTAATGAGATTACCAATATGAATAAGGACCAAGAATCATTTTATCAAGATAAGTTTGATTCAAAAAATTTAACTTAAAACACAAAGTAAAGATATGAATTATTCCACTCATAGAAAGATAAAATGAGATTGATAAGATTCTAAAGTTGATTGCCACTAGTAAGATAGATAAGATCGCAAGTTATTAAAGGACCTAAAACAAAGGCTGTTCTAATCAAAGAATAAAGAAATCTCTCTTGGTACTTTTAATTAATCAATAATATGATCTCTTAGTTACATCAATCCGAAGTCTTTATAGCTAAAATACCTAATAACTACACTTCTAAAAGGAAAATAACATTCTTACCAAAATCTAATCATGAAATAACTAAATAACTTTACAAAATAAATTCTTTTGTAAATAAAGATATATGAAATTCAAAAACTAAAACATTTTATCCATGTGTCTAGCATCGGATCAACATCTATACTAGCACTGATTAGCTTCTAAAACTTTACGGGTATACAATAAGGGCAAGTTTAGCACTAATCTCACTCTATGTTCGGCATCGATATGAAATTATTTTTAAAGTATAAATCTAACATAATCCTATGTTGGTGTCATGTCATCTAATTTTCCAATTTTTAAAACCAGTATAAGATCAACTTTAAACACTAATGTTGGTGGCTATATTTTATTTCCTCTTTCCATAGCTTGTTCCTTGACTTAAATAAATATTATGGACTTGGATTTAGTCTCTTAAAATAAAAAAGCTCTCCTTATTACATAAAATCCATCATTAACTCATTAATAACTCCTTTGACCTTCTTTTCTTGACAACTTGTAAATGATCTTCCAATATTTTTTAATGGATCTTCAGTAACTTTTGGCATTTGATTTAAAATATTTGCAATCTGTCTAGGCCCCTTTTCAAGTCTTCCTTATTTAGAAGCTTTTGCAGTTTGAGTAGATGCTTAACTCCTATCATTTTCCTTTTCCTTAAAAGGATTTGTTCTCAAATCAACAACTTCATTTACAAAATCAAAAGGAGATATATTAGCAATATTGAAAGTATTATGAATAACATACTCACCTAGTAAGTTAAATTTATAAGCATTGTTATTCACTATTTCTATGCCTTAAAAAGATCTATTGGTTATAACTTGGACTTTTCCTTGCTAAGTAACCTCTCTTTTTATAAGTGTATCTAATCCCAATTTCTATGTTTAAATATCATTTATTTGCCCCTCTTTTTAGCTTGTTTTATGTACTGTTGTGCAATCTTCTCAATGTTTAACTTTACCTGCTTATTTAGCTTTTTCACTAATTTGAGTTTCTTTTTCTATCCAAACTATCTTTTTCACATAAAAGAATAGGCACAAGATCTAAAAGAGATAGTGAGTTAAATTCATAAACAATCTCAAAACAAGAATAACTCATAGCATTATAAACAATCTTATTATAAGAAAATTCAATGAAAGGGAAATACTCTTTCTAAGTTTTAAGATTCCTACCAATAATAGTATATAATAAAGTACATATATATTAATCACATTACTTTGAGTATGAGTTTGTAGATAGAAAGTTATAGAAAATAACAAATTAATCTTAATTTTTCTTACAAAGTTTTCCAAAAATAACCCAAGAACTTTATATCCATATTTGAAATAATGGTTTTAGGAACTTCATGCAATTGAAAATTGATGAACCAAGGAAGGTTCCAAATAATGTTTGGATGATAACAAAACATTATTAGTACTAGTGTGTTTATTATTTTGATGAAAGGAAATATTATAACAAAATGAAGCCATAAGCTCAGGAAGATAATGTATGAAGTTAAACAAGAGAAGTTGAAGTTTAAAACACACAAAAATGAAGATCAAAACAAGAACAAAACAAGATCAAGGTTCGTCAAGGTTACTTTATATTTTGTATTACTTTTTGTAGTCTCACTTTATTAATTTGATGATCTAGAAGGCTCACAATGTATAAACATTTTATTTAACTTCATTATATGACTCTTTACATTTATTAAAAGGCATTGAGCCTTTCAATTTAATCGCGAAAGAATCTTGATCTTTTAAATAATCTTTGGAGACATTTTGGGAAGTGTTTAATTATATTTAAATTAAACAAATTGGTTTTGACCATTTGAAGTAATTAAAATCATGTTTTTGAGTTATTGATTAACTTATATGGGTTAGTGGTTGACCAATATAAGTTAAAGTTGTTAAATTAAACGTATCTTGAGTTTGTAGCAACATTAATTGATGTATTGGTTGATGAATGTACCATATCGGTTGACCAATATGTGTAGTGAGCGATCAATGTCAAATGCTAAAAGTAAAGACCCCAAATTTAGAGCTGGAAATATAAACTAAACAAGCATGCCAAATGCTAGAAGTAACAGTGGCAACAATAGTTTTAGAAGGAATACAGAGAGATTAAAACTTAAACAGTTTGCCAAAACTATTGCTAGTCCTAAGGATCTTGCCCGTTAGTGAATCTTACACAAAACAATAATGACTTAGAAAAAGTACGTTAAATTCAACTTTATATAATTTGTAATATATAAGAATACCTTAGTTATGTATCCCGGATCAAACGTGAAAAGGCAATAAATGAAGAAATGCAAAAAAATACTTAATTTCAGTTCTATAACTTCAAACAAGCTTTTTGAAGCTGAAATGAGTATGAATCTACTGTCAGTTTCACGAGAATCCATTATCGGGACGCGTTCAACGTCTTTCTATAGTTTTCTCAAAACGTAAGCTCTCTTAATGGGTTAGAGAATCCTTATGCTTATGATTGATATATGAGCAACTTTAGGAGACCTTAACCTTTATTTATAGCTTCCATATCGGACTTTCCCATCACAAGGCCGATATAGGTCTGGTCTACACTAATTGGGATCCACTTTCTACCTAGACTTTGACCCATCGATTTAGATTGTTTATTGGTCCACTTTATTATCTTTATTCAGAACAAATTATGTAAGTTAACTGATAATTTATTTAAAAACCAAATAATGCAATTAAATATTGTCCAACTTTATGGAAAAGGACAAAAATGTCCAACAATCTCCCCCTTGGACAATACTTAATTGCAGTTTTGACTCAAGTTTAAAAACAGTTTAAAAACTCGGTTAAGCTATGCTACTGTATTAGTCGACTAAGTTTAAAACAAGACATTTGATCCAACGATAACGAAAGTCCATCATTCCGTCTTGCAAGGCTTTCGATACTGAAAAGTATCAAACGCATGTGTTATGTATGACACAGATCTAATACAATCATGTATACCTAATACCTCACTAACATAAATTATATCTGTATGATCTAAATTATATCATCTTCATTTGTAGGTATCGATTTCTCCAACTTTATACTAAGATCTTGTGATATTCAATGTTGTTATTAAACAACACAACAACTTCATTATCACATTACAACCGAATGGATCTAACCACTGAATTTTATGAGCTAAACCATCTATAAAGCAGCCCCGTAACATGCACTCAGCATGTATGATCGAGGAAATCACTCGTGTCTACTTGACACACTTCCATGATATTATACCATCTGTAAACTTAAACTGTAACCTTAATTGAACTTTCGATCATCCGGATATATAGTTTAATTTGAATCTGAATTCCCTACAAGGTTTAGTCTATTGACTTCGTTATGTGTCAACATATAATCCTTACTTCTCTTTAATTATCTCAACACTCGCTTGACTGTATTTCAATAGTCTATATCTAAGTTACCTAGATATTGACCAAATAGTCAAACAGTAAATACAATGTCCTGCCTAGTACATAGCTGAGCATATATCAGGCTATCAACTGTACTAGAATATTGAACATTCCTTATAACTTTTCCCTTTACTTTATTCTTTGGATACTATGCCAAAGATTATCTTTTACTATGAGAGATAGGGGCTACAATAGGTTTACAGTTAACTGTATTGAACCTTTGTAACATATACTTAATGTATGCACTATGTAAGAGGTATAATAAGTGTTAAGGTATGTCCCAGTGAATCTAAATACATACGAAAAAAGATGTCACTCCAAGGTCCTTTATATCAAAGTTCTCGACCAAACGTTACTTACCCTTATACAACATGGTCAAGTAATTTGACGTGAGCAATATAGGAAGATAACTTTGCTCCCTTTGAACTCATAGTACAAGTATCTTTTTAACTTTATTTTTCTATGAAGCTGAAAGAGGTAATAACCTCATTAACTGTAAGGTATCACTTTCGGGAGATTTGATGTAAATCATATATTGATTTGCATAACATGCAAACCATGCCAGTTCCATCTGAATCCGAAAATCCTTCATGTTGTACCATATAGACCACTTTATAAAGGTCTTTATTCAGAAAAGTAGTTTTAACAACCATCTGATGTAACTCTATATCATAATGAGCTACAATTGCCTTAATCACTCAAAATGTATCATTCGAGGATATAAGAGAAAAAGTAACATTAAAGTCAACATTTCTTCCCAAGTGAATCATCAGGAAACTGAGCGAGCCCATAAATCATTGAACTTTATCCCGAAATCCTTTAGGTCTTAAAAATTCATTTACAACTGATGGCTTTTGCAGTTCTGCTACAAAATTAACTAACTCCCAGACCTTACTATGCTTTATGGCTTGCATCTCATCAGTCATTGCAACCCACCGCAATTTCGCATTGGGTTCATAAACAGCTTCTGTGGAAGTAACTGGATTCGTAACATATCTAATATCATAGTCCTATTCAACTAATAGACTATGTAATCAGATGTGATAACAGGTCATCTCACTCTAGCAGATCTTTATAATTGTATTAGATCTTTTATCTCTCGGAATCGCTGTGTGTATAGGTATAGGCTTTTGTTCTTGTATAGGCACGGTACAAAGACCTATATTCACCAGATCTAACTATATGAGTGATGGGTACATAATAACTGTAGTATCCACCTTGTTATCATCCAAAGTCAAAGGGCCCACTATCATCATAGACATCGCATTCCAGAAACTTAGCTGTTTGTGATTCTACTATTCTGGTCTATCCTTCTCTACAGTAAGACCTACAGCTTTTAGAGTGGTCAGGATATCTTACTAAATAGCAATGAGCATGATGAGCATGCAATTTTTCTTCATAAGGATTATACCTCCTCAATAGGCAGCCTCATACATGAATGTGTGCAAGGTTGGGTTTTCACACTTCCAGATAATTAGGTAGATTAGTCTTGTTCTGCATTGATTTCTTCAAGTCCTTTAAGGTGTGTTTATGCCTTTCAACAACACACCATTTTAGTCATGAATACCCAATATAGTGAATCAAGTCACTATCCTAACCAATTTTATATCTGGAAAATGGACCTTTTCATATCATAAAACACCATGTTTGCCATGATATTCTCCTCCATAGTTAGATCTGACATTCTGAATGAATTTTCCTAATGGGTTCTCAACTTTCAATCTTTAAGCAAGAATGCATAACTATAATGAGAACAATCATCAACAAATGTCATAATACATTTGGAATTGCACATTGCAACTGTATAAGGTCTTCTGATCTGCATATATCAAACTTAACAAGTCAAAAACATGAGTTGATCTTAATATCCTTATTAGTCAAGTTACCCTTATAATAGTCAACACATATTTCTAGATCATCATAATTTAGAATTGAGAGAATGCTTTCCTTAATTAATCTCTCAACCCTAGCTCTGGAAATGTGGCTTAAACTTTAATGCCACACTATGTATGACTTTTGATTCATCAGGGTCGTTCATTTTATGACTTGTTTAGCACGATACGAAGAAGCAAATGTCTAATTCGAGGTAAGACATATTCTATAAAAACCATATGATAAGAAAGTTGTACCATTATGTTTTTCATTAAACACAACTGTACAAAAGAAGCATCAAATACAAAACGTCAACCTTCTTTGTCCAAAATTGATCCAAAGATCACATATAAAACGTGTCGTGTAAAAAACCAAAATGAACTTTGCTATAAGATTCAATACATACATTCCCTGAAGATATTACTTCCACTTCTTCATTACCGTCAACCATCCGTTTATCCTTCTCTTTATTTTGCTTTATCCTAGATATGAATCCCTGCACTATTAAAGCACCTTGATCAAATGCTCCACTATATAGTCAATAAGCACTTAATGCGACTACTGCAAATCAGATTCATAAATTGATAAGCTAAGGAGTTTTCTGATAGTCACAATCTTTCCTTCTAGGTCTTATACTATTGGTTACTTTATGTCCCTAGGACCTTTTCAACACTGGATTGACCAACATAAGTATGTAGAGAAGATTTAGTCTTTCTACCTTTGATCTTAGCGAACTTTATCTTTCACTTCCCTTTAGTTGCATCGAGGGCTGTAGGTGTAGCAAGCTTAAGTTTCTCCTCCTCAACAACGTAATGAGTAATCAAAGCATTGAAGTTCCATTTCTCATCCTGTGAATAATATGTGATCACTAGATTACTTAACTCTGAAGGGAGTGTATTCAAAGTCTGATGAACTATAAAAAAATCAGGAAGAGGAATGTTTAACATCTTCATTCTACCGTGAAGATGTATCATTCTTGATATGTTCTCTTTTACTCCTCCTTCTCCCGTATACCTCGTGGAGAATAATTCTTTCATCAAGGCACTTATCTTAACATTAGGTGAGACTGTGTACCTGTGGGAGACATTACTAAGAAATTACTTCGTTATGTCTGTGTCCGGAAGTCCACTAAGCAGATGGTTAGGTATGGATCCTTTAATGGTCATAAGACATAATCTATTAGACTGATCTTGGGTTACTTTATGAGCTTTCGAGCTTATGGATGTAGGTAGAGATGGCTTGTCCGTACGTATGGCCATATTAACCTCAGTTATCTCTATAGCATTAGATACATCCTCTGTCCACCTTTTTTTTATTGAAACTGGTCAGGGTTTCAATGATGTCACTAATTTTATTGACCGAAAAGGTGACTTTTTAGTAACTTCGATTAGACAAACACAAATGAAGGACAACAACGATACTCAAAGCCATTAAACAGTATCTTTATTGAAAATCTGGTCACATATACTATGAAATACCTGTGGGCTGAATGCATAATAAATGTAACTAGACCTCCACATAAAAGTGATCAGAGTATAAACCATTAACTCTTATGACACTACCACTTGTGGGCGAACAGATCATTTAGGTAATGGCTTTCCTATATCCAATGCCTTTATGAACATCTTAAAATGTTATATAAGGCCAACACCTTTGGGTAGAATAACCAAATATAAAATCAAAGACATCCCCTTACATACAAGCAGAACAATTCAAAATACTGACTTGAAATGCCATTTTGTTGACTACATTCTCATTAGCAATCAAAAAGTCCACAAACAGAAGGGATATATCTGTATGTTATCCTCGCATCCTTTATGGGCATATGACATGTGACAATGTAACTCTAATAAATGCAAAAACCCGAATGCACAGTCTCATTATCACACTCTTATGCTGAAGACATTATCTGAAAACTTCATTTGAGACTTTCGTAAAAAAAATCTTAGTAGAGTGACCATCGTGCATTACTAAACACCGAACCAACCACCTGAGACACAAGAATCTCATGTATCTCCGAGACAAAAGAACCTCATGTATCTCCCTTACGGTAAGTTTGCTGAACCAAAATTCAATCAAAAATGGCTTCAGAATGACTTTATTCCTTTTTCGATTAACTATCATGCGATCTTGAACACTAAACATGAGACCCAAAACATGAAAACTTTAAGTATCTCCCTTATATGATGTCCGAAGCATGAAAATTCACTCGAAAACTGACCCAAAACACCCCGAGACACCCTTACGGGAAATCTAAATTATGTGTGTGTGTGTTTTTTTAAAATCACTGTAGCAACGTCCATACAGGCCTCGCATCAGCACGTGCGTTAGCACGAAAGGCGCATGTCAGACACACACCAGTGTCTATGCACTAGAGACGCGTCTAGCGCGTGACACACGTGCTCATAGACACTGGCGCGTGTGACTCAAGCGACAGATACGTGTCTAGTCTTTATTCTGCCACGTGTCTGGTGCGTGTAACACACGCTCCAGACACATCGCCCCTCCTTGTGTACTATTCATGGTGCGTGTGCCTACCTGGCGATGAGACTCCTTGTTAGAAAAAGGTGATTTTTGACAAGTTTTGGGTCTATTTTTGTACTCCCAGGCTCGTTTTTAGCCCGTTTCTCAAGGCTAAGCACATATATATTACTTTCATGCAATAAAAAGCAAGAAAAAACCTAGAAACATAAGTTAACTCTCTGAAAACCTTATGGAGAGAAAAAATAAAAAATCTCCGTTTTTAACCACTCGATTACGTCACCACTTTGATACTACGTGCAATACGTAACGATACCTTAGTTACATATCCGGATGAAATGTGAAAGGGCAATAAATCAAAAAATGCGAAAAATACCTGATTTCAGTTCCATAACTTCAAATGAGCTTTCTGAAGTCGAAATGAGCGCGAATCCACCACCGTCTTCATGGGAATCCATCACCATGATGCGGTCAATGTCTTTTTACATTTTTCTCAAAATGTAAACTCTCTTAACAGGTCAGAGAATCCTTATGCTTACGATTGATATATGAGCAAACTGTAGGAGACCTTGATCTTTATATATAGCTTCCATATCAGACTTCCCTATTACAAGGCCAATATGGGTCCAGTCTATACTAATTACGATCTATTTTCTACCCAAACTTCGACCCATTGATTTAGATAATTTATTAGGCCACTTTATTATCTTTATCCAGACCAAATTATATAACTTAACTAATAATTTATTAAAAAAATAAAATAATGTGATTAAATGTTGTCCAACTTTATGAGAAAGGACAAAAATGTCCAACATAGTTGAACAACAAATAAGGGATTCAACGAGAATTTTAGAACATAAAAAACATCGGAGATAGACAATTTAAGTGTGGTAATTGTTCCTATTTTTCGAATATACATACTCAAACTATTTGCGGAATGAACAAGGGGTGTAATGACATGACAAGCTTTGTAAGTGAAAAAAAAAAGAATCATAAATCATATGGTTAGCATGATAAAAAAGAAAAAAACATGATGAAGATGTACTTGGTGTGATGTACGAGGCTTGTGAGGTAGATTGAAGTTGTTGTAGGATAGTTTAAATATCCTTAAAGGAAAATTTAAGAAAGGCACTTTCAAGAGACTCTTCGACAATTGTAACAGCAGAAGTATGATAAGGTTGATAGGTAGCAATATTCTTTGATTACTTTTAATCATCGACACTTAGAGATAATATGGTTATACATTTTGTAGAACTTCCAAAAGGATCTAAATGAAATTTGAGTAGTATAATTAGAAGAAAAATAGAACCAGAAGATAGCTGAGTAGAGAACCATATTAATAAGGGGGTGGTGTTTGCTTATTTTGAAGAGTATTTAGGCAAGTCTTTTATGAAATTAATCACCATGCAAGTTAGTATTGCGATGAAGTAAAGAGCTATGAAAAGACTCATAGGTTTTTAGTGACAAAACTTAGTGATAAAATAAAATTTAACACCATTAATATACTTAAAATGACAATTTAACTGTGAAAGAAACTAAATTGTCACAATTACCATTGTATTGTAACAAAAAAATAAATCATCACAGATAATTCAAACAATAGTGTCAATTAATTGTCTTGATAGAAAAATTATCACTAAATGTCCTAACTCTTGTAATGAGTAAAGAGCTCCAAAAAAACTCAAGTGGAAAAGATCCAAAAGAAACTACAAAGCTACACTCCTATGCATAGATAAGTAACCCAGACAAATCGTTAAAGAGGACATCTCGAATATCAAAAGGAGGTGAATGGAATGTGTTAATTCCCTTATGAAAAGACCCTGCTAAAGTCACTAACCGGTCTGCGCAATAGTTGCCTTGTCTGAGGACATGCTTGAACTTGATCGCCCATTATCTGGCTACTATAGCACGAATTTCCTGAAGTAAGGGGTGTTCGGGCTCACCCTTATATACCGATGATGACAGTAAGTTTATAACCTCCAAAGAATTGACCTCTGCTTCCACTTCGTGATACCCCAGATTCCAAGCTAGGGATAACCCTGTATGGACGCCCTATAGCTCTGCCTCCAACGGTGATCCTGGCTGATGTTATGAACGAAGCCGCCTAACCATCTCCCTTTATAATCTCGAAGAAGCCCTCCTACCGTAGCAAGGTGAGTAGATGTGTTGCATGCTCCATCTGAGTTTAACCGAACCCACCCTTCTAGTGGTTTTAACCATCCAACTTGCCGTGTGAATATTAAATCCTGGCCGTAGAGAGTTCAATTCGCTATCATCTTAGCTTTGGCAATCCATTCCACATAATTAATCACAGTCGAGATCACCATATGTGGATTGGGCTAGGGAGAATTACGATCAAAGAGGGCGTTGTTGCGCCAATGCCATATAAACCAACATGTAACACCATAGAGAATGAACCAATCTAAGTTCCACACCAAACTATATCTCTGAAGATTAGACAACATCCACCACTCCATACCTTGACTAAAGAAGTCAGAATTGATTACCTCGGAAGGGAACTGAGCCCATACGAGTCGCACTCTCAGACAATCTCGCACTGCATGTAAAATGGCTTTGATAACACCACATACTACACATTTGTTATCGGCCGTGAGATGTCTCATAGCTCTTTGTTGATTGGTCAAAAGTTTACCTTTCACTGTCAACCAGAGGAATGATTTAATTGTCTGTGGACCAGGCCACTTCCAAAGTATTTGCCAAAGCCTAGTATTGTCTTGTAATTCCTCTTCTTCAATGAGTGAGTATATAGATGAGGTAGAAAAGGCACCCCCTGACCTGGGCCCCAATAGACCCGATCCTCCCTATACTTAGGTTTTGGAGTCCCCAACTCTGTTAGGACCATGCAAATTGACGTTGGAAGGAGATGTTGAAAGCTAGTCTAGTTCTAGTCACCATTCACCGATATATAATCTTGAAGGGTGTCATTCATTCTAATCACTGGTACTGGCATCATGGCGTAGTGGATTAAGGGACCCCATCCTTTCACCCAGTCATCTAGCCAGAATTTGACAGTCATGCCATTTCTTACCTTCCATTTGGATCCTGACATCACAAATTTCCAAATCGCCATTAGTCCCTCCAAATTGAAAAGTCCCCTGTTTTAGTCAAGGCCTGGGGTACGACTTGGCTAACAAATCTATATTTAGCTCTAAGGATTTGCACCCAAAATTGCCATCCAAGCTTGGTGAGCATGGCATCATTCATCGATCTGACTCTTTGTAATCACAACCCACCGTTACCTTTCATCGACAAATGGAGTCCCAGTCTACTAAATGAACCTTCTTCTGTCTTGATGTTCCTCCCCAAATGAATTTTCACATAATTTTCTCCAGATCATCACATGGCTGTCTAGGAAGTCTTACTATTTACATGGTATATACTGGTAAAGAAACGAGAACTGATTGGGTTAATGTAACCCTACCTGCTAGAAATAACATTCGTGCACTCCATCCAGTGAGCTTGTGCTGTACTCTGTCTAGAATAAACCGGTATGTGCGTAGCTCCTGGCTAATACAGTTTATACGATCCCTGGATACATTTTTGGAGAAATAAATCCGAGATTTGGCATTACTTACCTTTTGGCCTATAGCTTGACAGAAGGTATGTAGCACTGATGAGATAGTCCACGCTTGGTCCTCTGAAGCCTCCGCAAATAAAATCAAATCATCTGCGAAGAACAGATGTGAGATTGGAGGGCCTCCGCGAGATAGTACTATTGGCTTCCAATCTCCTCGGGACACTGCATTATTAATTAAGTGCCCTAACCTCTCCATACAAAGAACAAATAGATATGGTGATAAGGGATCGCCTTGGGGTATTCCCCTGTTCGGTTCAAACGACTCTGATAATTCCCCATGCCAACAAACCTGCATGGAAATAGAAGAAACACATTTCATAATGAGATTGGTTAGTGCGTCCAAAATCCCTACATCCTGTAGAGTGTGAAGGATGAAATCCCAGCGAAGTCTGTCATAAGCCTTTTCAAGATTGACTTTGATGGCTAAGAAGCCTATCTTTCCTATTTTTTCACTTCATGGAATGAATGAATTCTTGTGCTATGATGTTATCCGTGATGAGACATTCAGGGACAAAGCTCCATTGATTAAAAGACACCAGTTTATCCAAGTGAGGCTTTAATCTGTGAACAATCACTTTAGTGATAGTTTTATAAATAATAGAACATAAACTGATGGGTCTAAATTGAGAGAACGTATCTGGGGAAGGAACTTTTGGGATCATAATGAGAATTGTTTTTTTGAAAGCTGATTCCCATCTCTCCAATATGAAAACTTTCTGAATGTAGTCCACTATCGCAGTCCCAATTACATTCCACTGTTTCTGAAAAAATAAAGCATGGAATCCATCGTATCCTGTGGCCTTATTAGGGTTCATCGCAAATATCGAGGCCTTGATTTCGTCAGCCTATATTGGAAGCCGAAGTGTGTCACTGGTGTCTGTCGATAGCAAGGAAAATCATCCTTCATGCGAGAACTGGCTAACATTGTCCGTATCTGCTGAAAAGAGCTACATATAATAATTCCTGGCCATCTCTCAAATACGCCGGGGGTCCGACACTAACTCTCTATTGGTTTCTTTAATTTCTAGCCACTTGTAGTCGTTTTCTCTTAGCCATGGCGACTGTATGATAGTAATGTGTATTACAATCCCCTTGGGAGATCCATTGACATCAAGATTGTTGGTGCCAGAATAATTCTTCTTCACAGAGAACTTGGATTAGGTCCCTCCCAAGTTTCTTCTCCAAAACCTATAACGATTCCGAGTCTCGGATGTCCAGGACCTTCTGTATGCCCTCCAATCTAGCTAAGAAATGTTTCTTGCGAGCAAAGATATTCCCAAAGTCAGAACAATTCCACTGTATGAGTTTCTGAGCCAAGTCCTCAAAAGAGTGATTAAAATTGTCCAGTGTCGGGTTCTAGGTCTGTTGAAGAAACTGAGAAAACTCCGAGTGAGCCAACCAAGCTGCTTGGAATTGAAAGGATTTTGAAGTAGCAGGTCTATCATGAGGTCGCTGCAAACAGATTAAGAGAGGTCTATGGTCAGACCCAATGTGTGGTAGATGAAACACATTCTCTTAATGTCATAAAAAGATGCCAAACATGCTGACAATCACAAAGATCAGTAAACACTTTAGCTGCTACTAGGCCATACTGGAACTCAAGCAGCTAATTGATCCCACAAGGCTTGTAATTCAGATATATATATAAGCATGAATAATTTGGCTAGATCGTTGTTGCATACGGTGAAGTCAACGATACAATTGAAATTGATGAATATCATCAACTATAAAATATCAATATTCTAAAAAATTCCATACCTATTTTATAGTGTCAAATCAGCAGAAGTCTAGCTCGAGTAGCACAGGTGTTACATAACCAGGTTAAAATCTGATGATTCTTGCCATCCCACTTTTCCAATTGTTCAGTGAATTTTTCTTCATCTTCATTTTTCTTTTTGGTCAGTTTTGGGATTTCACTAGTCACAACTTGTCATAACATTCTGCTTTCTTGAAAATTACACATCTGTTGAGCCCACATATCATAATTTGATCCATCAAAATTAATGTTAATTGGTCTAATAATGTTGTCTGTAGAATCCGTGATGCAAAAGAAAGAGAAAATATCATCAGAGACAAACTAAAGATGAACCAGATTGGAGCGTAGCAGACAAGGACACAATGGATCTGAACCGCCACACGTGAAAGACGTTGCTACCAAGTGTGAGATTCCAAGGATTGCCACGTGAACAGACTATCGATGCCACGTTTTAACTTGTTCAATTTGAAGACTGTGAATGTTAATAATACCCAACTGTCGAATGCTAACAAATTGTTCGTTATTTCCACGAGAAGCTTATCAGTGTTATTTTAAAGAGTCTTTCTTGCTTCAAATGAGTAAAAAAGATGCCAGCTTTGTCACTAGTTAGTTTGAGAGCAACATAATGGCACTGGTGCTAGTAGTAGTCTGAAGACAACGTGAACTGCGAGGAATTGTTATTGTGGGAGATTCTCACAACTGCGAGAGAAACTCTAACAGAAAACTAAACTTGGATCCCTAAGAATTTCGGAATAGCTTTGATACCATCCTGAAGAAATTGAAGAGGAGAATCTCGTATATTATCGCAGTGTATATTGTTTAATTAGGAAGTGCTTGGTTCATGAGTTTGGAAAACATCAATAGATAGGAGAATGAAAAATATCGATTAGTTATATATTATCGTGCATGAGCAATATTTCAATATCCAAATTTTGGAGATTACTCTATACTCCTCAAATATGTAAGAAATGAAAATCGTTTTTTCTTTTTTAATAAAATAAAATAAATAATTAAAATATATTAAATATAATTAATTAAAATTAAATATATTTTAAATATAATTAATTAGAACATATTAAATATGATTAATTAAAATTAAATATAATTAATTAGAATATATTAAAAGCTGATATAAAAAAATTTTAACAAATTTTTTAGCAAAACATTATAATTAATTAAATATCATTAATTAGAATATATTAAAATTAAAAATAATTAAATAGAATATATTAAATTTAATATAAAATTTTAACAAATTTTTATTTTTTTCCTTTTCTAGCAATATCTTAACATTAATGTGCTATTTTGCTGAGGGAAATAAGAATTTTACCCTCCTATTCCTATTTGTTACCTATTTCATTATTTGGTTTGCAAAAGTCATGCGGAATAACTATTTCTAAATATTAGCTGCTCTGCTCGCAGTAGAATAGCCAAAGAACTCTACCATCGTCTTTACCTATTCTGCACAAATTCAGAATAGGTAAATATGCCTTCTCTTTTTTTTGGACAAGTTTTACCCCTCGTTTATTTTCCCAACAAATTTCTCACTCACGCAGCAGCACACGCTTCATCTCTGGCTCTGCTCTCATCACTCTCACACTCAACGCAACTTACGTTGACTAGGTAAGGACAAAGCTTCTCCCAACAACTTGCATTGAACATTTGCCGTGACATCGTTGATTGATTTTATGTTCACTTTTCTTGTAAATTGTATATGTGAAGCGCGACTAGATTTATGTTTAGTCTTTATTTATCAACAGCTTCTGCATTGATTTATGTTCAGCTCAGATCCAAAAATTCTCCCCCATCTACTTGTCCAAACCCACTCCTGTGTTATGCTCAAGCTTTTCTAGATTTAGAATTTTCCTCATTCTACTCATTATTTTTTTCAATGTTCTTCACACCCTTTTCAGATTCTTCTGGAATTTTTTTTTCTTTTTTTCTTCTTGAAGTTCTCAAGAATTCCCGTTATGATAGCGAGGTATGTTAAAAACGGAATGGTTTATGAAGCAAGAAAAGTGTTTGATAGAATGTCTCAGAGAAATGTAGTGAAATAGCACAGATTTGATGAGGCGGTGAGAGCAGAATTAGAAGAGAACGTCAGGGAAGAAGGAGAGAAAGAGAGAGAAACGGTGAGGAGAGAATCAGGATTTTTGTTGTATTAATCATAAAAAAAACAAAATAACGGTGAGTGGCAGTATATATGTGGCCAACTCACCTTTAGTTTGTTTAACAGAATAGCTAAAGACAAAAACAAATTGTAA
>JANZXR010000172.1:13454172-13506313 GCA_027575705.1 Erythroxylum echinodendron
TTGATCCAATAATTTTGAGGTGTGAGAAGCGATTAATGTTTACGTGTGGGTGATTCTGACATGAGTTTGGAATAAATAAGATCAATTGAGAAGGATAATAGATAGTATTAAATAAGGTAGATGTAAAGGAAAAATACAGAGGAAGAATATCGTCTGTGATGACGTCACAACACAGAGGCTAGGAAAATTTAGAAGAAGAAGTATCCTCTGTCCGGACATCAGAACATAGAGGCAAGGAAGATTAAAGAGTAGAAGTATCCTCTATGATAACGACAGAACACAGAGGCAAGGAGGAATGGAGAGTAAAAGTATCCTCTGTGATGACGTCAGAACACAGAGGCAAGGAGGAATGAAGAGTAGAAGTATTCTCTGTCATGATGTCAGAACACAGAGGCAAGGAGGAATGAGGAGTAGAAGTATCCTCTGTGCTGACATCAGAACACAGAGGAAAGGATGGGTAGAGTATAGAAGTATCGTCTGTGATGACGCCAGAACACTGAGGACATGTCATCCATAGAAGATGGAACATAGAAGAAAGGATGAATGGAGAGTAGAAGTATCGTCCGTGATGACGTCCGAATACAGAAGACACGTAATCACATAGAAGATAGAGCATAGAGGATAGACCACAGACGATAGGTGGTCAAACCAGAAGATAAAAGTCAACTACAGAGGATAGATTATAGGCTAAGGATTATAAGGAGTTAAGAAGTTATTTGAGTTGAAGTGTATCCTCTGTGTTACTCTTTACAGAGAATCGTCTGTGTTACTGTTCACAGAGAATCGTCTGTGTTACTGTTGACAGACTTCGTCTGTGTTACTGTTCACGAAGTATCTTCTGTGTTACTGTTCACGCTATCGTCTGGGTTACTGTTTATGGTTATCTTCTTCCCTATTTTGGACCCTTCAGAAGATAAAATTGGCCTTCGAGGTTTTCATGAAAGTTATAGCTCTTGAAAGAAACCCTAGTTTGGATGCCTATAGGAAAAGTTATACCAATAGCCCCGAAGCAGGTATATGTGTAAAGTGTAGACTCACCAACGCTAATCCTCACGGTATTCATGTTGAAAGGGATAAATGGACTAGTCGACTACCATAGTAGTAGTCGACGGTTCTAAGAGCTGAGCTGAGCCCAAAATAGGGAAGTTTTGAGAAGACGACCCGATAATGATAAATCTCATGATTTTCTGAAGGTTAGACTTCGAAAACGGGGCCCGACAGTGTTAGTATCAGAGTAAGTAGGAGTTAGACTCTGATAACAGGGTCTAACAGTTGTGGTATCAGTGCAAGCAGGAGTTAGACTCAATAACAGGGTCTAACAGCTGTAGTATCAGAGCAAGTAGGAGTTAGACTCCGATAACAGGGTCTAACCTCCGATAACAGGGTCTAACACTTGGCCTGACGAATCGGAGCTGGTTGGCCCACTCATAATTTGACCTGCCCATGCCGACGTATTCTTACATTTTTTTGAAAAAATTTACAAAATGCCATCGTTTTTGATAAAATAATTTTGTTTTTGTCGTTCCGGTCGACCTAGGCCAATGGCCCTGTCAAATAAAACTCACTTTTAAGATAAAAATTAAAAATAAATGTCACATAAATTTTGACGTGATATTTGACTAATAGAGAATTAATTCCGTCAAATTTTTTATCTTAAACGTTTCAAAACATCATGATTATTCTTATATTATAGTTTAGAGTTAAAATTGCTCTTTTGGCCTAATAAAATTCTTTTTAATCTTGTTAGATTTTAAATTAAATTTTAATAAAAACATTACAGATCTAATCATTTTCCCTTGACCAATTGCTCATGGACTCTTAATGGCACAATCAAACCAAAACGATGTTCTAAATCCCATGAATTTCTCCAATACTTTGGATAGAGGGGGAATATGGGGAGTGGGGGACAAGAAAAGTTGTCGTATAGTAAGTGAAGTGAAGCTGGGCATTGAAAAGAAAGATATCATTACTATAAGTAAATTCGACCAAAAATAAACAGATACAATGAAGAAAGGAACTACATTGAAGTGCCATTAGTGGTTGAATTGTTGTTAGTTTGGAGAAAATAGGGGAAAAAACAAAGAAAAAAGGGAGAATTGGAATTTTTAATTTGCACGAAATATGTTTCATTTTCGAGTGAGATATTATTTAACCATGTTCCTTGGATTAGTTTCTTAGGTTGAGAGGATATAGTGTTTGCAGTTAATGTTAACTTTTGACATCAATTTTTTGATCCTACATTGGTGGGTTATTGGTACCAATCTTTTATCCCATATTGATAGATTATCAAAATGGTGAGTAGTTTGAGAGTTATAAAAAAAGGCTCTCCCCTCTCATTGGTATCTATCCCAAAATTTGTATCTCTTCTCTCACTTTTAAATAAAAGCTAGTCAGTTGAGAGGTGTTTGGAGACTAGGCACATCCAGCCGAACTCCATTATCAAATTTTCAGGTGAGTTCTTTCCTTATCTCTTTTGTTATTCCGTAAATTTATTATTGTTAATGTTTCTTCTCAATTTCAGTATAGTATTCAATATTATTTGTCAGGTTTATTTGTAGTATTTTGTACAGTTCATTTGGGTGTATTTTACTATTCGCGTGTATTGTTATGTTTGTATATATGGGCTTAGGTTGTAAAAATATACCGTGCTCATAAGTCCTGCCTAGGAGACTGAATTTTAAGTGGGACCGTTTGTGATTCCTTCAGCCTTTACTGGGTATTTACCTGGAATGGTAATTCTATCTAGGAGACTATGGTACTCTATCCTAGGAATTACTAAATCGGTCAAATTCACTTGTTGTTTGGTTTAGAGGGAACATCATTCGGTTTTCCCAATAAGTGGTATTAGAGTAAGGTTTGTCCTTGGTTTGTTTGTAATTTTTGTTATATTAAATACTATATTTTAAGTCTGGCAGTTAATGATTAAGAAACAAAGGACACTACTTCAAATATAACACCAGGGACATCAACTTCCTCGTCATCATGGTCGAGGATTCTGTTGTTAAGTTTGAAATTGGCGGTAAAGATATTTGACGGTGTTGGCCATTTCGGCATGTGGCAAGGGTAGGTCTTAGACTCCTTTTTCCATCAGGGTCTTGACGTTGCCATTGGTAAAAAGAAACCAAAAGATATTGAGGATAAGTATTGGAGTATCATAAATCAGTTGGCATGCGGAATAATTAGATCGTGTTTGTCCAGAGAGTAGAAGTATGCTTTCAAAAATGAGACTTCTGTACATAAATTGTGGAAGGCATCGGAGTACAAATTTATGAAAAAGAGTGGTCAGAATAAGCTCCTTATGAACAAAGGTTGTTCTGATTTAATTACCGACCAGGTACTACTATGAATGAACACATCACTATATTTAATTATTTAGTAGCAGACCTATTGAATTTAGATGTGAAATTTAAGGATGAAGATTTGGCTTTGATGTTGTTATCATCTCTTCCCGATGAATTTGAAAACTTGGAGACTACATTACTTCATGAGAAGAATAATATATCTTTAGATGTTGTATATTATGCTTTGTATAATTATGAATTGAGAAAGAAGGATAAAATGAAAAACAAAACAACTACAGCAGATTAAGCATTGGTAGCAAGAGGTCGTCAGCAAAGCTAGTCAAAGGGGAGAAGAGGAAGGTTTAAACCAAAAATCTGACTAGCCAAAAATGAGTGTGCTTTTTGTCGACACTGGAAGAAAGATTGTCCAAAGTTGAAGAAGAAAGGGAAGGCTCTGCAAGATGCAAATGTTGTAGAGTGTAAAATTAACACGAAATCAGATATCTTTTTGGTAGTTTCACCTTCAACATCGCATCCAGATGAGTGGATTTTGGATTCAAATTGCTCCTACCATATGTATCCCATCCGAGAGTGGTTCTTTGATTTTGAAGAATTCGATGGCGGGTTGTTTACATAGGTAATGATAATCCATGTAAAACAACCGAGATAAGTTCAATCAAGCTGTGGAACATGATGGATCCACCAGCATTTTGAGAGATGTGTGGTACGAGCCAAAGTTGAAAAAGAATCTCATCTCTTTGGGGTCTTTAGAATTAAAAGGCCTAGTAGTAATGATACGAAATGAAATTCTTAAAGCAACTTCAGGAGCACTGATAATGTTGAAATGCGTGAGGAAGGACAATCTGTATTATTACCAAGGTAGTACAGTGGTTGGAATGGTAGCAGCAACAACTTCAAGTAGCAAGAAGGATGTAGAGCCAACAAAGCTGTGACATATGCGATTGGGACATACTGGTGAAAAATCCTTGCAAACTCTTGCCAAGCAAGGATTGTTGGAAGGTACAAAGACTTGCAAATTATAATTTTGTGAGCATTGTGTTCCAGGAAAACAACAAAAAGTGAAATTTGGCACTACTATCCATAATACCAAGGGGATTCTGGATTATGTGCACTTAGATGTGTGAAGGCCTTCCAAGACTCAGTCACTCAGAGGTAGGCATTATTTTGTCACTTTTTTTGATGATTTTTCAAAAGAGTGTGGGTGTTTACTATAAAGAATAAAGATGATGTGTTTGGGGTTTTTCTTAAGTGGAAAGCTCAGGTTGAAAACCATACAGCAAGGAAGATCAAAGTTTTTCGAACAGACAACGGTGGAGAACAAAGAGTGATCCTTTTCTGGAAGTATGCCAAGAGTGTGGCATAGTTCGGTACTTCATAGCTAGAAAAACACATCAACAGAATAGGGTGTCGGATCATACAAACAAGACACTAATGGAGAAAGTTCATTGCATGCTATCTAATGTTGGGTTAGGCAGAAAATTTTGGATTAAGGCTATGACATACGCTTAACATATCATCAATTGCTTGCCATCATTTGCTATATGTGGCAAGACTCCTTTAGAGATATGGTCTGAAAAACATGCGATAGATTACGATTCTTTGCGTATTTTTGGTTCTAATGTATATTGTCATGCGAATGAATCAAAGTTGCATCCACGAGCAAAGAAGGCTCTATTTACGGGCTTCAATGCTGGAGTTAAAGTGTGACACCCACATACCCCTTAGAAAGATATATGGATGCCACACAAAACAGTACAAACAAATCAAAGCGTTTGAAAACTTCCATAAAACATTTCAGGCAAACATACATGATATTACATTGAACTTAATGCAAATTTGTTTTAAACCCCAATCCAAACTAAAGTTTAGTTATTACAAACGTACAAGCAAATTCAAAGGTCATATACATCATATACAAGCCAAAATTAAACTCAAAAGTACATTATGATCAAAACAAAACTCAGATTCCTTTGACGATTGAGGTTGACTTATCCCAGTCTTGATAAATATTTATTAGAACCTACACGAGGCAAATCCACCGTACTAAGCTTATATCTTAGTGAGTACTAACTAAACTATGTATAAACTAATAATCAAATATAATGAACCAGGTTATAGCATAAGCAAATAATGAATTTCAAAACAGATAACAAAACTGAGTATTAGAAGAAAGCACAATCCCTTCAGATCAAAACGTAATTTTGTTTATATTAAAATCCAACATGTAATAGAATAGAAAACCAGATGACTGCTAATCCATCAACAGAAGTGGGTAATAGGACTTAGACAGGAGATACCAAGATTGGTATCATAAAATAGGAGAGAGTGACGTCTCAATAATAGAAGACACAGAAGTGTCATAGAAGCAGCTGCAGACCTTTCTAGGCATGCCTATTTACCCACAACTAGGACTTAACAATTTCAAAAACTGAACAGATTAATACATTTAACTCATGCCCAAAGCATAGGTCAAATCAATTCAGTATCAAACAGTATAAATGAAGATGAGACTATCTTAAATTACTCACAATAGCTCTTTTTTGTTATTGCCTTGAAGTCCAGGCAATATCTGGAAGTGATTGTTCGACGTGCTCGTCTATAGGCATTTAACACATACACATATCACTATTGTCACGATGATGAATTCATTTATGCATATTCATGTCTAATAAATACGTACAATGTATGTTCATGACAAATTCCGGGTTTCTGATCATGAATCTTGTCACATTATTCATTCATATAAAACAATACTCAATTAATCAATCCAGATTTGTCTTAACTTTGGGGTCTATTTTGCATGATAATTCTCGTCAGAAAATTAAAGTTATTTGCTAACACTTCCTTCTAGAAAATTGTTCTTCCATTTCTTAAGTTTCTAATGACACCAAGATCATTCAATTTGATTCAATCTACTGAATGTTATATTCAAAACTATGTCATAATGTTTTTAAGCTACAACATAACTCTTAACTTCAGAACAGATTTTGTAATTCTGTAACTCTTAACTTCAGAACAGATTTTGGAATTATTAAAATCAGAATTACAATTTTTCTTCTTCAGAACTATTGTACCTTTATGTCTCTAATTTAATTGGAATCAAGAATCATCTCATTCTGAGCTCTACATATCAATATATAATCAAAATATTAAAGTATGTTCAGTGAAATATTCCCGGTCATACTATTTCAACAGATTCCCTCGCTTTCATACAATCAATCTTTTCCAAATTCATTCAAAACCTATAAATTTTTATGGAGAGGTATAAAAATGTGTTAGGAATCTATTGGTTTAAGAATCAAGTTATTTGGATGTCAAGAGAAGAAGTTATAGTAAAAAGATCAAAAGATGGTATTCATAAATAACCCACCAAATACGCACGCCCGTGTGTGCTGCACTCCCACCAGCTTCTTTCATTTTCATTTCATTTTTTTTGTATCTGCTACTGTTTTCATTCATTCCTACATCACATATTCAAGACTTCTATACATCTTCTATTGTTTTCCTTCATTCCTACATCCCCAGTAGAGGTAGTGCAAGTTTATATGATAATTCATGAAAACTGAAACCTCACACAAACTTTCTCTCACGACTGTGTTTTCATTCTTCTACACTTCTATATTCATCAATTAACACATATGACACTTAAACTACTTCTTCTACTTCCATTGTAGCTTAACAACACAAAACAAATAAAAAATCTAAGGTTAAATCTTGCACATCAAAAATATGTATATTCATTCACATAATTTCCAGTTTTTGCATTTGTTCCATTTCTGACACTATTCACTTCACTAATTTCTCAGTTAACTCCTTCTAAACACCACCGAATCTACCCTTCGTATACAACTCAAGCATAAATTTCATTTTCAATCATTCAAACATCATCAGATTCATTTAATTCATTTCTATAAACACTCAAATACCCATGCATATCCATTGAGAAACAGAGCATATATATTCATTGATTTTCCATGAATTTCTACATCTCCCCTAACACGATTTCCAAGCTCAAAACTCATTCCAACACTAAAACATCATCAAATGCATTTACAAAGTAACTAGAAAACTAAAACAACTTACTTGCTTCTACAACAAAGTCCCAGTATTAACAGTGATGAACAAGGCTTCGGTGGTTGGGGAAGAAAACATACAGTACAATTACAAATGTTTTATGATGCCTTTAGTGAACAACGACCGAAAACCTTCTTCTTTTTTCCAAGAAACTACATATAACCACGTATAGCCCTTGCATATAGACCATATGTCAACATGTAAGGCTGCTAATGGTCACAATTTCATTGGTTTATTTTTCAACATTTCCCTAGTTTAAAGAAAAACAATACCCCAACCTTTTCAGAAATTTCCTAAAATTCACCAAAAATTTCGAAATAATAATAATAAGCTCCAAATAAATTTTTAACACATAAAAACCAACAATTCTCATTTCTTCACATTTTAAACCAATTATACTCGGAAAATGTCAATGAATGCATGTATAATTATTTATATGTTTCAAAAATATATATGCACATATAAGTGAATACTCAAATATGCAAAGCATACAATGCACTACTAATTCCTCGATATTCTAACCCCTAGCATGAGATGTTACAATTCTTCCCTTCTTAAGAAATTTCGTCCTCAAAATTCATACCTGATTCGAATAATTGAGGATACTGAGCTTTCATGGTTTCTTCTGGTTTCCATGTTGCTTCCTCATGTCCATGGTGGTGCCAGAGTACTTTTACCAAAGGTATTAGTTTGGTCCTAAGTTGTTTGAATTCTTTGGCTAAAATCTGGTTGTACTTGAATTTCTTGCACGGGAATCTTATGTGTAACATCGAACTGATATCTTCTTAATATAGAAACATGAAACACATCATATAACTTAACCAATTCTTCAGGAAGAGCTAACTAATAAGCTGCTGGTGCGACTCTTTTAAGAACTTCATACGGACCAATGTATCATAGACTAAGTTTACCTTTCTTACCAAATCGAAGTATATTCTTCCATGGTGACACTTTCAAGAACACCTTATTGCCTAGTTGATATTCAATATCCCTCCTTTTCAAATGAGCATAGGACTTCTGCCTATCACTGGCAGCTTTCAACCTATGTTGTATAATCCTAACCTTTTCTTGAGTATCTTTCATAATATCAGGCCCGGTCATCTTGTTTTCTCTTAATTTCGTCCAACATATCAGAGTTTTACACCTTCTACCATACAACGCTTCATAAGGCGCCATGCTAATGGTATTCTAATAACTGTTGTTGTAGACAAATTCCATCAGAGTCAAATAAGTATCCCAACTCCCTGGAAATTCTAACACACAACCTCAAAGCATGTCTTCTAATATCTATATAACCCGTTCAAATTGGCCATCTGTTTTGGGAGGGAAAGCGCTACTTAACTTAAGTTGCATTCTTAGAGCCTTCTGTAAACTTTTCTAGAATATCGAAGTAAATCGAAGATCAAAATTAGAAATGATAGACAATGATACTCCATGTAATCTCACTATCTCTACAAGCCTATCCACAATTACCCATACAACATCATTTTTTTTTTAGTGAGAGGAAGACTAGTAACAAAGTCCAAGGTAATGTTATCCCATTTCTATTGAGGTATAGAAATAGGATATAACAAACCAGATGGAACTTGGTGTTCAGCTTTAACCTGCTAAAATGTCAAATATTTAGCTACATAATTCACAACAGCCTATTTCATACCTAACCACCAGTAATGCTGCTTCAGATCTTGATACATCTTGTTTCCGCTAGGATGCATAGTAAAGATTGTATTATGAGCCTCAAACAACAATTTTTTCTTTAGTTCATCATTACCTAGCACATATAACCGATCTTTATAATATGATTCACTATCTTCTTTCATAGAAAAATCAGGCTGCTTACCATCCTGAGTGGCCGAGATAAGTTATTGTAACTTATTATCAGTTTTCTGAGCCTCACATATCTCTTGTCTCAACATAGGCATTGCTTTCAATTGAGGCTATGAAATCTCCTTCATATACACATTCCCAATCGCTATGCTTCATTGATAATGCGGAAATGGTCTTCTGACTTAAGACATCAGCTATAACATTAGCCTTACCCAAATGGTAGTCCACAATACAATCATAATCGTTAAATAGCTCCAACCAACGTCATTGTCTCAGATTGAGTTCTTTTTGGGTAATTAAATACATCAGACTCTTATGATCTGTAAAAATTCTACATTGTTCTCCACACAAGTAGTGCCACCAAATTTTCAAGGAAAACACTACTGCTGTAAGCTCCAGATCATATGTAAGGTAATTTTGTTCATGAGTCTTTAGTTGCCTAGAGGCATAAGCAACTACCTTTCCATTCTGCATCAAACCACAACCCAAAACATTTCTAGATGCATCACTAATCATAACATACTCCTTATCACAAGTAGGCTGGACTAATACAGGAGCTTTAGTAAGCGTGCTTTTCAATTGGTCAAAACTATGCTGATAGCTATCAGACCATTCTTATTTCACTTCTTTTCGTAACAGTTTAGTTAGAGGGGATGCTATCACCGAGAACCCCTTCACAAAATGATAATAATAACCAGTCAAACTTAGAAAACTTCTCACTTCTGTCACATTCCGCTGCAGCTTCCAGTTAACAATTGCTTCTATCTTATTAGTATTAACTATAATTCCTTCAGAAGAGACAACATGTCCTAGAAAAGACATCTTTTAAAGCCAAAAATCACACTTTCCTTTAGAAGAGACATGTCCTAGAAAAGATATCTCTTAAAGCCAAAATTCACACTTGCTCAACTTAGCATACAACTGTCTTTCCTGTAGGGTCTGTAACACAATTCGAAGATGCTCAGTATGATCAAGTTCATTCTTAGAATAGACTAAGATATCATCTATAAACACCACAACGAACTGGTCTAAATAAGGGTTGAGTATTCTATTCATCAGATCCATAAATGTCACTGGAGCATTAGTTAACCTAAATGGCATTACTAAGAATTCATAATGTCCATATCAGGTCCTAAACGTAGTCTTCAGGACATCCACATCCTTTACTCGAAGTTAATAGTACCCCGAACGTAGATCTATCTTTGAAAACACTCCGACATCTTTCAACTGATCAAACAAGTCTTAAATCCTGGGCAACAGATACTTATTCTTCACTGTGACTCTATTCAATTGCCTGTAATCAATGCACACCGCAAAGTACCATCTTTGTTTCTATAATCAAAATATAGGACAAACTGCATTAGGCCACAATACAACTTTTGCACTCAAGTATAAGCATTAGTTAAGCGTTGGTTAAACCAGAATTGCCTAAACCAGGCTCTAATGCCAAAAAATGTAACACCCATATACCCCCTAGAAGGATATATGGATGCCACACAAAACAATACAAACAAATCAAAGCATTCGAAAACTTCCATAAAACATTTCAGGTAAACATAAATGATATTACATTGAACTTAATACAAATTTGTTTTAAAACCCAATCCAAACTGAAGTTTAGTTATTAAAAACGTAAAAGCAAATTCAAAAGTCATATAAATCATATACAAGCCAAAATTAAACTCAAAAGTACATTATGATCGAAACAAAACTCATATTCCTTTGGCCATTGCGGTTGACTTGTCCTAGTCTTTATAAACGTCTCTCAAAACCTACATGGGGAAAATCCACCATGATAAGCTTATAACTCAGTGAGTACTAACTAAACTATGCATAAACTGATAATCAAATATACTGAACCAGGTTATTGCATAAGCAAATAATGAATTTTAGAATAGATAACAGAACTGAGTTTCAAAAGAAGGCACAATCCCTTCAGATCAAAACATAATTTTGTTTATATCAAAATCCAACATGTAGTAGAATAGAAAACCAGATGACTGCTAATCCATCAACAGAAGTAGGTAACGGGTCTTAGATAGGAGATACCATGATTGGTATCATAAAATAAATAGGAGATACTAACGTCTCAATAACAGGAGACACAGCTGCAGACCTTTCTAGGCATGCCTATTTACCCACAACTAAAACTTAACAATTTCAAAAACTGAACAGATTCATACATTTAACTCATGCCCAAAGCACATGTCAAATCAATTCAGTATCAAACAGAATAAATGAAGATGAGACTATCTTAAATTACTTACATAGCTTTTTTTTCATTGCCTTGAAGTCCCGGCAATATCTGGAAGTGATCATTCGACATGCTCATCTATAGGCATTTAACACATTCACATATCACTATTGTGCACGATGATGAATTCATTTATGCATATTCATATCTACTGAATACGTACAATGCATGTTCATAACAAATTCTGAATTTTTGATCATGAATCTTGTCATATTATTCATTCATATAAAACAATATTCAATTGATAAATCAAGATTTGTCTTAACTTTCGGGTCTATTTTGCATGATAATTCTCATTAGAAAATTAAAGTTATTTGCTAACACTTCATTCTATAAAATTGTTCTTCCATTTCTTAAGTTTCTAATGACACCAAGATCATTCAGTTTGATTCAATCAACTGAATGTTATAGTCAAAACTATGTCATAATGTTTTTAAGCTACAACAGAACTCTTAACTCAAATTTAGAACAGATTTTGGAATTCTTAAAATCAGAATTACAATTTTTCTTCTTTAGAACAATTGTACCTTTATGTCTCCAATTTAATTGGAATCAAGAATTATCTCATTCTGAACTCTAAAAATCAAGATATAATCAAAATGCTGAAGTATGTTCAGTGAAATATTCCCGGCCATACTATTCCAACAGATTCCCTCGCTTTCATATAATCAATCTTTTCCAAATTCATTCAAAAGGCTATTAATTTTTATGGAGAGGTATAAAAATGTGTTAGGAATCTATTGGTTCAATAATCAAGTCATTTGAATGTCGGGAGAAGAAGTTATAGCAAAAAGATCAAAGCATGGTATTCATAAATAACCCACCAAATACGCACACCCACCAGCTTCTTTCATTTTCATTTCATTTTTTTTGTATCTTCAACTGTTTTCCTTCATTCCTACATCAAATATTCGTGACTTCTATACATCTTCTACTATTTTCCTTCATTCCTACATCACATATTTGAGGCTTCTATACCCAGTATAACCTTTAAAAAAATCAAGTGCAAGCTTATATAATAATTCATGAAAACCGAAACCTCAAACAAGCTTGCTCTCACTACTGTGTTTTCATTATTCTACACTTATATATTCATCAATTAGCACATATGACACTTAAACCACTTCTTCTACTTCCGTTTCAGCTTAACAACATAAAATAAATGAAAATTCCAAGGTTAAATCTTACGCATCAAAAATCCGTATATTCATTCACATAATTTCTAGTTTCTGCGTTTATTTCATTTATGGCACTATTCACTTCACTAATTTCTTAGTTAACTCCTTCTGAACACTACCGAAGCTACCCTCGTACACAAATCAAGCATAAATTTCATTTTCAATCATTCAAACATCATCAGAATCGTTTAATTCATTTTTATAAACACTCAAATACCGACGAATATCCAGTGAGAAACAGAGCATATATGTTCATTGATTTTCCATGAATTTCTACATCTCCCCTAACACAATTTCCAAGCTCAAAAATCATTCCAATACTAAAACATCATCAAATGCATTTACAAAGTAACTAGAAAACTTAAACAACTTCTCGCTTCTACAGCAAAGTCCCAGTATTAACAGTGACAAACAAGGCTTCGGTGGTTGGGGAAGAAAACATACAGTACAATTACAAATGCTTTGTGATGCCTTCAGTGAACAACAATAAAAACCTTCTTCTCTTTTCCAAGAAACTACATATAACCATGTGTAGCCCTTGCATGTAGACCATATGTCAACATGCAAGGTTGCCAACGGTCACAATTTCATTGGTCTATTTTCCAACATTTCCCTAGTCTAAAAAACATAATACCCCAACTTTTTCAGAAATTTTCTAAAATTCACCAAAAATTTCGAAATAATAATAAGCTCCAAATAAAATTTTAACACATAAAACCCATAATTCTCTTTTTTCACATTTTAAACTAATTATACCCAGAAAATGTCAATGAATGCATGTACAATTATTTGTATGTTTCAAAAATACATATGCACAGATAAGTGAATACTCAAATATGCAAAGCATACAATGCACTGCTAATTCCTCAATATTGCAACTCCGAGTATAGGATGTTACATAAGGGATACCGTTTGTAGTGTCTAGAGTCAAAGAAGACAATTATCAGCTGGGATGTTACCTTTGATGAATCTGCTATGTTAAATAAGGTAACTCCAGAAGGGCCTGATGATACTTCATAGCAGGTGGAGTGTATGCCGAATTAGGTGGAGTTTGAACAAATAGCGGTGATCCGAACAAAAAGCACTACCAGTGATTCTCTCATGGCAGAAAAAGAGCCAGAAGAGGAAGAGGTCCCGACCTAGGAACCTCCGCAGCAATCAGAGTCAATTGCTGCTAGAAGGACAAGACGAGAAATTAAAAAACCTGCTCGTTTTACTGACATGGTGGCCTATGCACTTCCATTTGTTGATAATGTTCCATCCACCTTTCCAAAAGTCGTCCAAAGTTCAAAAAGTGGTAGAAGGAAAGGTGTTATGGAAGAAGAGATGCAATCTCTTTAGAAGAATAAAACGTGAAAGCTGACACAATTACCGAAGGGCAAGAAGACCATTAGTTGCAAATGGGTGTTTGCAAAGAAAGAAGGATTTCCTGACAAAGATAATGTTCACTACAAGGCAAGATGGGTGGCTAAAGGCTATGCTCAGAAGGAGGGAATTGATTATAATGACATACTTTCTCTAGCTGTTAAACATTCTTCCATTAGAATTTTATTGGCCTTAGTAGCGCAGTTAAATTTGGAGCTAGCTCAACTTGATGTGAAGGCCGCATTCCTATACGGTGACTTGAAGGAGGAAATCTATATGACTCAACCAGATGGATACAAGGTTGCCGACAAAGAAAATTGGGTTTGTAAACTGAACAAATCGTTGTACAGACTGAAGCAATCTCCAAGACGGTGGTACAAATGATTTGACAAGTTTATGAAGGGTCAGAAATACACAAGAAGTAAATACCATCACTGTGTGTATTTGCACAAACTTTGAGATGGGTCGTATATCTATTTACTCTTGTACATTGATGATATGCTAATAGTAGCAATGAGCCAAGTTGAGATTGATAGATTGAAGGCTCAGTTGAGTAAAGAGTTCGAGATGAAGGATTTGGGAGAAGTTAAGAAGATTCTCGACATGGAGATAAGCAGGGAAAGAGAGAGAGAGAGGCAAGCTTTGGCAGACATAACAGTAGTATTTGAAGAAGGTACTACAACGTTTTAATATGAATGCTCAAAACCTGTAAGTACCCTGCTTGCTCCTCATTTGAAACTAAGTAGCCAGTTATCTCCAAAGTCATATGAAGAGATAGAATATATGGTGAAAGTCTCATATGCTAATGCAGTTGGAAGCTTGATGTATGCAATGGTGTGTACGAGACTAGATATTTCACAGGTTATTAGTGTTGTAAACAGGTACATGTATGATCTGAGTAAGGTTCATTGGCAAGCTGTGAAATGGACTCTACGGTATATCCAAGATATCATAGATGTTAGTTTAGCATTTGAGCAGGATGAATTACTTGGTCAATGCGTAGTTGGATATTGCGATTCTGACTATGCAGGTGACTTAGATAAGCAACGATCTACAATTGGCTATTTGTTCACTTTAGCAAAGGCGCTAATTAGTTGGAAGTCTACTTTGTAGTCAACGATGACTTTTTCTATAACAGAGGCAAAGTATATGGCTATTGTACAAGCTGTGAAAGACGCAATTTGGCTTCATGGGTTGTTTAAGACTTAGGAGTTGGTCAGAAACAACTTGAGGTATATTCTGACAGTCAGAGTGCTATTCATTTAGCAAAGAATCAAGTCTTTGATGCAAGGATGAAGCATATTGATGTTCGATATCACTTTGTGCGGGAAATTCTGGAAGAAGAGGAGATACTTCTCCAAAAGATTCGAACTACAGAGAATCCTTCAGACATGCTGAACAAGGTGGTAACAAGAGCCAAGTTTGAACATTGTTCATACTTGGTTAATATCCTGCACATTTGAGTCGGCGCCTGACGGCGCAAATTTGGAAGCATTACAAGGACTGTTTTATTTTTTGTTTGAATGAGAATATTTGTATTTGGTGGGACAAAAAATTGTGCCAAGGTGGAGATTTGTTAACTTTTGGCATCAAATTTTTGATTCCACATTAGTGGGTTATTGGTACCAATCTTTTATCTCATATTGATAGATTATTAAAATGGTGAGTAGTTTGAGAGCTATAAAAAAGGTTCTCCCCTCTCATTAGTATCCATCCCAAAATTTGTATCTCTTCTCCCACATTGAAATAAAAGATGGCCACTTGAGAGATGCTTAAAGACTAGGCACAACTGATCGAACTCCGTTATCAAATTTTCAGGTATATTCTTTCCTATCTCTTTTATTATTCTGTATTTTATTATTGTTGATATTTCTTCTCAGTTGTAGTATAGTATTCAATATTTTTTGTCAGGTTTATTTGTAGTGTTTTGTACGATTCGTTTGTGTGTATTTTACTATTTGTGTGTATTGTTTTGTTTGCATATACGAGTCTAGGTTGTGAAAATGTACCGTACACGTAAGTGTTGTCTAAAAGATTAGATTTTAAGTGGGACCGTTTATGAACTCCTAACCTTTCCTAAGGATTTACTTAGAATTGTAATTCTATCTAGAAAACTATTGTAATATATCTTAAAAATGACTAAATCAGTCAAATTCGTTAATTGATTTATTTAGAAAAAAATTACCCAAATTTTTCCAACAGTTAAGCAGCCTCTTATTTCTCACCTATGCATTAAGCCTCAACAATCTATCAAAAACGGTTGGCTTTCTCTTAAAATTGACACGCGTAATCTTTAGTCTTTTCTCCGTTCTGACTAGGGACAAAATGACAAAAGTGAGGAGTCAGAAAGTTGAAAGGTATTCCCCACATAAAAAAAAACTATAACTTTTTTAGGGAACTAAAGGTCCAATCACTACCATGGTTTGGTTTGAGAGCAGAAGTGGAGTCACGCCAAGCGCACCAGGATGTTTGAGAAGAAGGTTGTTTTGTGTGGAAAGAATCTATTTAATGTGCTCAGCCGCCACAATTCGAAAGGATAGATTGGCCAGTGAGTTTTGGTCGGTCCAACTAAATTTATTATCCTTCCACAACCATATCTTATCATATGTCTGGCTGTAAATGATTCAGTCTCATGCTTTGTTAGATTTTCACTTAAAGTCTGAAAGACCCATTTGAGCTCCTTCTTCGTCCATTGCTTCTAACCTGCAAGTTCATTGCTAGGAAATCTTTTTTTTTTAAGAATGAAAAGGACATTTACTTAATCTAGTATTATCGAAGCTTTGAAGTCAAAGTAGAGTACAATTTTTTCTTCTTAATTTGTTGTTAATTTGCGAATGTTGCTTTCATCTTCAACCACCACGAAAATTAGGATCTTTGAATTTTAAGGAAAGGGTGTTTACTCCTGTTCTTGCTTTCTACATCTATAGCAATTGTAGGTAAGAAGATCCAACTCATGCTACATTTAGAAAGTTGGATAAAATATACGAGGGAAATAACAAATTCAATGTTAAATAACACCATTATTCTTCTAACTGAAGTTAAATCTAGATTTTTGACGAGTACGGAATTCAGCAAGTTGCCACAAATGCTTTGCCTGGAAACATATTCAACCTGGAAGTGGTTTGTCATTTTACAAACTGGAACTGATAATTTCTACACCGGTGATAATAATCATTTTGTGGAACTGTACAAAGTATTAATTTTGCCAGCTATACCTAAAAACAAAATGTGACAATCGCGAAAACCAAATCAAGGGCAATCTTAGGAGTTCATCTGTGGAAACTAGAAAGGCCAAGAGAACAATTGCTGTATTGGACAACATTTGGAAGACAGATGAACATCAAATTGTATCACTTGTCCCAAAAAAACATGAATTTAAAGAAGAAGGAAGCATCTTTACGGCATAGTACTTGAATATATTTATAACTTGCATTGTAAGGTTACAATGAACAGTTGATTTAGTTCAACCTCAAGGTGAATTAATTAAGAACTCAGCGCTCTCACCAAGAACCAGATGTGCATTCCCTAAGTAGGGGATACCGAAATATAAAAGAATGTAAAACAAATAAAAAAATCTTCCCATTTCGTATTTCACCTAATTGTCACCTGTGGTTCAATTGGCCTACTGATTAATTTGAGTGGACTTCTTGCAAGAATTTCTATTCTTCCTTGGTTTGCCTTTTCCCTCTAAGCGTCTTTCTTCTCCTAAACTCGTACAATTATTATTACAATTCCAAGAGTATAAAATCCTCCACGATAAAGTAGGAGCTTCGAGATGTTGCTTATGCCACCATCTGCTCCTGTTCTTTGTACAACTGGTCCATCCATGAAGGAACACCTTCGGGAACCCCTTTGGCAGGATTGTACTGCTTTGCTGCACCAAAGTTTCCAACACCGGGAACATCCTTTATCAGTGAATTAACCCAAGACACATCAGGCTCATCCACGTTTGATGGCATCAAGTCAACTGCTGTCGTTGCATAATTGTTAGTGTTGATTCGAACCCCAAATGAAGATGACCGCTTCAGCTTGTTCAGCTCATCGCCTTGAATGCCCCAATCCAACTTTCCATCAGGGGAGCTCCAATCGGACAAATTGGAGGACATCATGGTTACTGAATTTGCAGCAGCTGTAAGGCCAAGACGATTAGTTACAGCTCCACGATCAATAAAGCTCTGGCTTCGCTTTGCAAAGGCAGAAGACCTTGCGTTCATCACAGCTGCTGCTACTGCAGCTGAAGAATCAAACCCATACGAGGCAGCCTTCCTCACTGGAGAGGATGAGAGATTGGATGTATAGCTAGACCGTAGTTGATTAGTGTTCTGCCTAATCTGAAGTCCATTTGGAGACAACAGCGATGGATCAAGAGAACAAAAAGTTTCAAGGTTGGTATGTTGAAAATCCCCAACCCTATCAAAGTCTTTGCTCCAACGGGATGGAGAAGAGAGACCAGACATCTCATCTATCAGTTGCTGTCTCTGCAAGTGGTTAACTTGATTTTCTAACCCAAGCAATTCCATCTCCAAATCCAAATCTCGGGCACATAATGAAGTTTTTAGTCTACTTCCAGGGAGCTGCAATGCAGGTGGAGTCAGGTTAAGCTTATTTTGCCACAAGCCCCCAGTCTTAGGAGATGATGAGGCTGTTGCCAAGGGAGACATGGGTGGAGTTGAAACGGTGGGCAGTGGCATTGATGATCCATGGGCCAAGGGACTCGATGTCACCATGTCCACTGTACTGATCAGAGAGGACCTAGGTGAGGGCATTGCTGAGCCTGTGGAGGCATACACAGGCCGCAATTCCTCAGGCTTATGTGCAAAGAAACAGACTTTCCTTGAGCAACCAGTCTCATCTTTGCAAAGCCTGGTTCGGTATTGGGCAGGATGTAACCAAGACTCAAAAACACCATGTGCATAATCACAAGCATCACCCTTCTGACATGAGCCCTTGCGAAATTCAGGGCAAGGGACACAGCTGTAGGGATACTTCCTCGGGTCTCTCCTCCTGGCGTTCTCCCCTGGATGCACAAATGGGCACTCAGTCCAATCATGCGAGTAGGCCCTGGAGCACGGCTTAATCTTGAAAGAGTACATTCTGAACTCATCTGTACCATAAATTCCATTGTTAATATCAGGCAGCGTCACATCAATAGGATACTCTTTCTTCTCATTCCCTTCTTTCGGTAACTGAGGTATTGGCACCAGCTTTTCTTCATCATCTTCCCTTAAATTTTCGCCTCTTAGCAGTGAACCTATGAGCTTCTTTTTTGAGTTGTACAGAGATTTCAATGAAGAATTAAGCAGATCACTAGGTTTATTTTCATGAGCATCAATGCAGTTAGCATCAGCAGAGGCATCCAACAATAATTTAACAATCTCAACAGAAGAACTGGAACCACCTGCCACAGCACAGTGGAGGGCAGTGACCTTATCAGAGCCACAAGCCCTGTTGATGTCAGCTTTCTCCGTTTGAATGATATGCTTCAAGACATTAACACTTCCAAACATAGCAGCAATCATAAGGGGTGTTCGTTCTTGGAAACCCATCTTTCTGGACCCAACTTGTCCACCATACCAAAAGCTTGCTTCATCAACATCCAAACCCTTTTTCTCGACCTCAGTTTTGAAGCCACTAAGATCATCAGAGGCGGACAACTCCAGCAAAACTGAACAGTTACACACGTTACCTTCCTTCTGTTTACGAGATTCATCTCCCATGATAATATTTGAAGGGGAAAACTCACTTTCAGAACCACTGCACATATCCAAGCCCTGCACAGTTAAAAGCAAGCAGATGTCAAATAATGAGGTCGTCGTATGGAGGACATATATATCTTCTGTGGATGGAAACATACACGAAAACAAGCAAAGTTACGAATTTCAAATATTCGGCATATTCGAGAAAGATTCATGAATCTAATCAAAGAACTAATCTGAACAACTAAGGATTAGATCACACAGAAGAATAATCACGCCAGGGAAAGGTAAAATGAAAGGAGGAAATCCAAATTTCCCACTTCCATGACTTCTCCCTTAAAAAAAGAAATGATGTATTATCAACAAACATCTAAGGCCAGAAGACCTGGTCTTCCAAAATCACCTCTATTGTTTACCAAGAAATTTAGCATATTTCAATAATATGATAAGAATTGAATAAAAGTCACACAGGCAAACCCAAAACCAAAATTTCAAACTTTAACGAAACAAGCAAAAGACGCAGTAAAATCCCGACGAGTGATGAAAATATCAAGGATAGAGACCATCAGACCAAATAGAAACTACAAATTTCTACAAGCTGAAGAAAAAAAAAAAGCATACCTAAGAGACCTGTGAAGGAGACACAGAGAAATAGGTGGAGGTGCTGTATAAAGTTGAGTCTGTAATTATGTTGAAGAAATGAAGCGGGTGTGAGCTGCCAAGAGAAGGCCAATTGTGGGTTTTTATATAAAATCTTCTCCAAAAGAAGCTAACTGTGAAGAGGAAGGCGAGAGGAAAGTAAGACTTTTCTTCTTGCTCTCTTCCCGAATTTTCTATTGTTTTGTGGGTTTGGTCAAAGTCAAAACTTCAAAGCACAAGGGTCTCTTCTCTCGCTTCTGTCAATCCATCAGCGAATAGGGACCCGGTGATTCTTCTCTCCGGCTTCCTCTAAATGCAATCCAAATGAAATGTAAATGAAAGTTAAATTGCGAGTTGAATGGTGGACCCCATCTCTTGAGCTATAAATCCAACTGCCTCCAAGGTTGTACATCACGTGTGCGTTTATGGTTAACTCGAAGCTCACGCGCTTTGCTGAGCGTATCAGAGTCCCTGTTTGGTTCCCAAATTTCCAGCAAGTAGAACGCAACTGTCATTAATCTCTACACATGAATTATAAATTGAAGTGGAAAAGTAAGATTTTGCTTCTTTTGGAAATTAAAATTAAAATCAAAATCATAGTTAATTGATGTGCTTAAATGTTCTTATAATTTTAAAAAGATTTTTTATTTACTAAAATTTTTCAAAACCTGCAAAAATCTTCCACTTAAATTGATGTGCTCTCTCTCTCTCTCTCGGAAATATTTTTAGTAATTTTATATAAAATTTTTCATTTTTTCTTTATATTTTAACCGTTTTGGTTATGCATCCTTTTTTACTGTAAATTTTATGATACAAGAAATATATAATTGTCACAAAAGTTTGAATTTTTTATTAGGAAAAGATTTGTCATTTATTAAATATTAAAATAAAAGGATAGTTATTTAAAAATAATACAAATATATAGGTCTATTAATTTTTGCAACATGATATAAGATTATATGTATAAGGTACAAAAAGAGATATTTTTGGTTCATTGTATTGAATTAAACACAAGTAAGAGGTTTCTATCATCTTTTTCTTGCAAAATAAAATAATAATCATAGGAAGGAATGAATTTAAGGGTCTGATTGATTGGAAGGTTTGGAATGGAACAGAACGTAACGTAACACATTTCTATCATTTGATTGAAGGTTCATAATAGAATGGAATGGGATGGAAGCGGAGAGTTTCATGTTACGTTCCATTCTATCATAAACAGTGAAAATATGAAACCTAAACTAATAAATAAATATTACCTAGTATAACCTCAATAATTTTTCTTAATACCAATTATTTTTTCTAATCCTAAGCCCTTGTATATAATTAATAATTTTTTATATTATTTCTCCTTACTCTAATAATAATAATATTTTTATATTATTAATAAAAATTGTATATAATTTATAATAAAATAATAAATTTTTATTAATGAAAATAAAAAAGAAAAATTATTCTTTAATTATTTGTATATATTTCTATATAAATAAAAATAAAAATAAATAATTTTTAAATAAAAATCACATATAATAGAATAAACTTTATTAAAAATTAATAATAATATTTTATATAATTAATAATAAATTATATATAATTAATAATAAAATAATAAAAGTTTTATTAAATTTTTATTATTTTAAAATAGAAAATATAAAAAAATTATTTTTTACGGTTGCTAGTAACTTTTTAATTGAACATAATTTTTGTTTTAAAATTATAGCGTTAAGTCTTTTGTAACAATCATTTTAATGTCAGGGGTATAATAGTCATTTATTATACATTATATTTCATTTCATCCATCTTTCAAATAATGTTTCACTATGTTACATTATGAACTCTTTCATCCCTCTCAAACAATTTTATATTACATTTCATTTTATTATAAATTATTCTGTTCTATTTTATTAATTAACATCCAACTAAATAAGTCTTAATAGAGGAATAATGTTTTTGGTTAAGGTGACCTTAAAGGTGGGCGTGTGGGCAAGGAATAGGGGGTGAAAACGAGTGGACCAAAGGGCTGTCTGGATTGGAGAAAGACTCCAAGTTGCTGCCGTTTGGTCCACACCACACTTCACGCGTTTGTCTTCCATTCAGGTCATTTTGGTGGGTGACAGAATATTATACTAATCTGACTCACCCTTCCAATATCTTATCTTCAATTTCACCTTTATTTAGGAAACTTTACCCAACTGCCATCCAATTACGAAATATGAACAATTCTAACTCACTGACAGTGTTAGCTACGCTGTACATTGATCCGATGATCAGGTACTAAGATACATCGATAATCTAAATGTTTTTGTTAGGGTAAGCACCAGCATTTCAATGGATCGCCTAGATTCCATCTACTGTTTAATCGAGAGTTCCTTTCTAGCTGTCATTTGTTGTTCTTTCTCTACAAAATAACAAAGCCACTTTCTTACACGCAGGTATAGAACAGCTTTACGGTCATACAAAACACAGACCCTTCTTTAGTTTTCAGTTAAGCTGCCAACCTTAGACCCTAAAATCAACACTTTGGGAAACTGCTGTCTCTTGTCTTCAACAAAACTACTAATGAAATGTTACTTCTGGGGAATAATATTACACAATTCTGCAAAGCTGAGAAGATGATATCATCTGGAATTTTGACCAGGTCAACTTTCATAAAGAAAATCACCTTACATGTAAAATGAAGATGCAAATCAGCAACAAAACCCACGATGAAAATAGAAAACGCAAACGAGGTGTATCAACAAATATGGACAATCACATGGTGTTGTTGTAAAGAAAATACTTATCACGTGGAAAATGTTCAATTGTATATCAAATAATTTATGTTTATATTCAATAATTAAACACTTATTTTTGTTAAAATCATACTCAAGAATATAGTTCCACGCGGATTGTAAGGCCTGCAATTTATTGGGTTAAGTAGTATTTTTAACCCCCAAACTTTTATATGTTTATTTCATTTTAGTCCTTGAGACTTTGATATGAGCGTTATGTAGTGTTTATGTTCATTTCCTTATACCTTTCGTTTGAAAATGAATACAAAAGTCAACTTAATGTTTATTGAATTTAAGCGCATGTCTTCGTATAAACAGTTAAAATTAAAGTCACTATTTAAATCGTAGACTTGCAGCTGTTTTTGTTTAAAGAATTGATGCTAATGTTTTGTATTGTTTTAGTCATTTAAAAACACCTTCTTAACTAAGTAAAAATACAGACTTCTACCAAATCTGCGAATCTGCCAGATAACGCATAAATTTATTGAGTGACCACCACACTGTCTTTACTTCTCTGGATACGAAGTCACGTCCTGGACAATGGACATCATTTGCTTCTTCTGTATAACAACAGCACGGTTACTAAACCCGCACCAAATGACTGGTTACAGGAGGTTTAGGCCCATGTTCTAAGGCTTATACTGGGCTATATTGATCTACCAATCGATATACCAAGCCCAGCATCGTGCTCTAGTAGGTCCGGCTCTACTTATTCATCTGCATTCTCTATAATGTTCCTTGAGTTTGCGTTCGATTGTGCATTTTTAGGTGACTAGAAGCCTTTTAAGACTAAAGAAAATTCGGGAGTAAGAAGAGTTATAAAATAGAAAAAAAAGGATTAAATTGGATCGTAGTTTAATTTAACGTTTTGATATATTTTTAAAAAAGTCAAGACTATAACATTTTTATCAAATTTTAATGTAAATTCAAAAATTTTAATACTTTTAATGAATTTTAATCTTTTATAAACGATTAATCTGAATCTTAATTTAATTTGACAAATATTTATTATAAAATATCTTTGGTATTAATTTAAATTCAAATATTTTAATAAAAGTAGAAAAAATGTAAAGTTTCGTAAACTTTTAATTTGAATCTGAACTTAATTTTTTTTGCCAGTTTTATATTATAAAATATATATCTGATATTTTTTAAAACTAATTCTTACAAATGAAATCTAAAAAAAAAAAAAAGATTTCTCTGTCCTTTCTTCCCCTTTTTCTTTCTCTTCAATTTCTCATTTCTTCTCTCTTTCTTCGATCTAAAGTACAAGGCCATCTTCGCTGGTTAACTCCATAACAGCAAAAGCCGGCTCACATGCTTGCAAACCGAGAATAACCGCTCGAGGGAGTAAAAAGTTTGACCTTTCTGGAGGATGACTCTGTGTTTTCCGTTGTGAGGTCGAGAAATTAAACCAAATGGCAGACTAGCTTATCAAATGAGCCAAATCATACTGATCTAAACGGCACAACTCATTGTTGTGATTGTCACATGACCCTCTGCTACTTGACTTCTAATAAGAAGGAATGAGACTGATAACTGACATTTGATGCTGGAACTGGTCTGAATCAAACGACATCAAGAAATTCTCATGACTGTATTTTTAGTAGTTGGGCTTTTGGCTTATAGGCTTAGCAATCAGACTTACCTAATAATAGAACCTAGAGGTTGTTCTGTGCAATTTGTTTCCGTACTTTGGAAACAAAGCATCTAACATATAGACTTGGCAATTTCTTGAAAGTGCTTTCGGTTATGCATTTTTAGGTGATTAGAAGCCTTTCAAGACTAGAAAATCAGAACTAAGAAGAGTTACGAAATACTGTTTTGTTAATTTTGACATTGATACTTGAAAATTTGTATGGGTGGAGCTTCATCAATTAAATTTTTATGATATGATTTCATAGACGGATGGGGAATGTTCATGAGCTTTATTAGTTGAAAATTTATCATTTCTGATTCTGAAAAAGATTTTCCTTGTAAACATTGTTGTCCAAATTTCTAATTCTATTTCATCAGTAATTTTAATGAAAATTAATTTAAACTTCAATTAATTCAATTTTCATTTTTAATAAATAAATAAAATTTTATTATGTATTAAATATAGCTCGAAATTAATTTCTATTAACGAATTTTACTGTTTCAATGCAATTCATTATACTTTATACCTTATTTTTCAGTTATTTTTTTGGTTTAAAATTAATATCCCTAATGAATGACATAAATAACACGTTTTTGCACGTCGACAATTACACTACGAAGAGTGATTGAGATTTAGCAAATTATAGAGATATACTTTAAATAGATTTATCATATTTATATTTTATTACTCATATTATAAAGTATAAAAATATTTAATATTTATATTAATTTATTTATCGATTAATAGTATATCAATTTAAAATATTCATTAATAATATGTTTACTAGATTAATATGAGTATAAATTAAGTCTTTCATAAAAATTATTTTTATTATCACTAACATTTTTGTCCGCCTTTAACAAAATGAGAAAAAATTAATTTTATTAAATGCAGTCGTTATTTTATCTTATTAAGGAAATATAGAAAAAACCTCGAGAAAAGGAGTCAGAAATTTCTTACCAGAAATTAAATTCGAGCTGATACGCTTTTGATGAATGCACGACTAAAGTATGAAATGATTTAACATAGCTCATCAACCTTCATAAGTTGTGTGGTAGATAGGCCTACGTAATAGGCCCAATTTTTTAAAAAAGAGAGTAGGATGTACTTAAATAAGGAAGCAAAATCTTATTTAAAGACCAATTGAGCTGCCTAGTATGAGTTGGCACGATTGATTGAATTAATCTGTAAGTGCAAAAGGTCAGTTATACCAAGTTTATAAACAAGAATAATTTTAGAGAATCGAGTCCTATGATAAACTATGTCTCTATAATTATCAATCTTAGTTAAAATTAAAATTAAATAAAACCATATTTGATAAGAGATGATTAACCATTCAGCTAACACAAAAATGCAAATCCAACATTAGAGCTTTGAGGTTCACTTACGAGGAATTCAAATAAGCACACAAGTTTGATCATCTAGGTTGAAAAGACAATTAATCTAAAGTATCTATTCTTTCTTTCGAAGTACACTTGTACATCTTATTAGGCAATTAGCACCTTTTGATGCGTAATTTAACCTAACCAAACTCATTAAACATAGTTAATTTATTGGAAATCATGAAAGCCTAATATATTATTATCATTTAGTGTTAAAGAATTTGTTCTCTTAGTATACATATTCTACTTCACTTATCGATCCTTCATACAATCCCTAACACTAAATCTATGATGGTCATCCAAAAATTCAAAAACTAAGAATAAAGAAAATAAATTCAACCAACGAATAATTAAATCATGTATAGAAAATTGAAGAATCCTTCACAAGCTATATCCCTAACTCTAAGTAAGGTCTCTAGCTACTAAATAATGAAAATAAAATATAAACAAATAATTCTCAATATGAAGGAAGAGTAGAAGAAAGATAAAAGAGTTGTCACTAACTCCTTTAATTGACTTGAATCTTCCTCCAATGCTAAAAATAATTGAACTATAAAAATAAAACTAGGTGGCTCTTAATCTTTCTACTATAAAAATAAAACTAGGTGGCTCTTAATCTTTCTAAAAGTCTCTTAAGATAAACCTAATACAAGTACTTATAGTTAGGGTTCAAAATTAGTGCTCTAGATCATATTTGAACTTAAGAATATGTCATTATAAGTTACATACGAGAATAGATGATGGACTAGTTTTAATATCAACACCAATTTTGTTTTGGAACTTTTATCCTTCATGAAGCCACATGTAAGTGATTTTTGACACTAAGTTGTAATTGGTGTTGATTTAGTTATGTGCCTTTCTTTGTATAACAATGATGAGTCTGATGATGTCGATTCCATACATAACGCTAAACCTAATCTAGCTTTATTCCTCAACTTCCAAGACCTTGGCGAATGAGAATAGCTTGTCTTCATGAATGTTAATTTCTGTAAATCATCACCTACAAAATAAAAAACTAAACATAGGAAACATTATAAAATCTACGTTAAACATTCTATAAACTACTAAATCACACAACTTAAGCCCTATAAGCTTACAAAATATAGACCTATCAAATATTCCACAAACAATTAACATTATACCTTAAATCACTAAACACTCCTAACTAAAAAAAAATTAATTCCACTTTTGGTAGGAGTATAAGTCTCTTAAGGGTTTACTTAAATCTTATTACATACATTGATCTAAAAGAATTCTTCAACTAATTTTTTTACAAAATATAATTAATTGTAAACTTTTTATATAAGGATAAAAATATATAACATTGTTAGTAGTTAGTTTGTTAGTCTCAAAATTAATAATATAAGATCTACAAATTTAAGTCAATTAAATTGCAAAACTTAAATACATAATATTTCTTAGCTAAATCATATTACAAACATGATAAAATAAACACTATTCTACCTCTTTCGTCAAGTTCAAATACTTTAGTTCAACATGCTTCACAAGATATCATTCGTTTACACAAGTGTTTGAAATTTTGGTGAGGTGGAAACTTACCATAAGCTTCAAATTCATCTTAATCTGCACTAATCAAATAGATATGAATAAGAAAAAAAAAAAATCAAAGGACTTGAACAAGGTTGTAATAGCGCCAAAGGGTTAAATAGACGAACAAAAGAAGAGGAATAAGGGAAACAACAATGGTATTCACAATTAGAAAAGCAATGGCAAATAAATCCATATAAATAAATAAACTAATCCTCATTATACTAACTTTCATATTCTTACAACAAAGACTTTTCCTTAATTCTTTTCTATTGTAAGAATCCATGCTAATTTTTAACACTTTATTTTCTTTTCTTTTCCTTTCATATTTTTTCTTTTTTATTTATTCTTGAACTTTTGAATTGAGATGAGATTTCCCTTTTTACATTGTCACCTTTATACACTTTTCCATCTCCTCCATACTTATTTCCTTGTATCTCATTCCTAAAATATAAAAAAATAAGTAGAAACTCTACCAACCATGAATTGGTGAGTAAAAATTTGTTTTTCCTTTTACACTTAAGGTTCTTTGGGAAGTGATTATCAAAGAAAAGCTTGAAATTTATATAATTTTCAATGGGTCTCACTAATGGATTAATGTATAAAAAAAGTAGGCAATTTGGCTCAAACTCAAATCCTATGGGCCTTTATTATCTTAATAATTATACACATCTTTCATGTAATCTAAAAAAAGATGAAATTCAAGTTCTAAATATCCAAAATCAAAGAAGATATCCACATTCAAGATAAATAACATTGCATGAAGCCCAAATTTTCAAAAGACTACTTAAGTTAAATCAAAGCATAATCACTTGACAAAGTTTGTTTCTTACCATTCACAAAGTCATATTTGCCTAGCATTCACTGAATCATATTATGCATCTAAATTTTTACCAATCAGTCTTAACTCAAAATCATGCATAAACTCATTCCATCAACTTAAAGGTATTAACAAAGACTTATGCACATAACGTTAAAAAAAAGTTAAAAAAAGTTAAAAATAAAAAGTTTGATTTTGTTTTAAATTTTCTTACTATTAGATTAATATCAATACCAACCCATATTTAGAACAATATGGTTCTTAATATTGTGCATCAAGATTACGCAACAAAAGATATTAGGAAAATTCCCTAGACATCTATATACTTGAACGAGAAGTTACGTATCATAATATCCTCAACCATACTCAAAATATGCACAGCAAAAACAATAGTGGAGGCTTACAAATAATAAAATTGAATATTAAATTTAAATTCTCAAAATTCGTCATCATCTGAATGTACATTTTGTTCTAGTTTATTTAGATGCCCTCTATCAAGTCAATCTTGATTGATCCACTTGTTATTATCTTAACCGTATCCAATAACTTCATATGATCTTCATTGATATAATTGGCTTCTCTAGTCTTAATAACCCTCAAACCTAGAGAGGTCACCCCTTACTTCTCTAACATTTAACTAATTAATTCTAAAAATACAAAAAACTATCTTATGACTCGTGCTAATCCATGTTACTAATGAATTATATTATCAAGGATGACAATTAAATGAGTAACACCTTGCATTAGCCATTAAAGAACAGGTCCATAAGGTATAAATCTATGGTCAGAATTTGGTTCAACGTGTATTATACTAGGGCTGAACATTATAGATTAAGATGCAAGCCACTAGCTAAAGTTATATGGTTAGGTGCTTACACAAGTAGTGTATCCACCTAGTAAACTAAGTAATCTTTAATTTTAACCTATGCAATGCATCCCTCTAGTTTTACTTATCTTAACCTGATGGTGTTCCACTATGAAAACTCAACTACCTACTTTTGATGGTAGACCAAGATGCTTCTTAATTGTCTCCTTTGAAATTATAATATCAGGGCTCCATATGTGGGAATATATGGCTAAGTTTTTAGTTTAGACTTCTCCTTGACGTTAATATAAAAATCCTTGGTCATCTTTGAGTAGTAGTCTCTTCATAAAGTCAACAAATAATCCTACTATGAACTTCAAAACTTATTCCAAACCTTAAAGAATCAATCAATGTTTGGCATTATATTCTTCTCAATGAGCATATGATTATTGCTCCTTTTATTATAACATTTATCATTCTTTAAATTTTCGAACTTCAAAATATACTCTAAAAGTGGTGGTTTCAAAGAATAGGTAGGAATCTCACATCTTATAGCCTTTCTCTTATGTCTTGGAGGCATGCTTTTAATAGTCATTCAATTAACTATACCAATAATTTACCATAATTCATAACTTTACTAAAAAAACTCACACCATCATAACATTATCACACAAACACACTTGTTTGTATATATTGAAAAATTTCTTTCAATATTATTACCCCTTTTATTATCCCTCTCATACCTTTACCTAAGCCTTATCAAGACGATGTGACAAGACCTTTTGAAGCCTTATCAAGACGATGTAACAAGACCTTTTGATTTTTGTTTCTAGTTTACTTATAAATGGTGGATGTATGATTTTATTGCAAGCTTGTAGTTAAGAATCATCTTATGTATTGATTTGACAGTTTCTATACTTTCTACCCTAAACACTTTGATTGCTTTAAATGAATCTTTAAGGGTTGGAAAATTTATACTTTTGATTTCAAAAAGATTATCTATGTGATTTCTATTAATATTGATTTATGAAGGTTAGTTCTAGGATGACTTGAATCAAATTGTATGTTCATTTGATTGATATAACATGATGATTTAGGGTGTGGATAAGGTTAACAGGGGATAAACATTTTTAAGTTTAATGATTTGGATTATGATTTCCTGGAGGATAAGTAAAAGCTTAAGTCTGGGGTGGTTAATAAACGATTAATTAACTATATATTTTATTCCCATATTCAGTGTTTTTTGCTTGTTATTTGAGAGTTTTACGTTATTTTGGTACTTATTTTACTTGAAGCGTATTTTTAGGTAAATAATTGCCTTTATAAACTAAAAGGATAAGAATTTGGGCAAAATCAAGGTATAAATCGGAAGAATTGAAGCAACTTGGAGACCTTCGTTGTATAAAGGGTCATGTAAGCTATTATTAATGTGTGAAGCTTCAAAGAAGTTGTTTATGCCAGTGTGAAGATAGTTTCCGGTGTATAAGACATACACGATCATGTATGTAGCCCGTGTAGGCCTCTAAAAATGTGTAAAGTCACAATTTTGAGGTGTTTTTGAGATAAACCTAGTTTCACATTTTAAAATGAAATTAGGAAGGCTAGACAAAAGAGGAAGTAATTAGAATCATATTAAAGCTCAAATACAGAGTAGAAGACTTAGTTCAAACTTAGGATGAGGAAGACACGAATATTACTTCAAGAGATCCGATAAAGAACAACCTTTCACTAAAATTTCAAGAAGATTTTATTGGAGATAAAGGGACATATATAGATTATGGATTCTTTTATTTCTAGTTGTTCTTCTGAATTCTTGATGCTGTTTTTGTTTTCTACATTTAGGAACTAATTTGGTTAGTACCTAGGTGTGATGAAACTTAAGTCAGATGGATAATGTGATATAGTTTTTTATTCAATGCAATCTAATTGATTGATTTATTGCGATTCAATTATGCATTTATATTGTTAAATTAATATGCTTGGGATATTAGTTTAATGTTTGATTTCATATTATTTAAAACGAGAAATCTTCTTGTATAAATAGATCTACTATAATTGGAAGAAGTTGAATGTAAATCTAGAGATAGGTCAACATAAATCCTCTAGATTAGGGTTAAAACTAATAGTAAAATTTATGAATCGGATAATGCAATCTTAAGGGATTTCCTATAAAGAGGTTTCAATTAATCAACCAAGGATTAATTGTTAATAGTCTTGAGAAAGATATTAACATAAGGTAGGAATTTCCAAGATCTAATAATCAATAATTTAATTGCATGATAAGTATTACCTAGGGAGATTCGTCACCTAGGTAATACTTATTTGATATTGTTTAATTATAGTGTTTATTTTATCCTAGTTCATTCATAATTTAAACCTTACTTTAGTTTGAAATTAAACCTACAACTTAATTCGACAGTTAGATAATAGAAAAAAGGTTAATACTAGTGCTTACAGTCCTCTTATGATCAACCCGTACTTGCCAGTGCTAGTTATAACTACACCATACACTTGTAGTTAAAGCATATAATATCACACATATCAAAGCCTCTCTTAGGTTTTGCTCGATGTAAACATACTCCTTCAATACTCATGGTGCCTTCCTTAGTTATTTCAAGACCTTTAAACAATATTTGAATATTTTAAAATAACTTTTCTAAAGATCAAATCAACTTTTGGAAATCACCAAATATGAAAACTAATGTTTGAATAATCTCTTTGAAGATTTATTTATCAGTCTAAATTTTAGGTTTCAAATTTCAAATTCTAAAGCTTCCTACAAACTTTGTTTTATAACATTATTTTTCAAAATTATTTATCATCATTATATTAATAATGTAGTATTTTATTATTAATAAAATTATAAATTAAACCTTTTTGGTTCAAAATTTGTTACTTGTTATGAAATTGTAAATTTGCATGATCTAAGTGTTTAAAGAAATATGTTATAATGTAAAACAAGTAATTAATACTAACAATTTATATCTAACTATATAAAAATTAACACAAACTCTACTCATAAAAAAGATACTAACTTTATTAAATTTAATTTTTTTAAATAAAAATTATAATATTGATAAAAATGTTTAAGTATACCCTTTAAATCCAATTCTTCTAAACTAGTCAGACCCACAAGTCATTATCTAACCTATCCAACTCTTCCTTCAATGCAACATTTTCCCCTTCTTCACTTATTTGACTCATCCCTCATTCCCAGCCCTAATTGCTTACCAAATTAGGGATTTCCATGTAGAGCTCAGTTTGCCCAACATATGTAGCATCAGCTCATGTCATCTCTAAGGCCCCTTTTGGTTAGAATGGTGTTAGTATCATTCCATGAATCTAGTTACATTTCCCATCTGAGAGCCCCTAGATTGTTTGTTAGTATCATTCCATGAATCTAGTTACATTTCCCATCTGAGAGCCCCTAGATTGTTTGTTTCATATTGTTCCCTCGGTTTGCCTCTTCTTCTTCTTTGAATGAGAATCCAGTATGTGTATCTTGGTATCAATTTGGTTATATGAGTTTTCTTGCCCTTTTACTCTCTAATATCACTTGATGTTTGTGCTTCCCTCAATAGTTTCCATATGGCTTCCAGATTTCCACTAATTTGTGTACTCACCTCCTCCTCTACTAAACTCCTCTTGAGTTATCACACACCCAATCCAATTGTGTTGGATCCCAGCGATTCCTATCAAGAAGGATAAGGCCTCAGGTTTCCTATGTAAGTTCTTCTGCCTTCCTTATAATGGCTATTTGTACTAGTTCACTTCCTTTTTTATGCATCTTGTGCTTAATGTACTTGTAATCTTGAATCTTGCCTCTAATACATGGACCTTAACTCCAGTAGTCTTATCCTATATGTCTTCCTGCATTCTTTTGGATTGTCTGAATATTTTGGCATTCCTCTCTTTCTAAATGTAGTACACTAGTAACCAATCCCTCATGTAATAAGCTCTTTATCCTCTTATTCTTAAATTTGCAATTAAAAATGCCTCAACTTTTCCAGCTTAATTATATTGGTATTAGTATTCCACTTTTTTATGAGTGTTCATTCCATAATCTCTTTGTGAACCTACATTAGGAAAATAAGTAATTATGTTCCTCTAAAGATGATTCACACAACAAACACAATCTATCTATTCTTGGTACTTATATTATGTCCTTTATTGGGAACCTTTCGAACATTGCTAACCATAAGATGAAGGACTAGTTTAGAGCAATTCCTTTATTCCAAACCCATTTACATTGTCCATATATAATTTATACGGAAGAAAGAGTAGTGTTGTAGATTTCTATGGAGAATTTGTTTGCATTATTTCACAATTTTTTTCCTCCTTCTAAGGATTTGGTAAATAATTTGGCCAGTTGTTGGTAATGATGTCCTTTTCTCTCTCAAAGTGGAGGGGCTATGCCCATCTATTCTTTTTAATGAACAACTAACCTTGGTTCTAGCTAAAATCATAGCTTTTAGTGTTATATGCTCTCTATTCAAGAAAAAGGACTCTTAGGATGCCAGTTATCAAACTAGAAAGTGGTACGCTTCCTATTGCCTATCCTGTGTGTGATTATTAGTTGCATTTGACTTTTAAACTTCATAATTTGTTATAACACCCAGTAATATTTGGTATTGTACTCTATTGACCAAATACTACTATTTCTTATGTAGTATCAATTGATCCGTTTCACCCATAGGTTATTCTTTTATTTGCGTATCTTCCATAAGTTTTTGGTCATTGGGGCTTTACGCATACTCTTTATTGGAGTGATACCCATTCCCCCTCTTGCCTTAAGCTAACAAATATTGCTACAATTCACCTTAGGGACCTTCTTATGATAGTTTTGACCACTTTAGATAAAGTCTTTAACCAACCTATCTCAATTCTTTATCACTCCCTTGCATATGGGGAGATGAGAATACCAATATACATATATATTATATAACACCACTTGTACTAGAGTTAGTCTGCTTCTATATAATAGGAACCTATTGCACCAAGCTAAAAGCTTCCTGTGAAAGGATTGAATCAGTAGGTACAATCTGTAACTATAAGCTTATTACAAGAGATAGGAACTTTAAGATATTTAAAAGGAGCTAACTGGATTTGAATTCCCATTGTTTCAATGTATTGCTTCACCTCTATCTTCGAACCTATTAACACATAACAACAACTTTTGTTAGGAATAAAACACAAACCTGAGATTCTTTTGAAGTCTTATTATACCAATATTACAAATGTTGGATAGGTCCTCAAAATACGTCACCAAATTCAAATCATAATAAATAAAAATAAATCATAAACTAGCCAACTAGAAGTTTTGTAAATTGGTAGAGTCCTTTAAATTGGCACCAAACCAACATAACAAAATAAAGTCACTTCATATAGGACGTTATGTATTGACCTTTAAACTCTTATAATACATCACAATAAACCATTATGAAAGCATTTGGTGTCTCATGGAAAAAGTTTGGCCTACATGTATACCACATTAAATAAATGTGATATTCATACATCTAATTCTCGCTACTTATTAGGTTAAATAGGTGACTATGAATAATGATGGTGATCAACAAATATACACAAATGTTTCGTTAATTATATATTCAAATCCAGTGTTTTCATATATATTCACTATTAAATTAATGGAAACCTTACTTTAATTAGAATTTAGTTTTGTCAGTTTTTCTATTTAAATGTTTATATTTATATTTGTACTTACAGTGTAATTTCTGCCATAACTAACTACACAAAAATTAAGGATTTTATTGGCCTACCGAGCATCTCTCTTCCTTTATCTTCTCCATCCTTCATTATTGCACTGGGTTAGAACTAAGAATACACTAATTCCTAAATTCATCATTCCTAAAAGGTAAATGTTGTCAATTTATTAATTTATATCCTATTTATCCCTAAATTATTATTAATTGTTGGTCTACTAAGATCGGACATTAATAAAGCAAAAGGACTATCACACTTTGTGTTTCTTCTTTATGAATGAAGTAATCAATCTCATAAGCTAAAGTATAGAGATACCTAAACAAATATGTAGGTGCTTGCTAGAGAACAAGTTTACAGAACTGACTAAATATGACAATTCCATATGAAACATTACATATATATCTATAGAGATGGCAATAAATTTTGGGCTTGGCTTGGCTCCAAGTCAAATAGTTATAGGAAAATAACTTCATTTTCAATTTTTTAGTTTTAAAATATAAAAATTAGGTCAAACAGGGTGCCTTAGGCTCGATTAGATTTGAAATTAGGCTTGGACCCTTACAAAAATTTTCAGCTTGGCCTAGGTCCATTCCCATCCCTATATTTCTATAAAATTCTTAGTATAATTATTGTATAAGTGATCCTTTTGTATCCTATATAGAGATTGTTATATTTTGATATATTTAGACCTATCATAGTCAATGATAGCTCATTTATTCAGTATTATATATGGAATGAACTATACAGAGGTAGATAAGTAATTAATATATGATTATCACCTTAAAGTTATTAAGAAGAATATTTTGTTATTCTCAATTAGTATTGATTCGAAAAATCCTTAGTTAAGATGAAATGATACGTTATAAATAATTTTCAAATGTCATTCATAGAGTTAACTACTAATGGTGGAGAACTAATATGATTGGATTTAAATAGAGTAGATATCGATTTCATACTCTATGTCTAATCAGAATATTATATGATGAAAGACTTAAATTATACACAAAAGGTTAACCAAAACTACTATGATATTCCTAATATTTAGATGGTCATGATACATTGCTAGACACTATTCTTTGATTTATGGATATAAATTGTTTAAAAGAGTCTAATTTATCTAATTCTTTATACAATTTAGGGTATAATTTATATCAATTGTTAATATATTTAGGAATTTAGAGATTAAATAAGAGATATTTAATAAATAGGGACCAATATGAAATATTAAATCTTATTTAGACCTTACTGATATTTGATTAAAAATAATTATAATTCTAATTAAAATTATACTCACAATTAAATTAAATTACGAAGAAGTTCAAATCCTATTATAAATAGATATAGACTTTAAAGGAATTAAAACTTCTTGCTTACCGCTTTTTACACTACTTATAAAATTCTCTGAATCAGTTCTTATGAATGCCATTAGAGGCCAAACGCTTGTATGATTGTAGTGATGGTGAAGAACTTGTTTCAGAAATCAGGTTTATGGAACCTACAAGAAAGGATTAAGCTTTACGATAAGACGAGAATTTATTATTCATGCTTTATTGTGTTTATGTATTCAACATATTATATATTAAAGTGATCTTGACTTGCAGTAATTGAATAAAAAGTTTTATTTTTCATCCATTAGGTGTAGAATCTGATCCCGTCTCGATTTTCTAATACAATCATGATCAATGATGGCTTAGATGATCATTAGACATGTAGTTCTAAAGTGGATTGTCAAATTCTAATGACTATGATGCATAATTCATTTCACATAACCATAGTTTGCTTGGACTCAATTTTTCCTTAGGCAACTAAGTGACCTAATTGACTTTGGTTGATTAATCACAACCTTAATAAACTTGTTAGCATTTGAACATCCCTAAAATAATTCCTTCTAGAGACCTTTATATGGAAGTGGATGAATGTTTTGTGAATAAGTCTTTCAGTAGATTGATAGGCTAAAACAACTGTATATAATAGGTGCACATTATGTCTTTAAAAGAGAAATGTTGTAATAATAACATAATGTAAGCCATACAGTTGTCAGTCAAAATGAAAGGCAAAAATGGTTCTTGATGTCTACAATATTTGTTCCTTCCTATGATATAACTTCAAATTCAACTTCATTGGTACAAAGAATCTAATATGTGCATTTATGGTGAAATGCATTTGTGTAATATGTCTTCTAGCAAAAGACATAAGTATTGATGTCTATTATACAATCATCTCTTTGTGTTCATTGAACTAAATCATGAGCTACCTTCTAATGGATTATATCATATAGATTATAGGAAGCCCTCATATTTTAAGGAGAATCCTTAGTAATGACAAATTTAACCTAAATTATGGCCTAACTTAACCCAATCTATTAACTCAAGTTTGGGAGTTTGGCCTAAAGTCCTGGCTGAACTCCCTCCCTTTTTATTTTAGTTTAATTTTATAAAAGATATTATTTTAGTCTTTAAATTTAAGAAAGTTAAGTCCAAAATAGTTTTATTTTGAGAAATGAAACTAAAACAATGTTATTTTCAAAGACAAGCTTTATTATATCTAATTTGTTGCCAAGCCTAGAAATTCTCTATGTCCAATATGCAAAATCTAGTGATAGATCCTGAATTTTTAAATATTAAACTATTTGCTTCAAATATATTAGTATGTTTTAGTTCTAACCTATAACGATTAAACACTATAAAAAGCAAAATGAGGAGAGATGCTCAATGACCCAATAAAATCTCTAATATTGATAGGATTCATCACCTACTAATTATATACCTTCAATTCAAAATATGATTAGTAAGTGAAGAATCTTATCATTATTAAAGATTTTAATAGGACCTCGAGCATCTCTCCTTATTTTACTTCTCATGGTGTTCAATCGTTACAGGTTAAAACTAAGAACTAATAAATTTGAAGCAAATAGTTTAATAACTATGTAATAGTCTTAAAATTCTATTGCTAGCAAATGGTAGAATTATAGAACCATCATCTCGAGAAAATATTAAAAAATAAAATTGATTCAACCGATTAAGTCTAAAAACCTTGAACCATTTAATTTACTAGTTTAGTTTACCTCAATAACCATTGTTATTAAAATTTGATTGATTTATGAATTAATTAGCTGAATTTTATAAACTTACCAATTTTTATAAACCAGAATAAACCAATTAGTTTTCATTTGACAATCTCCTTCTTTAATTACACTTCAATCTCTTCAATAAGGAAAGAAGTCTCCTTCTCTAGTTATATTTTAATTTCTTTAATATTGTTTAATCTTTATTATATACCAATTTTATGATGGTCGGACACTGTCAAAATCTTTAAATCTCTAAACCTTTTATTTTGCCGACTTAATTTCCAGTCCAACTTTTAAAACATTGGTAATCAACCATTTCACTTTAGTTAATCTATATAAGACCCTAAATGCTACCAATTGCCAACAATAGTTTTCTCATATTTATTTCTTTTCTATACTAAAAGAGAAAGTACCCTCTCATAAGCACCACCTATGTGGAGAATAAGGGGAAAAGAAAGTTAAAGAGAACTATTTTTTCTTTTTAAAAATTTGGAGAGAATGGCTAGAGTTAATCAAGAAGCAATTTGCATATTTATGAGCACCATAAGCTTTATTGACGTTGTTGCTGTGGTGAATTTTTTCTTTTTGGAAAAATTAGAGTTCCCATTTTGAGGAAAACTATTTTACTAGTGATAAGTAGTTTTCATTATATTTTTCTTTCTTTACTCCCCTGAATATTTCTGGTTTAGCAATGACTAAAAAACCAAATCGATTAAGCCAATTCAACTGTAAAAACCTTAAATTATTCAACCTACTAATTCGGTTTACCTTAATAACTTTTGTTATTAAAAATTTATTGTTATATTAATTAATCGTCTAGTTTTTGTAAACTAAGTAATTGTTATAAACCAGTTGATTTTTATTTGGTAATCTCCTTCAATTAAACTCTAATTTTTTTAATAGACAAGGATAGTCTCCTTCTTCAATTGTATTTTAAGATTGTCAATTCCTTCTAATCTTTATTGTATACTAATTTTATAATGGTCTAATACTGGTTGAATCTTTAAATCTTTAAACTTTTTATTTTGTGAGCTTTATTTTTGGTTCTATTTTTAAAACATTGTAACTTAGAATTGCTTGTTATATTATATAAATTTATTATAAGTAGCAAATTGAAACAATATTTTAGTTTTGGAATAGTTATAAAATGAAGTTGATTTAATTTTAGATTTTAAGCTGCAATTATATGAAAATCTTGCTAATTTGTAGGATCAAAATTACAATAACAAGAAAATTTCACGATTTAATTTTCCTTCATTATAAAGAATAGTCCCATTAAAACTTCTTTCATCTAAATGCCCACTGTAATTCAGTTCCACTGATTTTTATACAAATTGTCATAGTTTTAAGCCTAATACCTTTAACTTTATAGAAATAATAGGCTTCAAGTTTTTAAAGGTATAATGTCTTTAACTGTGTAAAAATGGATGAAAATAAGAAAAGATAAAATAAAAAATAAAAAATAAAAACAAATAACAAAATGTGAGAGACATGGTAACATGTATTTAGACGACCAACTGATATCTCTGATGTGTTGTGACATTTGAAGGGGTAAATACCCTAATTATGAATGTTAGAAACCAGACTATATGTGGAGGCATTCAATATTCATGAAGAACTAGCCTTAAGACATCATATAAGGGAATACTTATAATCTAGAGATAAACAGTTATTACGACTTTATATGGAATGATTACACTTCACCTAGATTTTTGCTAGTAACAAGAGAAGTATTAACATCTTGAGGATGTACTTATAAAATTTTTTGCTTCAACCAAGATGCCCTCTATAAAACTAAATAGATTGGTTTACCTAAATACACCAAGCCAAATTTAAGGTAACATATGAATGCTACAACTTTAAGGAATGTAAAGGAGTTAGAGGTTGAAGAAAAGGAGAATGTTTTTGTTCGAAAAAAGAAGGAAGATGAAGAGGAGGAGTCAAATAAGGAGGCTATTCAGGAATTATCAATAGTCATCTTAATTATATAGGCCTCTTACTTTCCATGTAGCAAATTTTCATAGTCAATTGAAGATCCATGGAGTTTTATTATTCCTTATGATATTGACAATTTTTTACTAAAAAGGGTATTGATGGGTTTACTTAGTCTTGTTAATTTGAAATCATAAGTCCTTATTATATTTCAACATGTGCCTTATTTGTAAGCTATATTTAGGAAGACAAGTGGAAGCAAGCTGCTAATTAGAGATCTAGGCTAAGTGAAAGCAAGCTGCTAATCATAGATCTAGGTTAAGTTAAAGTGGGAACGTCAAGCTAGTAACATTAAGTAAGCACTTCTTGTAAGGCAACTCAAGTTTTTTACTTGGTAATTTTATTTGAATTATTTTTATTTTATGTTTTAATTTCCGAAGTTTAATTTATATTTATGTTAATATTGTGTTTTAGTACAGAAATTTTTTCTTGTTTATGGTTCTATAGCTTTTATTTTTCATATTTTATGTCTTAGGTATGCCTGTGGATTTACAAGTATGAAATTAAGTGAAACATTGGCTAAGTCAAAAAGTTGTAGGGAGTTACACACCTATTAATATGCTCGAATTAATGGCCATATTGATCTACACTCTCATATTAATAAACAATATGACCATATTCCACCTAGAGAAGAGATGCCAAAAAGTTAAAAAAGATACACAGTCACTAACATGCTTGTGTTAGTGGTTATGTTGTTAGAAAATCACTATAGGGTACTTACATACCCATTGGCATGCCCATGTTACCAAAACCAAGCAAGTTGTTTGAAAACCAGTAAGATACACGACCGCTAACATGCCTGTGTAGGAGATTATGTTGAATTATTTTCCTTTTCTTTTGTCGACAAAAAGTTACTGAAAGTTACATATATATTAACATGATTGTGTTAGTAGTCGTGTAGATTTTATACGTTCTAATTTTGGTGTCAACAAAACTGTGTTAAGTCTCAACATGTCCACATAATTTATCATCTTATTTACATTTTATCATAATCTAGATAAACACCCATATTCTAGCTAGTATAAAATTTGTTCATAACATGTTTGAGATAGATTTCTATGTTAAACCTAACATGCTTGTGTTTTTAAAAAATGAACCCTAATTTGCTCAACACAAGATAATTACATGATCATTTAGCTGCCTGTGTTGAGTAAAATCACTTTAAGATCACTTCTTGCTACCTAAAACTTACCTTTTCACTTTCATTTTATCTCTCATTTGGGTGGCACTCAATTACCTGTCACTTGGACAAAAATCGTCCTTCAAATTATTTTACTTGCAATTTCATCAATTTAAGGTATGTTTTATGCTTTTTTTTCATTATTCTTGAGTTATTGAGGAATTTTTGGGAAAATAGGTACGAGAACCACTGTTTTTGGATTTGAAGAATATGTTTAGGATTACAATATGATTAGAAGAGTTTGTAAGGTTTAAATTGATTTACTTTGGGCTATTTTGCATGTTGAGTTTGAATTCTTTTAGGGACTTTTTTTCAGTAATTTTGGATATATTTATATCAATTTAAATCTCTAAGGGTCATTAATTGGTTTTAGATGAATTTAATTATGTGATTATTCATGTTCGCATGTTTTATAATTTTTATTGAGCTTTTGAGCTATTTTGATTACATTATATAATGTTAATTTGTTTTCTTTAAGATTTATTTAGTTTAACTAGGTGTTTAGTGGATCAATTGTGATTTTATGATTAATTGATATTAGGGGTTGTTATTTGTTTAATTTGGATGCTTTAGGCTATTAATGCCACTATGATCCAAATTTACGGATTAATTTGAGATTTATTTGATTTATTTTTGTTTTGTTATTAATTCGTAACTAATTAGTCATGAGATTACATTATGGTGTGTAGCCAAGGAAAAGGAAAAGGAAAAGGGGTGAGGGTACTTCTCAACAACCACGTCAACAACTAGAGTCTACACAACCCACACTAGTTACTCATCCCATACTTAACAGCACCAGCCCACATCATTTGGTGTGAGAGACTGAGGTTGAAGCCCTACACTGAGAGTAAATGTATTAGCTATGCTTGACCAAATAAGATTGAGGAGTTTAATACTTGATCAACGTTGGTGGTTGGTATTGCTTCTTCATGATCGATAAATCTACCTATAGAGAGTTAAATTTGGAGTTCCTCATCACATTCACGACAGAGAAGCGACATTACACCTAGGACGTTGATAACACCTCCAATTTTGAGTGCTCAAAAAGATTCACAGTACAGATACAGCAGTTTCAGTTTGTATAGATTTGTGCTCAGAGGAATATGTCACCACTGTAACGTATGAAACATTGCCAGTGAGCTTTCCTGATAGAGTAATGAGAATGCAATTTGGTATAGCATTAGTTAAGAGTGGTCTTACGAGCTGATGAGGTCTAATGTGTTGTGGTTCAGATCCTCTGTAGTGAGATATATGCGTCATTGCTTAGTCACAAGATTAGTGGGAGAGGGGACATCACATGTGTAGTAAGGAAGGTAGGCATTTCATACCTTTATAATATGATTGAAAGAGTCCCCATAGACCTAAGATATGCTTTAGATCGATTCTTAAAACACCAAGCATATGACACCAAAGTGGGATTTATCAGTGCAGGCCTATATGTAACCAAATTAATCTGGGATTTGAGACTACTGGAGCGACTTCTTGTGATAAGGCTGGTATGCTAGATGTTACCCCTCACTGTCGAGACATTAAGAGCAATTAAGATGACTCAAAGGAGGTAAAGTCCGTAGGGGACAGTTTATATTCTAGTAGGAATTCATAACCTGTAGATGTAGATGAAGTAGAAGGGGGCCACCTCAATATTCGAGAGTAGTAGCCTAGACAGGATTCACCCCCAAAGTCTCCAATAGCACCTGATCTTCAGGATGTCTCCTCAAATAGCACAAGCACCCTTAATTGACCTTCCACATGCCTACATTTGGACCAGCTCAAGATTGCTCAGTCAGAGAGATACATGGGTTAGATTATGATAGTACAATGATTATCAATAGTAACAACGAGATCTAGTGGAGTGAGTAGCATAGTTAGAAGCACAGGATTGATTTACAGATGAGGTTCTCATTTAGATCGTAGCATAATTGGGAATTATGTGCCACCTCCACCGACACAGCCCATTACATTATTACCAAACCCTTAATAGTCAGATGCCCGGCTACCATAGGCGGAGTACCCGATGACATTTAAAAGACTTAAAACTATTTTCGCATAGATGGATCCTAGGATAGAGCTAAAGTAGGAGCAAATAAATGGCTGCATATTAAACTTTTTGTCTAATGTGGTCACTCTAGTCGTTTGAGTGTTTCTATACATTTGATAAGGCACTTTTTATTTTTATCTTTGGTCTTTATTTTCATTTTTTCCATGTTGTTTTGTCTTGATAGTTAGCAAGGGATTAGCCTGTTAAAATTATATTATTTTGTTCTTCTTTTTTATTATATGTTGTTATATATTAAACGATAGATTTTTATAGATATAGTTAGCTTGTGTTTTTCATTTTCTTGCTATCGTTTGATGCTTTATTTTGTTTCATTTTATGTTTAGAAGGATGATAATGGGTGGAATTTATACTGTGAATATAATCTTCTTGATTACAATTCATACTGTGAACATAAACTTCTCGATTACAAACTAAGGCAGTAGTAGTTTATTTTACCTTTCCTTCACAATGATTGTTTTTTAATTCTTTTCTAGGCTTTATTCTATAAATTGAGGACAATGTATGTCTTTAAGTATGTGGAAGGGGTATTGTAATTTTGATGTGGATTAATTATGATTTAGGCATATTTTAATTTTAATTTATTGATGCTTTTGTATAAAGATCTCTAATTTATCAATTCCTATTTTGAATGATTTTTTGTTGTTGTGAGTCATTGAATTAAGTTAGAATATGAAAGGATGAAAGCATAACTAAATGTATTTTTACTTGACACATTATAAATGAATGTTTTGATTATCGATTTGGATGGAAGTACATAGAATTTTCACACGTGAGCTTACATTGTGAGTTTTGGAGCATATGAGCATTAATTATCATTATATTGTGCTTCGTTTTCCTTTGTTGTGTGAATATCATGCATAGTTAGATGATTCTAAAACTTGCTCTTATTATGTATGTTGAGATCACATCTTTAGATTAGAGATATTGAGATGAAAAAGGCACCTATATTACTATTTTATTGAGCCTTTTTCTTTGATTTTGCCTTACCCTATTTTTATCCCTTAGGTATAACTAATGTTGAGCCTTAGCCTTTTTGTTGGATTTTGTTAACCACATTACATGTTGACGATCATTATTGTTTTTAGCCTAGGATAGCCTTTCTGTTGGATTTTGTCAACCACATTACAAGTTGATGAGCATTATTGTTTTTAGCCTAGGATTTATTTTTATATCCAAAAAGATTGTATTTATTTGATTGTATAAGAATTTGATTAGATAAAGAAGTATAGGGAATGAGGAAAGGTGTAAACTTGTATATTTAAGGCTATATCTTCTCATTTGTTAGTTATCGATGTTTAATAATATATTCTCCTTGTAAACTTAAAGTAAGTAAATTCAGAAATATCTTAAATAAGGTTTGTTAAAAAATAAAGAAAAAAGAAAAAGTGTTTTTTAATTTGTTGCGGCTATAAGAAGGAGAAAGAAGAGATATTGATGTTATTCAAGATATGCTTTGCAATTTACTTACATCCTAATTGGTGACATGAGCTATATTAATTCATATAATAGTCTTGCCTATGGAATTCCCTTCATATTGATTAGCCTAAAATATATCCTTTACCATACCTTACTTAAGCCTTATTACACCTTAACTTAACGACCTTTTTTTTAATCTTTTTCCTCCATTTTATTTTATAGTGGTAGAGATTTGATATATTAGCAAGTTTATGGTTAACAATTCTTTTACATATCAATTTACTAGTTTTATTGATATTCATCCTAAACGCTTTGAGTGAATTGAGTGAATTTTTTTGTGATGTTTGCTTATTAAGATTTATTTTCTGATTGTTTAATTCTAATTGTACCTTGGTTTCATTCTTTAAGGCATGTCATTTGAAATGTGAATAGATAAGTTAATATAGAGAAGGGGTGGATATTCAAAAGATTTGGTGAATTTATTTACTATTTTCTTAAAGAAGAGCAAAAGCTTAAGTTTGGGAAAGCTAATGAGTGGTGGTGTAGTCATCTTTTTAGTCTCATATTTAATACATTTTGCTTTTTTATTTGAGTATTATTATTTATTTTAGTACTTAAGTTGTTTATATTTTTTTATGTGTAATTCACTCACTTGGAGCAAGATGAATTTGGACAAGTTTTGAGCATTTTAGAGCTATTTTGATTGACTTATAGAGTGTATGATAGTATATATGGTCTTGTTTTAGTGTTTGAAGGCATATTGAGTAATTTTTACGAAACACGCCCATGTTGGCTAGGAACACGCTTGTGTTGAGTAATAAGAAGGCAATATTGACAATCTATACTTATGTTTGTGTATATGCTAACTTCGAATAGTTTCCTGTGTCTGTTTAAAGAACATGGTCATCAAAATACTCATGTTAATTCCCTATATATCTCTAGAATTTGAATTTCAAAATTTAAAAGCCCAGGTTGAAAGGAATAAGAAATAATGAGGCTCAAGAGACACAATAAGAAACCCTAGAATGGCTGAGAGAATGTAGAACAACCAAGGAAACCATATGAAGTGGATTTTCATCAATCTAGAGTGAAGATTATTAAAGATTATAGGGATTTAATCATGTCATTCTTAATTTTAAGATTTCTTCTTAATATTAATGTTTTGTTGACTATTAATATGAACTAAATTCCTAAATTCCTTTTGGTATCTGGATATGATGAACCTTAGGATGGACCTTATAGTGGTTTTATTTTATTTTAATTCATTCTTTAGTTTCATTAAGATTCAATTATGTGTTCTTGATTATTTTTGAATTAATATTTTTTATATGTTGATTCATATGTGATTTCATGCATTTGAGATTGAAAAATCCTTTTTATAAAAATACCTAGCATAATTGAAAGAAGTTACATACAAACCTAGTGATAGATTGATGTAAATCCTCTAGATTAGGGTCAAACCTAATACTGAAATTTATAAATAATGCAATTCTAGGAATTTTAATTAGACAAAGATTTTAATTGATCAACCAAGAATTAGGGGTTAATATTCTTGAGAAAGATATTGGCATAATTGAGGAATTTTCATAGTCTAATGAACTTTAGATTAAATTGATCAGTGAAATTATAAGTGCAAGAGAAGTTTTAAGAGGGATTCAAATTCCAGGTAACATTGTTTTATTAGTTGACTTACTTTATTGTGTTGACTTGTCATTATTTTACTTTCTTTCATTTTAAAACTAATTTATCAATATCACCTCGATTTTTAGTTAAATAATACGAAAAGAGTTATTACTAATACTCATAATCGACATTTGGTACCTAGAGTCATATACTATAGAAATGATGATGAGTATGGTTGATTCTAATAGGATAGAGTTCCATTGCAACAATCTAGGTGCTTAGGGAGGTTTTTTGTTCTTTATTCTTTTTAATTCTTCATACACAATATTAAGAACAATCTTGCTTTGGGAACTACATTAAAACTTTTCAAACCTTTCATATTTTTCACAATTTTTGTTTTTTATTTGGTTTTTAAGCTTTACGCAGTTTTTGTTATTTTTAGGTGATTGTTAGGATTCCATTAGTTGTTTTGAAGTTGATGGATTAAGTTTATACATGATTCAAGCTAAGATGGACTATAAAATATTATATGTATAATATGATTAAGTAAATTGATATCTAAATTTTAATTTTATGAATGTTAGGAAACTATATATTTTAAGTTATATACTTTGATTTGACATATTTTGAGCGATTTTATAAGGATTTTAGCTTTCATTCCATATATTTTTTTGTTTTTTATAAGGATACCTTCTTTGATTTTGAATTTCTAGAACTTGATTTTTGTCTTTTTAAGATTGCATTAAGATTTATGCAAGTACAAGGATGATGAAGGCATCAAGTAATTGAGTTTGAGCCAAATTGCCTACCTTTTTATAGATTCATCCATTAGTAAGCCCTTTAAGTGTAATATATATTTTGAACTTTTTCTTTGGTATCCTTTCTTAAAGAAACTTAAAATAAAAAAAAAATAAGTATATACTCAATAATTTATGATTAATAGAGCCTTTCTTATGATTTGATGTAAGTTTTAGGAATGAGATACAAAGAAATAAATGTTGGAGAATGGTAAAGTGTATGACATAGGAAAGGGGGAATCATGTGCAATATTGAAAGAAAGGAAAAAAAGAAAAAATAGAGAAAATAAGGTGATGAAAATTGTTGGCATTGATACTGGTGATTAAAAAGAATGAAATAAAAATGGGGTTTACAAGAGTATGAAGAGTTAATGGAATGATAATAATATATTTTTCATAGATTTATTTATTATTGCTTTATTAATTATGAACATTTTTTCCTCCATTATTCCTTTCCTATGTTACCAATTTATCCCTTTATGGCCCTATTATAACCCTAAGAAAGTCGTTTTTAATTTTTTCTTGCATATCTATTTTAGTGGTAAAAAGATGATGTAATGCCGGATTCCCTGAGCCCTTTCGTGTTGGTTTGTTCTTGGAGATACTACTGTATATTGATATATACATAGTTGTAAATGAGTTTAAAATGTATTTGAATCCTTTCGGTATATGTGCGAGTGATATATAATGTTATATGCCCTTATATGAACTTAAAGTTCATCGGTATGCGAAATCTTGGAGATTTCTGACACATAAGCTTCTAACTATGAAAAACCAAGTCCATTGGATGGATATATAATTCAATTCTTGGAGGACCAATATGTAATTTTATAAAGTTAAGGGGTTTAAGATCTCACCAAACGAAAGTTTAGGTAAATTTTGTCTCATCTCTCTCTACATTATGATTTTGAGTTTGGTGTTAAGATATGTTGTTTTCTATGTATGAAAATGCATGAAATATGGTTTTGATGAATGAAATGAGTCATGGAGAAGTCTCTTTAAACCAAAATCGAGATACCCTCTCTTTGGTGAAAGTTTGTAAATTTTTGAATATCTTTTGAAATTAATGGTTTAAAAGAAGGGACTTGGCTTTAATTTAGTGGTGAAATGTGTTATTGATTGGAAGTGCTTGTTATATAACAAGATAGGAGCATGAATTATTGTAATAAAATCTTGAAAATATGACTTGAAAGTCATGCACATTAGGTGTTTAATAAAATGCCTAAATGAACATGACTTAGGATTTAAGGATTGTAATAGTCTACATTGGAAAGAGGTTTTCATGTTTACTTAGGGTAAACTTGAATTTTTTCATAGATTAATGAGTAGTGACCTAATGTGTTTGGATAAAAATGTGCTTAATTATGCTTTGAAAATTGTAAGTATTAGATCAAAGGCATTAAATGCCTTGGAAAATGCAAAAGAAAGCGTATGAGAATAAGAAGGGAAGTAATCATGTGAGAAGCTTAATTAATGGCCGAATCCTATAGTTTAAAAATAGCGATATTGTATTTTATACACTTATGTGATGATGTATAAATATGAGATACATTTTTGAATAGTAAATACATTGTATATTGTATGTATAAAGGCTCAGAAGCTGTGAATCAAGGAGCTTGTACCGAGTATTGTTGAAGTCAAGGGAGTTTACAGCTTCTTTTGAAGTGAATTGGGGAAAACATATCTCTCAAATAGGACAAGGACAACCCAAGACATGCATAATGACTTGTATGTGAATTTTGAGCCTAGGTAATGTCTAGTAGAATTAAATCTCAAATAGATGCTAGCATACTTATGTATTTAATAAACAACATTGTTTTGAATAATTCTTTGCACTTGGAGTGAAACTGATGTTTTTATTATGTATTTTAAGGAATGATATTGTTTTCAACAAACCTAAACTTAATGTGCAAAGGACAATGTTTTATTTTCTAAATCTACATTTTTAAGGAGTGCAAAAGATGACTTTTACTGTATGAAATAATGTTTTGGAACTTACTTATATGTAACAGTCATGTATGCTACATAACTGCATTCTCTTTTAGCTTGGAGTCCTGGCAAGGTTCCATTTTATCGGTTCAACCGATAAATAAAGGCATAGTACCTTAGTTGATTTTAGCACTAAATATTTATATATGGTTTTTTTAGGGATTGGTGAGGTAACGATTGGTAATTTGTGTGCTAGGTACAATAGACTAAGTGACCCCCGTACCCTTTAATGTTGGTACATAAAAGTTGAGTCTTCGTATCAATACCTTTCTATAGGACTTGCAAGTGATTGCACACCTAAGGGTTTGGTCACCGACAAGTAGGGTCACAATGCTCTTGTTGAACGTAGTCTGGACTCACCATAGATGAAAGTCGAGCTAACACTGGGAATCGGGGGATATGCACAATAGTTTGGTCGACTAATGGCGATACACAAAACTATTTTGGCTTATTATGTCATTTGGCTTCCTGACAAAAATTGGTTTTACATATGAAGCTTTTTTACTCTTGTGTACTAGAATTGGAACCTATGTTCACTGAATGAGTGATTAACAGGCTAGGCCTATGTGGTTCCTAACCAGTAGAGGATAAGTCATAGACTAGGCCTATGTGTTTCTATGTCATGTATGTTCACTTTATCAGTGGTTATATACATGTTAGAAGCATAAAACCACCTTAGGTTATTTAGACCGTCTTGATGTGTATCGGGTTCTGCTTGCAATATTATATTTTTCTTGCTCACTAAGTAAATAGCGTACTCACCCCTTTTGCTTCCCAACCATGTAGGTTAATTTGGTGAGTTTAAAGCTCTAAGTGGTTCGTACAGTCTTTTGACATTGTCGGGGCATTACCACATGTGGGTGGCCTCTGTTTTGTACTTTCATTGTATAGTGGCTCATGATTATGTTGATATGCTTAATAATTTTGTAAATTAACTCTTGACTATCTTATGGTTTGTAAATGACCTTATGTATGAAACTTTTGTATTGTCATTGAGATTGCTCTCAAGTGGACTTACAAGTCCAGAAGTTGCGGTAGAGTTTTAATGTGAATGTAAAAGTACGTTTAAAACTGATTTATAGGTGTTTTAATTAAGTTTTGTGATTTTCAAAATGCAACCATTATGCTATCCAAATGTTTTTAAAGATATTCAATTAGCTTTGCATAGTTAGGTTAATGGTACTGTAAGTATCCTTAGGCCGAGTATGCGACGGTTGTCATGTGCCTAATATGGTTCCTGGTCATGACAATTAAATTGGTATAAGAGCAAAGTTTTTATGTTTTCAAAAGTTTTATTACGATTTTCAAAAGGTCCATAAGCCTTAGTTGAGTTTGTATGTCGACAACATTTGGTCAAGAAGTTGAGTCTCGGATCGTTAAGTTAATGCCTTTAACGATCGGATGATTCCGACCTCGGTGAGAGTACTTGTCGACATTCTTTGGGATGTAAGGGATATCGAATAAGCTAGGCTTAGTCTGATCTATTTTACTAAATAACTCCTTTTTTTCTTTCTTTGATTTTATGATGATAGCATGGTTGGATGAGGAAGGGGAAGTCGTCGCAAGGCTGGACCTTTGTGACTCGAGCCAAAGGAACATAGCAGTGAAGCAGTCATAGAACCTGCAGTTGCTAACTCATCGGCTTATAGGCAGCCTCAAACTGAAGCACCGTCTGCTGTAGCGCATCTGGATTTTTTATCAGTGATGAGGGAGGCTCTGCAGCCGGTGATGACATAGTGGGCAAAGTACACTGCACAGCAGTAGCCTGGGACTTGAGAACCACCAATGTTACCACAGGTACCGTCACCTCAGCAGCTAATAATGGTACCTATAAAGTAAATCACACGTTAATATAGAAATTACTTATAATAGATGATATACCCAAGAAGGGGGATTGAATTGTGTATTCTTTTTGCGAATACAAAATCTTTAATTTTTCTTGATAAGAACTTCTCTGACTTGTTAAAAGACTATCACAAAATTGTTATGAGTTAAATCGCAAATAACTTCTATATACTTGTTTAAGAACAAAATATACTAAGTTGAGAGATAGAGGATAGACATTGCAATTTTATACTGGTTTACCCCAAACCGTGGGTTACATCCAGTCCTTAGAATTCATCTGAGTATTCACTATACTTCAATTAATTACAAGTATTCTTTTTTTCTTCTCGAGTCTCTTCAGGTCTCTTACACTAAGTATTCTTTTCTGCTATCTTAGCCTCTTCAGGCTCTTAGCCTTTTCTTTCTCTCTCTAGAAATATATCATGAGCTATTGTTACAGTAGTTTAGCTCTTCCAGTATCGCACTACAGAATTTTGAAGTATACACTTGAATGCTCAAAAGTTGTAGAATCAAAGGTTTTTCGAAAATTTGTTTAGTCTTCGACTACGACCAGTATTTATAGTCTAAGTCTTCAATTGCTTCTTTGAATCTTGACAACCGCTTCTTGAGTCTTGATAACCGCTTCTTGAGTCTTGACAACCGCTATTTAGTTGAGTTCTGTAACTAACTCTAACTAATTAACTGCTCGACATGCTGGCGTATCTTCTGCTTTGTACCATCTGTGTTTTCTTCTATATCTTTATTTCTTCTGTGCTTTTCTTCTGTGTCTCTCTTCTTCTGTATCTTTATTTCTTCTGTACTTGCACTTTCTTCTGTATCTCGCTTTTTCTGTGTCTTTATTTCTTCTGTGCTTTTCTTCTGTACTTATGCTTTCTTCCATATCTCACTTCTTCCGTCTTCTACTTTTTTTGTCTTCTACTTACTTCTGTCTTTTACTTCTTCTGTGTTTTGTTTCTTCTGTGTTTCACTTCTTCTGTCTTCTACTTCTTTTGTGTTTTGTTTCTTTTGTGTTTTACTTCTTCTGTCTTCTATTTCTTCTGTCTTTACTTCTTCTGTCTTCTACTTATTCTGCGTTTTTTACTTCTGCACACTTAACATACTCATCAAACTAGTTCATTTATTTCTAACATTATTATTATTTGATTGTCATCAAAA
>JANZXR010000172.1:13524786-13583014 GCA_027575705.1 Erythroxylum echinodendron
AAAACCACACTCTAAAACTTTATGAACTGTCCTAGATGTACCATAATGTCCCCCAGCCTCTCTAGAATGACAATGATAATTGGTACTGTTATGAATGCCTTCTTTAACCTGTTAAAAGCATTCAAACAGTCATCATAAAAATCAAAAGACACATATTTTACCAATAGATGAGTCAGAGGTTTTGCACTGAGGGAAAAATCTTTAATGAATTGTCGGTAAAACCTTGCATGACCAAGAAAAGCTCGGACACCCTTAATGTTAAAAGGAGGTGGTAACTTTTCAATTACTTTTGTCTTAGCTTGATCCACTTCAATCCCTTTATATGAAATCTTATGGCCTAATATGATTCCCTCTTGGACCATGAAATGGCATTTTTTCCAATTTAAAACTCAATATGACTCCTCACATCTTTGGAGAATTTTATCTAAGTTTAGCAAGAAATGATCAAAAGACTCTCCAAAAATAGAAAAATCATCTATAAATACCTCCATAAAGTTTTCATTCATGTCTGCGAATATGGCCATCATGTACCTTTGAACTGTGGCAAGTGCATTACATAAATCGAAAGGAATCCTTTGATATGCAAAAGTTTCATATGGACATGTAAAAGTGGTCTTCTCTTGATCTTCTAGATATATAAATATTTGATTATACCTTGAATATCCATCCAGAAAGCAATAAAAAGAATGACCAGCCATTCTCTCAATCGTTTGGTCCACAAAAGGTAAAGGGAAATGATCCTTCTTGGTGGCTAAATTTAACTTTCTATAGTCAATGCACACTCGTCACCCTGCGACATTCCAAGTGGAAATATTTTCCCTTCTTCATTTTCTATCACTGTCATGCCACCCTTCTTTGGCACACACTGTACTGAGCTCACCCACTCACTATCTGAATGGGGTAAATTATTCCTGCATCGAGAAGTTTCACCACTTCCTTCTTTACAACCTCTTGCATATTCAGATTTAACCTTCTCTATCGTTCTCTAACAGTTCTATAACCTTCTTCTAGGTTAATTATGTACATCACCATATTGGAGCTAATCCCCCAAATATTAGAAATTTGCCACCCTACAGCTCTCATCCTTTTCCTAATAGTCTCCACCACTTTCTTTTCTTGCTCACAATTTAATTCATTAGAGAAAATGGTAGGTAAAGTGTGATTCTTTCCTAAAAAGGTAAATCTTAATTGGGATGGTAAAGGTTTAAGCTCTAAAGTGGGAGGTTTAACGGTAGAAGGTGTTGTAGGTGCTCCAGCTCTCTCTAATTGCTCTAGCTCCACTTCCTCACAAACGTCCTCTTCCTTCGCACTTTCATCTTTATGTACTCCATTCACCTCATCAACTCCTTCTTTAATTTCCTTCACACATTCATCTACTACATCAATTTTTATACACACATTCCCATTCATCGGTTTCTTCAAAGATTTTTTCATATTAAACTCAACCTGCTCACTACCAATTCTCAATACGAGTTTTCCTTCATGAACTTCAAATAATGCCTTACTAATATTCATAAAGGACCTACCCAAGATTAACGGACAATTTTTATCAGCTTCAAAATCCAACATAACAAAATTAACCGGAATTATAAATTTATCCACTTTTACCAATACATTTTCCACAACTCCAAATGGCCTTTTTATTGATTGATCCGCAAGCTAAATCAACATAGAAGTCAGCTTGACCTCTCCTAATCCCAATTTCCTGAAAATAGATAAAGGCATCAAATTAATATTTGCACCTAAATCACATAAACATTTGGAAAATTCATACCCAACAACATATGGAATAGTAAAACTCCCTGGATCTTGCAATTTTGAAGGCATTTGATTTGAGATAATAGAACTACAATTCTACGTCATGTAACTATCTGATTGTTTTCCCAAGTACGTTTGTGCATGAGTATATCCTTCAAAAACTTCGCATACTTGGGCATGCACTCCAAAGCTTCCACCAATGACAAATTAATATGTAGCTTCTTCAGTTTCTCTAAAAATTTGGAAAACTAGGTATCTACCTGATGTTGCTTGACTCTTTATGGATACGGGAGTTTGGGCTTGTATGGTGGTGGTGATATATACAACCTGCTCTCTCCCCTTTCTTCTTCTATCTTCATACTATTCTCTTTTTCTTAGTCTTCCTTTTCTGTACTTGATTCTTCCATTTGCTTGCCACTCCAAAGTGTAATTGCTTTGAGTTGGTCCTTTGGAATAGCCTCATTATTACTCGGTAAGCAACCTACATTTTGAGAAAATAAAATATCAATAAGTTGACGTACCTGGACCTCCAAATTATAGATTGACGAGGCATGGTTCTTCACAATCTGATCAAATTTTGCCTCTATCCTCTATTCGTTTTCCTCCTGGCTTTCATACATCTTTTTCTGACTCTCTACTTGAACTACCAGTTTGGAATTAAACATCTCCATAAACTTGTCCAACTTATTTTCCAACGCTCCGATTCGTTCTTGCTAGAATTCTGATGGTACTTGTGATCTTTGTTGGCCACCTGCATTATTGTTACTCTAAGAAAAGTTTGGGTGATTTTTCCAACCCGGATTATATGAATTGAAATATAGGTTATTACCTTGCTGTGGCTGGCCTAAATAGCTTACCCATTCGATCCCGCTAGCTCCCAATAAGAAACATTCTGCTGAGTTGTGGTTGTTCTCGCCACATAACTCATATTGTGCTTCTATCTGCTGAGCTAGACACTCTTTGCATGTTGTTTAGCTGCTTCATCAAAGTCGTGAGTTGAGCCTACAAGGCAGTGACTGAGTCAATAGGTATCATACCTTTTTCTACCTTCTATCCTTGTCTACTCCTCTCGCTCGACCACATGTGGCTATTGCTTGCCAACTCTTCCAACAAATCATGAGCTACTTCTACCATTTTTCTCATCAGTGAACCTCCATTTACTGCATCAATTGTGGCCCTTATGGTAGGATTCACTCCATTATAAAATGCTTGAAGTAGAAATTCCAACAGGAGGTTATGATGGGGATAACTTCTTTGAAGTTCCTTAAATCTCTCCTAAGCTTCATAGAGAGATTCTCCGTTGCTCTGCTGGAAATCTTTGGCGAGCAATGCTTGGATGAGCTACTCCCAAGTCACGATCTGGCCTGGATTCAAAGAATTGTACCATGCTTTAGCCCGATGCTTCAACGTGAATGAAAATAGTCGCAACTTCACCACATCATCAGACATTCCATTGAATTTGAATGCGTCACAAATCTCTAAAAAATTTACGATGTGGGCATTCGGATCCTCGCTAGATAGCCCGTAGAAATGCAGACTGCTTTGAAGAATGTTGAATAGCGTCGACTTTATCTCAAAATTATTTGATTGAACTACCGGCCTCGTCACTCCCTAAGGACTAAACCCTAGATTTATGAAATCCATGAGTGTCCTTTCCATTCCTCGTTGCTCTCCTTCTCCAGCCATATCTTGATTTGAGAACTTTAGATGCTTTGCCCTTCTTATTTCTCGTTCGTGCTTCTTAATGTTGAAAAATTCGTCCTCTATAGCTTCTTTCGTCCTCGTCTACTCCTTGTGTTTATGTACCTACAAATACACAAGGAAAAGTATCAAAAACTCTTAAATAAAAATAATATAAGTCAAACATGATGCTCAACAATCAATCCCCAGCAACAGCGTCAAAAACTTATTGATGATAAAACCTATCTACTTGTTTTACAATCAAAAATCGCAAGTGAACAGGTCATGACTTGTAATTAAAAAGAGCAGATATTGATCATATAGGGATTGATGATGCCCAGACACCGCTTAATTCAGACACAACTTTGTTTAAGAAACGAAATTGTTAAATGCAAATAATCTGGAAAATCAAATTAAAATTAAAAGATTAATGTAAATAATGGACAATACCACAAATGTAGAAAATCTGAATTCAAGAATCTAAATATTAGAGATTACTATTTCCTTATTTTGTCTCCCTCTTATTTTATTGATTGAATTGTGTCTCACCCTACATTTTCGAATGTACTAATTACCCTCTCTCAAGGTGTAACTATTTTTCCCTAATCGAATTAACGGGAATCAATCGAATGTTCTCTTAACCTAGCCAATGACTCTATTGATTCAACTAGTTATTAAACTATCATATAGGTGATCAATTGACTAATCGAGATCTCTCTTCTAACTATTCAATTGACATACTGATTGCTAGTCTATAGGTCGCCAACTCTCGTTGTACAATCCTATACGAATCTCATCTCACTCACTCTCTCGATTTGTTGCAAGACAACAATTTGAAACAACAATCATCAAAGACACTTCATTCAATTCAATAAAATAGGAGTTTTGACAAAATAATTCAAAAGCAATCCCTAAAACAAAATCAGCCTAATATGGTCTCCATAACATCATCAACAATCAAATAAACCATTTTTACAAAGAATAGAGAAGATTAAAATGAAAGAAAATAGAATAGAAAGACTTCTTCTCTTCTTTACCAAAATCTGGAATTTTGGTGTTGATGTGCTATTTTGCCCAATCTTGATGATGATCTTTGTCTTAAATCCCTCGTCAATGCTCCGAACATGTGTTCTCCACTCAAGGATGGTGTTTCTGCAGGTGGATGTCATCTCCTTTGAAGATGGAAGTTTAATGATGTTTTTATAGCCCAAAAATCCTAGGTTTAATGAAGCCTCGCAGATTGCCTCGAATTACAATTCCCACGTCTGTAGGAATTTGCATCATTCCCACGAGTGTGAGAATTGCACACAGATACACTCCTCATTTCTTCTGTGATTTCTCACGTCCGTGAGAATTTGCATGATTCCCACGAACATGGGAATTTGTCCCAGATGAACTCTTCTTGTCTTCTCCTCTTTGATCTTTTGTTTAACCTCCAAATTGCTTCCTCTTCTTTCCTACATAAAAATGGTCAATCCTTACCCTCAATTAGGATCAAACACATAAGAACAATAATGAAAATCAAACTTAATGAAAACATACAAAATGAATCCTAAACTCAAATAATAAACAACAATTATGCAAGAAAACATATGTCAATTACCTATAAAAACATATTAAAATGCACACCTATCAATACACCAATAGAAATGCACTATAAAATAAAAAAGTACCTTCCACAGAGTAATTATGAATCCCTAAATCAAAATTGAGTGAAAGGAGAAGATTATTTTATACATCAATCTTTGTTTCTAGGATGGTAATTAATAATTTATTCAATCAAAATATGGAAAGTATAGTGATTGTTGAGTGACTACTCTTACAAATAAAGCTTGTATAAAAACTAGCTAAATACAAAACTTTTAGAAACTAGCATCAACCTTTTCTATACCCTCAATTGTTGTTTGGTTCGGTTAGAAGTGAAGAGTAGATAAGGAGCCAATATGGTTTGTCATTCATGGCTTGAGGTAGAACTCCATCCAGTTGTATATTTTATAATCTTCTAATTTCCCAAAGATCTTTGTGTTCTGCATTCTCTAAATAAAATGCACTAACATAGCAAAATCATCCTTGAACACTTTTCAATCCCCTTTGTAATTCCAGCTCAATTCATTTACCCATAAGAAGCAGCCCATCCAGCTGAGACCTCTATCTTAAAGATTAAATATGTAGAGGAACTTTCTCCATAGTTTTCTTGTTTAAATACACCTAAAGAAAAGATGACATATATTGTCTCATCTTCTGTAGAACATATCAGGAATGATATGTTTAGAATATTAAATTTTATCTTATCTCTGGTACTTAGCTTTTTCCTAGCTACCAACCAGAGTATAAAGGAGTGCGCTTGGAAAATTCCAAATCCCCATATCAGTCTAGAGAGAGCAGTTGATGAGTGGACCAAGTAATAGTTGTATAAAAGATCAGGCGGTAAATTTATGTGACATGTGCAGCTCCTATATAATTTTATCTTCCTATTTCTGATCTGGTGAGTAAGCTGACAATTGTTCCACAATGAGTTTGGTTCCACTGGTGGTATGAAATGGCCATTTCCAACTATTATTTTGGATAAGCATCTAGCCCTTAGTCTTAGAGATGAAAAGTAATGATTGTAGCATAAAGAACCCAGTGGATGCTAGTTATCATTCCAGAATTTTTTACTACAAGAAAAGTAGGAATTAGCGATAGAAAATTATCGACATAAACGAATCTTTTGCAAATTACTTACAGAAAATCAATTTCCGTTGGTAACATTGATGAGAAAAATTTTGTTTAGCAACGGTGGTAATATCCGTTGATAAATATGGAGGGAAATCATCCCGAAAAATTTACGACAGATTTTAGCGGCAGAAAATCAATTTTGATCGGTAACATTGATAGGAAAATTTTCTTTTAGTGGCAGTAGTAATATCCGTCGATAAATATGAAGTGAAATCATACGGGTAAAATTTGCAACGAGCTTTAGTGACAATATTTGTACATATATCATCGTCAGCTTCAGCTTTGGCATTTTAAAGTAAATGAAAACAACATCGTTTTCTTTTACATTAAACTTCATTTGTCCTTCGTTTGCAATTTTCTTCTATTTGTCTCTCCTCTTCATCTGTTTTGTCTTCGGTCACTATCATCGTGTGCTTCGGTGGAGGTATTTTTGCAACCACTGTCATGTGTTTTTTTGTATATTGGATGAAAATTAATTTGGGTATTTCATTACTTTCGTTTATTTGTGTATTTTGTGATTGGAAAATAATTTTAAGTTATAAATGTTAATGATATAAGGGACAAGATGTAATTTTGGTTGTAATTTTAGGATGAATTTCTGATGCATGTAAGGTATTTGATAAAATGTCTGTTTTTTGAAAAAATTATTTCAATTCTTTAGATAAAGTGTAGGTTTAAAAGGTATTGCTTCGTTTATCTTTTATTGACTTGAATGATGAATAAAAGAGCGAAAAGAAGGCGAATTTGTAATATTCAACGTAAGAAAGTATTTATAAATGAATGATATCTTGTGAGAAAATGTCAAATTATAGTGTTTAAACTTAAAGAAGGGGGTAGAATAGTGTTTACTTTGTTTTGTTTATATAGTGTTCTACTTAAGAAATATTATATGTTTTAATTTTGTAATTTGATAGACTTAAATTTGTATATCTTTTATTGTTAATTTTAAAGTTAATAATCAATTTTGATAGATGTTTATTAGTAGCATTTAAGTAAACCCTTAAAAGACTATAATTTTTTCTCTAGATGTCCTAAGGGTTTAAATTCTTATAAAGGAGGCTAAATGTCACTGCATACCTATAAAAGTGGAAATATTGTTTGTTTTAGTTGAGTTTAGGTTAGTAGCTAGGTTTGTCATTGTTGATTGCTTAAGGAAAAGCATAAAGTTAAGCATGAGTTAAATTGGTAAGTTGATATTTTGCATGTTATTAGGGGTTAAATTGGTTGTAATTTGACATCTTTTATAGTACATTTTTATATAGATGATATTATATTTTCTATATATAGTTTATTATCTTATAAGTGTTGAGTTTAAGGAGAAATCTTGAAATTATGCACAACTTTTTTCATAGTTGTCCAATAAAGAGATGATTTAGGAATCATTTGGAAGCTAAATAATTTAAAACTTTATAAAAGGCATCAAAGGTTGATTTTTGAAGATTATTGGAGTTTTCATGGTTTTGCTTTTTCTTAGCATCAAAAAAGGATTGGGAGGAAGATTAGAGGAGATATTAACAATTTCTCTAATTCTTTTCTTCATTCTTTCCCTCATGTTAACATTAATTTGTTTGTGTTTTGATTTAGTTATATATTACGGCTAAAAATCCTAGCTAGGTTTAAGGATATAGTTTGTAATGGATTGTTAATTATTAATGCATGATCAAATTATTTGTTGGTTAAATGTATTCTCTTTATTCTTAACTATTGAGTTTATAATTAACCATTATAGATTCAATCTTAAATATTGTATGAGAACTATAGGGTGAAATATGATTTGTGCACTAAGAGAATAAATACATTAACTAAGAGGGGTGTATCATGTTTAGTGACTGGATTAATAATGATATTCCTCTTTAATTTAATAGAAGAGTGTGCATTAGCAATTGTCTCTAGAGTAATGGTGAATAATATGATAATATCTCATTTAATATCTTCTTATAAATGCACCCAAGAGCCACGCTAGTCTTCAGGAGAAAGAATTCTATTAATGTTTTTCCTAAATGTCATAGTCTTTTAGTTGAAATTTGTATTCTTATCTCTTCTTTACACTTATTGGTTCCTTAATCTTTACTTAGTGAGAGAGTGATGAAACTTAGCTACTTGATTGTATCTAAAATTGCTAGCTTCCCCTACTCTTAAAGTCTTAAATCTTTTAGAGAATTATTTGGATGTCTTTGAATTAGTCCCAAATTTTTTTATTTCTTTTACCTCCATTTGTGTGTCTGTAGCCTCCTTTCCATTGAGTTTCTTTAGCTTATATTTTATTATTTACAGTTTCCTTATGTGAGAGTATTGTTTATTAGCTTGCAAGTTACTTCTTACTCCTTTGGTGATAGCTTCCTCAAAACCTACATCATTCACCATGTAGTTGTTAAATATGAATAGATAATGCTTCTTTTGGATGTTAAACATGTTCTAAAATGTAAGTGATTAGATAGTAATGGTTTTTAATTGTAGCTTTTTCTCTATGGATAAATCTGTAGTTGTTGATTTAATAACACCATGTTTAACTTTTTCCTAAGGAACAATTCTCCTTTTTGTTTATTTTTTTAGGTGTAAAAATTCCCTTTCATGATTAAATTTGTTACTTAGGTATAGTTTGCACAATTCTTGAAGACATATGTGTAGTGATAAACTCAAAACTTATAGGTGTGAAATTTGTGGGATTTGGTGATTATGAACCTTTGTTTAGTGCTTTGCTGCAAGAATTTTTACATATGATCTAGGTCACAAATATGCTCATTGATTCAACTTTAAGATTTTAGTTCGTATCATATTATATGATTTAAATTCCTTTTTTAGGAATAGAAGGTCAGGGATTTATATTTGGGCCTCCCATCACGTTGGCAATTGGAGAAAAACTTGTTTCATTAAGAAAACCAAGGAAATTGCCTGGTATTATTTATTCAATTTTGTATTAGTTTCATCTAATATGTCCTAGGATATATGTGTGCTAAGTCCAATGGCATAGTAATTGATGAGTATTTATGTTCTTCTTTAATAGTCTAACTATTCATATTTGGGTTATGTTTGAATCATTGATGAGTATATGTATGATTACATAAGCATTTATTGTATGTGGAATGAGTTTGAGATCTTATGAATGATTTAAGGCATAATAAACTCCTAGGAAGATATATAGGCTGGAAACCTATGATGCAACTCCCATGAGGCTTATGGGTGAAAAATTCCACAGCCTAGGAGTCACAGTGAGAACTTATTTTCTTGATTCACAGGTATAAACAATGCCACATACTATAGTTTCGAAATTAATTGTAGGTCATTAATTTGATCGATTAATACTTCAACTTCGATGTGATTAATGTAAACTTAGTATTAACACAAGGAATTAATACATTTTATAGACAAGACAAATTCTTTACATAATAAACCCTAGGACAATATATAGGTCGAAAACCCATGATGTAGCTCCCCATGAGGCTGATCGGTGAAAATTTTCATAAGCCTATGAGTCACAACGAGAACTTGTTTTCTTAATTCACAGGTGTAAACAATGCTACATACCATAGTTTTGAAATCAATCGTAGGTAATTAATTTAATTAGTTAATACTTAGGGGATATTGTATAATGTTTAGATGTTCTGTAAACTTTGGGGAGCATGAAGGATACTAAATATGAAATCACTGTTTGAAATTAACAGTTTTGCAGAAATGAGTAATGTTGATAGATCTTAGATATATAGACGATTAACACCTGATGGTTTCATTAATCCTGAGTTTGTTGAGGGAGTTAAAGCTTTTATTTATTATGCATGTGCTTAACCTGCATATATAGATGACCCAAAGATTATATGTCCATGTAAAAAGTGCAAACACATTCGTTCCCTTTCTATTAATGAAGTGAATGGGCATTTTTTAAGAAAAGGGTTTGTCCCAAATTATTTTGAGTAGACACGACATGGGGAACCATTGATTTGTAGCAGCTCAAGGGGTAATGAAGTACAATTGTCAGTGAACTTAAATGAGTTTGAAGGGGGAATGGATTTAGAACAAATAATGTGAATGCAAATGGTTTATGATACAGTCGGTTATACCTTTCAGGAAAATATAGAAAATCTTGAAGAAGAGCCAAACCCACATGCAAAACAATTTTTTGACTTACTACACTTAGCTGACCAAGAACTATGGCCAAATTGTGAGACAATGACTCAATTGTCTTCAATTACACGAATATTGAACATAAAGTCTGAAGGGCATATTTCTTATCGTATTTTTCATAAAATTCTTAGCTAGTATAATGAATCATTGCCTCCTGATCATAAAATGGTTGATAGTTTTTACAATATGAAAAAACTTATTAGGAGTCTTGGTTTGCCTGTTGAAAAGATTGATTGTTACAAATTAGGATGTATGTTGTATTGGGAAGATGATGTGAAATTACAATAGTGCAAATTTTATGATCAATCTAGGTTCAAGCCTAGAAAGCGTTCTATTAAACATAAATTAGTACCCTGAAAGCAGATGTATTTTTTCCTACTAACTCCAAGAATTCAAAGACTATATGATTCTGATGTTATTACATCTCACATGAGATGGCATAACGAACACCAATAGGAAGATAGAATAATGAGTCATCCATCAGATTCACTGGCATAGAAACATTTCAATGACGCCCATTATGAGTTTGCAATTGAAAGTCAAAATGTTAGGTTGGGATTGTCGATAGATGGATTCCAACCTTTTGGTCAATCCGGCCAGCAACATTCATCATGGCCAATCATAATTACTTCTTACAATTTGCCTCCATAGATGTGTATAAAAAAGGCATATATGTTCTTGATAGTGATTGTGCAAAGGCCTATAAATCCAAAGCATAAAGTTGATGTATTTTTACATCCATTGATATCTGAATTGCAGCATCTTTGGGAATATGGTGTTGAGATATATGACGTGTCTCTTAAACAAAATTTTATGTTGAGAGCAGCTTTAATGTGGACCATTAGCGATTTTCGGCATATACCATGTTGTCTGGATGGAGCACAGCAGGGAAATTGGCTTACCCTTGTTATGACAATGATTCTGATGCGTTTTATATTCCAAACAGGGGGAAAATATGTTAGTTTGACAACCACAAAAAACTCCTTCCTCTAGATCATCCATTTAGACGCAATAAATAAAAGTTCATTAAAAATAGGATGGTAAAAACACGTCCTCCCCTCACAAAGCTGGTGCAGAGATATTGTAGGAAATTGAGGAATTAGGCTTACTGAAAGTTACAGAATTTTAAACTGATGAAGTTAATACAAGCATTAGTAAAAACTTTGGTTGGAGAAAATGAAGCATCTTTTGGGATTTAACATATTGGAAAACTAATTTGATATGTCATAATCTAGATGTGATACATATTGGAAAAAATATTTTTGATAATTTGTTCAATACCATAATGAACATTGAAGGGAGGACAAATGACAATGCAAAATCATGAGATAATTTGAAACTTTTTTGTAGAAGGAATGATTTATATAAAGATCTTCGTACAGGTAAATATCCTAAAGCATCTCACACTTTGAAAAAAAACAAAAGGAAATATTGTGTGAATGGTTGAAAAGTCTAAAGTTTCCCAATGGTTAGGTTTGAAACTTGACAAGATGTGTGGATATGAGGAAGTACAAATTATTTAGGATGAAAAGTCATGATTTTCATGTGTTTATACAAAGACTAATTCCAATTGCATTTCGGGAGTTGCTACCGAATAAGGTCATGTGATAATAAAATTAAGCTTGTTTTTCAAAAGCTTAACATTATCTGAAATCAAGTTGGCTAAAATAGAAAAACTAGAAAGGGAAATTCTAGTAATTTTGTGTAAGTTAGAAGGGATATTTCCTCCAAGCTTCTTTGACTGTATGGAAAATCTACCTGTGCATTTAGAAAACGAGGCTAAACTAGCCGGTCCAGTTCAATATCAATAGATGTATCCATTTGAGAGGTAATTCAAAAAAAATGATTATAATTGTAGTAAGAATATGTTTTAATAACTAAATTAATATAACCCTATTCGCTAATATAGGTATTTGTATCACTTGAAGAAAAATGTTAAAAACAAGGCTAGAGTTGAAGATTCAATATGTAATGCTTATTTAGTAGAGGAAGCTAGTATATTTTGTTCACATTATTTTGAGTCGCATGTCAAGAGAAAGAAAAGTTCCTTGTAATGATGATGGGGGAGGACCTAATGATGTTGATGGTAACTTATCCATTTTCACATATCCTGGATGAAAATATGGGCGTTCAACAAGAAGAATGTTAACAGAGGAAGAAATTGAGGCTGTCCATGTTTACATTTTATTAAACTGTCAAGAGGTTCAACATTTCATGCAGTAAGTTGAAATTGATTATTTAGGTTTTGAAATTTATTGTTATTCATAATTGAAATACATAATAATGCTTTTAGATTATACGAAGAATTGTTATGCGAGCTTATACCCGACAAAACACATGATGATATCAATAAAGAAGTTGAAAAATACTTTCCTCGATGGTTCGAGAAATATGAAAGTTTTTACTTATAAATATTGAAATGATTGAATTATAAGATTTAAGTGTTCAAATGACATTATACTATTTAATATGATAATTTCTTTTATGTAGGCCTTAAAAAATCCAATAGAGAATAAGTTCATATATGATCTTGCGAAGGGTGCTTAGCGAGCTGTTAAATCGTATTCGGTGTATTTCGTTAATGGATACAAATATCATACAGAATATCATGGTCATAGCATGGCAACAATAAATAGTAGAGTTTGCATACAGGGAGAATTGATGGATTAATATGGTAAAATTATTAAGATATTTGAAATTGAGTAGCCTATATTGCCAATAAAGTGAAGTGTGATATTTAAGTGTGACTGGTTTGATCTAACTCTAAATGTTAGTACAAAAGTGTATAGCCGATACAATCTAGTTGAATCAACAAACGAAGAAGATTTAGACAATTTGAACCTCTCGGGTTGGCAATGTAAGCAATCCAAGTGTATTATATTCCTTTTCCCAACTTACGACAAGATAAGTCCATTTGTAAAGTTAAACCTAGAGGTGTTTTTGAATCATATGGAAAAGGAGAACAAAGAATTGAAAGTAAAGCGTTTCAGGAAGATGTTTATGAAATAAATGCATCTGTCATATATGAGGATAATGAACTTTGAACGATCCATGTAATGAATATATTAAAATTTTATCTGAAAACGATGAGGAGAGCCAGAGATCTGGAAAAAAAGCCTGAGTTTGATTTTAATTCTTCAGAAAAAGAAGACGATTTTGATTTACAATTAAGTGATGATAGCAATTAATTTGTGTTTGTAATTAAATATTATATTCAACAAATCAATTATTTCCTTTTCAATATATTGCATAAAATATTGAATTCAAATTGTTATATTTCTATAAAATTCAATTAAATATTAATTTCAGGTTGAAATATGCCACCGAAGAGAAAACTTGATATAATGCGACCAAGGTTCAGACCACGATTCGAAGTTACATACGTTACATGTGAAGCATCTCGTGGTGTAGTAGCTTGAACTGAATCACCTCCTCCCCCTCCAGCTACTACACTTATAGATGAGGCATCACCTTTCGTACCTGCTGCTACACCATCCACTACCCTGCATCATCCATTACCCCTATACCGACAGAGATATCAGGAGTAAACAATGCGGATGAAGGAGGCAATCGCCAGCCTGGAGTTGAGGGACCTGATGGAAGAACTTACATCACAATTATCAACAATCTGTAAGTGAAAATATGTGAAATACTATATGTTTATAATTAAGTTATAGGTTTAAATTTTAAAAATGGTATAAAATTATTTATTTTTATATTAGGTTGATTTTGTCTGGATGCTTAAGAAACATGATGTCCAAATTCAAAGAGAATATTGATCTTGAGGGTTATGTATAGAAGAATATCTCTCAAGCCACAAAGGAAATTTACTATCAAGAGTTTAACGTACAAAAAATATTATTATTTTATTTTTTTTAATTATTTTTATACATTAATTAGATGAATATTATTACATTATAAGTATTTATCGAATGTTTTTCTTTTTGTTTCAGAAAGAATTTTTTTTGGATTCTGAATTTGACGCGGTCATTTATAAAGTATGGGAGAGACGAGCATGTACACATTATTGGGACTTTGCTAGTGCGATACACAAGACCGGTGTACGACCACCTTATATTTCTGAACAAAAATGGAGTCATTGGCAGCAGTATTGAACATCACCTGAGGCAATGTCTATTTCAGAGCATAATTCTACCAATAGACATGGAGGACTAGGGAGAGAGAGTCTTCCTATACATACGGGAGGATCTATTACCCACCATGAGCATGCAGGCAGACTTGTAAGTATCCATACTTCACATTTATACTATGATTTCTTTACTTTGTTGTATTTCAATTGAATTTGATGTGTGAATTTTGAAATGAAAATATGTGTATTATGGAGAATGACAATGTTATAAATGTCTAATGTCATATATCGCTATGTTGTTGAGTTATTTTCTTTGTTCAATAGGGAATAAATATCATAAAAATAGAGGAAACTTTGCTGAAATTTTTATAAATTCTAGTTCACTTATAACATTTTATTCTTATACAGGAAAAGTCTATTGACATGAGGCCTACACTCTATAAGTTCTTTTCACACACTCACACTAAAAAGCATAACGGTGTGACATTCGTCAACACCCTATGTAGAGAAGTAAATGTATATGAAATTTAAGGTTTAATATTAATGCTTAATAATTATCACTTACTAATATAAACATTGCCTTCTGATATGACCAAATACAAGAAGAATTCAACGAGAGTCTTAGCAGCCTGAAGATGTTGATGATACTAAAACCTATCTTCATGCAGCAGGTGGTAGGGACTGTCGTGGAAGGATATTCAGCTTAGGTTTATTTGCGAACACATGTTATTCGAAATCTTCCCCGTCCAGTACAGCAGCATCTAGTAGGTAGTCCACAACCAATGAAATCCAAGAGCTTCGAAGCACAATATAGACATTGGCAACTCAGTTACAACAATCGATGGAGTATATAACTCAGCTCCGTAATGAGATGAATGAGTTGAAAGGGAAGGATAGCACCTCATTGTACCAATCAGAGCATCCGCAGTCACCAAATCAATAGTATACTTGTAGTCATTTCGTTTGAATTACAAATACTTATTATGTAAAATTTAATGTTTTTATTGTTAATTAAGATAATTTTAACTCTATATCATCAATCAACTTTCTTTTTAAACAAATTAAATATATAAACAAATCAAATTATTATGCACAGATAATTCATAACTGTTTAAATTACGCATCAACCATAAGATCATCAAATAAAATTTATTAACGGTATATTTTTTAAAAAATTTATGGTTAATTTACCAACGGAACAACCAATTCTATTTACCGATGGAAGACAACAAACAGTTGATAATCACAGACGGAATAATCAATTCCATCTCCAAATTTACTAACAGGATTTGTCACAGAATAATTGCCAGTATACTCACCGACAGAACAAACATAACCGTCAATAATGTTGTAATAAACTAACCGACAGAATGAACAATATTATCTATAAATCTGCCGACGGAAAAATATTAACCTTCGGTAATTTACCAACGGTCGACCACACAAACAACCGTTGGAATATTTACCAACGGTACATTAATTTTCTATCGGTAAATGTTATTCGTCGAAAATTATTAACTACGGCCGTTTCTATAACACCTTTGTCCGTCAGTAAATTCCGTCGCTAACCTGACTAAGTTTTCCGTCGATAACATCCATCTCTAAATGACATTTTTCTTGTGGTGTTATATTCTTCCCACCTCTGATATGATGCTTAATGTGAGGATGCATTAATGACCTGGTAAGGAAGATTTGTTAGAAGGTGCAGGATTGTGAGGCTTTTCAAGAGATGGACCATATACTCCTTTGTTTGATATGAAATGTGTGTGCCCATTTCACTCCAAGACTCTCTTTATCCCAACAAATTCACCGTAGCTTTATAGCTAACAATATCTTGTTAATTCTACAAGTTGAATTGATTCCTAATCCACCGTTTTCTTTAGGAATACATATAACACTCCACCTGAATTTGGATATCCTTCTACCATTTGTATTCAATCCATGCCATACGAAATATCTCATAGTTCTGTCAATATTCTTCAGTACACTTTTAGAGGTTGCCAAATGTGATAGCCAATAGATATGTAGATTTTGAAAAATAGAAATGGCTAGTTACAACCTACTCCTACATGATAGAAATATGTTACTCCAGTTAGCAATTCTTTTCTGAACTGTATCAATGAATGATTTACATTCAGGTTCCTTGTGGAGGTAGGAACTCCCACATATTTGAGTGATAATTGATGAATGGTAAGTGCTGCTCCTATACTCAAGATAAGTTGAACTTTTTTGTGGGTTGAATTTCTTCCCTGATATCTCCTAAAATCTCTGCAAAGAGGTCAAGATTGCATCAATCATGTTTTGAAGTCAGTACTGTGAACTTTATCGTAAATTAACAAATTTCTTGTCCAAGAAAATTAAGGCATCACGTGAATGTTGTTTAGTAATTTCCTTCATATTTTCTATACATATTGAGTTGTCATGGACTAGTCTTTTTTCAGAAAACAAAGAATATTATGTACTTGGTAAACTTTCATTGCACTGCCATAATGAAACTATATAAAACTTTCACGTGTATGTAAATATGTAAATTTGATATTACTAACTGCTTTCAGATAATTTAGAACGTTAAATATACTGTAACATTTGAATGATATTGAATGCAATGTACTTTGATCTTTAGCAATTGCTGATCTTATGGTGCCTTCAATATTAATTACCACTTCTTTAATTGACATAGCACACCCTACACGTTGCCGATTGGAAACTCAATTATTATTTTGGTGTATGGACACAGCATATTAAAGGACTGGATATTCTGAGTCTCAAAAATAAGTCTTTGAGACACTAGACTGTGTCAAAGAAAAATCTTATGACGCCTGGATATATGAGACAATTGTTTATTATGATATAAAAATATAATCCAGGATAGCAACTGGAGATTCCTTTTATACCTATGATCTCCAATTGTTTATTATAATATAAGAATATAATCTAGGATAACAACTGGGGATTCCTTTTATACCTATAATCTCCATTTGCTTTATCAATATTGAAGTCAATAGTGCTGCGAGGGATGCTAACATCAAATATATATGATTTTCGTCCTTAGTATTAAAGTAAAAGGTTACTTTGATTCCATTGCTGTTTTTCTTTGTAGTATTCATTAATAAATATTAACAACAAATTCATCATGTATGCATAAAACAGATCTATTTGCCTTTGGAAACTAGGAATTTGGTTTATGAAATAAATAAACTTGCTGAATAAAGTGGCCTGAAGGCAACTTCATTAGTTAAGATATTCTGGGTGACGAACTAAAATTATTAAGAATGAAACATTACATGGGGCTGAATCACCACCAAATCAAATGTTATCTGCTTTTATGTTATGAGAGAAAATTATGATTGAAAGAGATCCGACGGAGTCAACAAAACAAGACAGGATGGGACGGAATTAAACCAGATACAATTCAGTCTCCAATCCAATCCAAATAATACTGCGATAACTTTGCCCCTTCATAGGATAAAAACAAAAGAAGTACTTAAATCTTGTACAGTGAGCACCCGTTGTCATCTGATGTTGCGGCATCACGAATGTGAAAGAGTGAGCGAGTCTTCAGTCAGAATGAACAGGGTTGGAACAAATAACAAGGATCTGAACCCCTCCATGAGTGGGACGAACTTAACGTAGCGTCAGTGGCAGGTACCAAAGGGAAGAACGCATCGAAAGAAAGATCACACATGCATCAATTAGCGATTAACTACATAATAATAATAATAATAAATATAGAACATCTTTAAGCTAAAGCCTAAAAGTACGGAATAGGAACCAATTATTAATTTCTGTGTGGTACCGAAAATATCCAAAGAAGATGTTAATCATCAAGATCGAATAAGAACTTTTAATATGGCTAATTAGTTAATTATTCATTTATTAATCTAGCTACTACCTTTACCTTCTTCACTATTCCCCACGCTACATACTTTCCCTTTAGGCGAGACTATAGATTAACTTGTACAATATTCATTCATTTGGTTTCATATTGCAATGCCTAAAAGCCCAATTGCTGGTGCTGTTTCTATTCCTTAACATTGATCGCTTTACACTTACAAATGCTTTAAGCGTCTAGCCCGTCTATTGTTACTTTCATTAGCCAAAATCATGAGTAATCGGCCTACAATTTGAAGGGCTCAGTGGTTAATTTCAGCTGGTGCGACCACTTTGAGTTAATCTAACACTAACATTTAAACAAAAATTACGGAAAAGATTCTAGGATGTCAAGACTTCCAGAGTTGAATTCAACTAATGCGCATCTGTTACACATAAACACCGTGACATGCAGTAGGCAAAAAGGGACAAATAAGAAAAAGGGGAATGAAAGAGAGAAAAAAAACACATCTATCAAGTGCTTTTTATGACAACACGAGGGACGTAAGAGAAACGCGGTTAACCCTTCACAAGCTTTCACTCGTTACTGTCTAACCTTCTTTGAGCTGCATGAAGGGCATTTGTATTGCTTGATCATTTCTGCCTTTGCCGGTGTTATCTTCACACATTTCCCGTGGTACCATCGTTCGCAAACATCACAGCATATCCAAAACTCATCAGCATTGTAATTCCCTCCACAGCTCCCACAAAGTGTGTCGCCATGCTCGTCCTCCTCATCTGCATAGCTTTCATCAAGCAACTTCGAATTACCTTTCAACTGCCCATCAGCTGATCTCTGCAAAAGCAACGTCAGTTTCACATTCGAAGTCAGTTGAAAATAGTGGTGCAACATAAAGCACTAATCTTATATAATTCATTTGTGATTCGAAGGGAGAACAAAAGTATCACCTTAATGCTGTTTCTCGATTTGCTTCCACTATCCACACTTGGTTTATCTTTTATTGGTTTCCTTCCAGTCACCACTTCAAAAAGGGTTGGCAGATCATTTATAAAGCTGAATAGTCGCTTCCTGTTGAATAAAAAGCATAGAACCTCTAAACTATTAAACCAACAATCCTAATGAAGGTTTAGCATGAACTCACACTTGCAGACGAGAAATAACTAAAACAATTAAGTCCATCAAACGCCATACATAATTCATTTTATCTTTGTTTAGGTTGAATTCAGAAATGAAGTAAATAATAAGAAATGACAGAAACATTATGCAATGCGTGAAAATTTTTTATTCTATCATCTAGACGCTATTATGGTCTCCCACATGCATGTGATGGTATTCTAGGCTTGACAAACGACCTGAGTCCGGTCCAGCCCAAAGTCAACAAGTTTGACCCTAGTTGACCGGGTCTTAGGTCGAGCTTGGACTTCACAGCCCTGCCTAACTATATATAAATATATATTAAAAGAAAACCTAACTAGCTCCTCTCTTCTTCAACTTCACTGTCTTAACTGACCCAACAGCTCTCGTCTACATCTCCTGATTTCCAGAATCAACGCTTTGCACCTCTTCTACATCTTTCACTTCTCAAAAGTTTTGTTCTCTTGTGTTCTCAAAGTCTTATCCATCTTCTCCATCTGTCATTTGATTGTCCTCTTTTTTCCATTACACCTAGATTTCTCCAGTAACTATCTTCATCACATTTCTTGGTCATCTCGTATACAGCCCACATACTTGGTTTCTCTCCCCCTCTCTCTTTCACACACACTCCTTGTTTCTTTCTCTCTCACATTGTGTTCTGATTTTGCTTTCTGGGGCTCGCTCTTTTTTAGCTAACTGAATCAATGTTGAATTGGGCAAATGCTATAGTATCTTGATGCATTAACTTATTTGTTGACTCATCTGGACTTCCATAGCTGGATTTTCCATGTTTGTGATTCTTCTGGGGCATTGTTCCAGGCGGATATGGTTTCCTCTGGTGCCTTGGTTCACTAGAAGGAATTCAGAGAAAACCGGCAAAGAGGCTTCAATATGATCGAAGCTTTGGAAGGGCTGATGGGTTGGGTTGGATTGGATTGGGTTGGAAGCTGGGCAGTTCAGGCTTCAGGCCAAGCCCGGGCTAGCCGGACACATTGCCAGCCCTATGGTATTATTCACATCTCCAGCACAGAAATATGTGGAATTTGGATCACAGAACAGGAGAAGAATAAATGGAATATGATTGCGGATGTTTTGAAAATCTGACCTAAATATCATATCATCCTAAATGATAACCAAATTGAAAGATATTAAATAGGAATCCCGGAGATGGTCACGTTAATAGATGCAGAGTAAGAGACCCAAGAACAACAACAATACCAATTAGACATGCTACCCAACTTCTTTCTACAGGAACAAAAGTTCTTAAACTTGGGGCTTAAGACTGCCCAAGAAATTGGTTAGGAAAGGCCAACAAAAAGCCAAGCATTGAGATGAGGTGTTAGTGGAGTAAATTATTGATCACCTGATATACCTCTCTTCCCAAAACATGATAATGAAGTGTTCGTGAGATTCAACTTGCTGCTTCTGCCTTTTCAATTGTTTCAAGAGCATTCATAGCCCCATAACTCTTATGTCATTGTGTGAGGTGTTGCACTCATCCTCATCCAAAAGAGAAAATTGAGAGATTGATCAATCAATTTTAACCACAAAGTGTAAGGTTATATATTGGAGACCACAGACTAGATGATTTAATGATTCCTAAATCATTCATATTAGTTATGAAACCCCTCACAAAATTTATGGATAACATCCTCTCATCCTCCCATTTTATTTGAAATTTAAACTACCCAGATACCTGAACTATTGAAATAAAAATATACGAGTAGCTTCAATCAAGGTGCACAGTTAGAGACTAACATTCTATTGGCACTTATTAACCGATTTAACAGTGTATGAGTAAATATCTGAGACATGAAAAATGTACCTATCGTTGCGATTCAATTGAGTACCAAAGTAGAATGCCACAGAGAGCAACCAGCAGTCGCTATGCACTGCTACCAATGAAAGCCAATCTTTGCGCTGCATCCCATCTCTTGCAAAATTTATGCCCAATGCTGGTTCGGGGAGCTCTGGTGGTACCTCCTCCGCAGGTAAAGTCACCTCCCATGACTCATTTGGGTGTCCATACAAGCACAAATTCTCCTTTTCTGCGAGATTGCAAGGAAAGAACTTGATGAATAACATATATCAATATAATATCAAACCTAAAGATCTTTAAAAGCAAAGGAGCCTCAATTTGAATGTCTTGGACGACATATAAAGAATAAGAAACTGACGCACCTTGAAAAGCATGGCTGTTTCTTTTAGGGCAATTATGTCCTAACAAAACATATAATAGGTAATAACACCTAAAACATGGTCTAAAATAAAATTACAATGAATTAGGCAGGTACCCACTAGTAAAGATCAGAAACTACAAATCTATAACGAAAGAAGCAAACCGGAAACCAAAACCATCAATTAATTCCAAAAATCTCAGCTTGTACTCCATCAAGTCAATAGTTTCTTCAGTTGACCAACCTCAGACTCCACACTTATAATGATGCAATAACGCTCAGACAAACGAAAACAAAAAAGACCCAAGTTTTTTGGGATTCACAGTCACTTCGTTAAAATTTCAACAAACCCACACTGAAAGAAACAAGAAGGAAGCATGCGTTAAGATACGAGAGACTAACCTGGATCGCATTGCGAGTAGAAAAGATCGACCTCTAACAGAACCCAAAAAAGAAAACGTTATTAATAGAAAAGCAGAGGATGGCACATAAACACATACATAGATAAAAGTAACATAAGCAAAGAAATTAGGGTTTTGAGGACACCGACCAGAAGTGAGAGCGCGAACGAGGCCAGAGCGTCGAGCGCTATAGTCCTTGAAGATCTCTTCGACGGTGCGAGGGCTTGGAGAGATTGAAGACATTTACATGCATAAATAAATCCAAAACAAAACAAAAGCTTCCGTTCGTATTTATTTTAAAAATTATATAACGAGTGTTATATATATGTATGTGCAGATAGAAGTGGAGTAACGGATCGAATTGCCTGAAGTTAAATTGGAGAGCTAGAAAGGGTATATGAGTTGAAAATGAACAACGTCGATAGATACGAGGCCGGGATCGGTTAGAGAGATAGAGACAAGAGAGAGAAGGAGAAAGGAGTTTTATGTCAGTTACGAAGTTGGTGATGCTTCATTAGGCGTCGCGTGCAGGGTAATTGCGCATTACCAAACGACACAAGAGAAGTTCTTTCTGCTGGGACTCCACATGGACTTGGTTTTGTTTTGGGCCTCTTTTATATTCATCATTGACCAAACACAAGCTTTATTATTCATGGAAGCATCAGCCCAGCCCCCTCATTTGTTCCTGGGGAGGCTTCTGCAAGTTTCACAATAAAACAAATTTACCTTGGCAAAGTTCATTTATTATGTTTTGAACATATATGATGTGGCGTGTGACTTTAAATGGATACTAGTTGTTCTTTTAAAGTGTTGACTGTCTAATCCTTGGTGACCTTAGATATTCTTACAAATTGTAGGAATGATGAACGAGTAAAATGAAGATGAATAACCGTTGATTTGAAGTCATTCATGAGAAATATGGTCACGTAGAATACAACACCCTCGTGTCCTTGACTTCACACAAAGTGTGTGAAGGTCGTACAAGAGACTATAAATGTGTACAAGTTAGATAATGACTTATACGAATGTATAAGATCAAACATGCTCGTGTTAATATCATGCCCGACCATATGTAAAGATCATGCAAGTAATTGCAAATGTGTACGAGTGGATGGTAAGAGTCAAAGATATACATGGTCATGTAGAAATAGAATGCATACATCCCTCGTATACATCACCGTATAAGTAAACAGTATGACTAACTTAGGCGGTGTATATATGCGATTATTTGAAATTTGATTAGGATAAGGTCACCTACACAGGCATGTAAGTGACCATGTTTGATCTTAAAATCCTATTTTTTATAGTATAAAAGGGGAAAGAAGGGGTTAATGGTACGAGTGAAAAAAATACTAAAAAAAGAAAAGAAATAGAGTGAGAGTAAGCAAATAAGTCTTTCTCATTCTATAATTGGTAGTTTTAGTAACAAATTATCTTTTAAATGATTTTTTAGGATTAAATTGAGAGTATTATTGATTTGGGTATCAGCTTGTACTCAATACTAAAACTTGGTGGGATTACTTGTATCTGTTATGTGGTATAGTTTTGAGCAAATGTCAATAGTTCGAAATCTTTAAACTCTTGTAAGTTCCTATTTGAATTAGTGGATTTGCTTATTCGTTTGGCTCGTGGGTTTTTCATATATATCTGGTGTTCGTTTTATCTTCTTGTAATTTATGTTGTTTGGTTGTTTGGATTTGTGATTGGGTTTCTTAAGACTAGTTATTTGTTCTTGATTGACATTATGAGAGTTATGATTGGAGCATAACAAAGTGATATTAGAGTGGTTAGTTATAAAGGATAAAAACAACTCTATGATCAAATTGTCATCTACAAACTACTCTAATTGGAGGCTCATGATAAAAGATCTTTTATATTGCAAGGATCTTTTTTAATCCTATTGATGTGGAAAAATTTTGAATGATGATGTTGTATCCAAATCAGAAAAAATGATAGATAAAGAATGAGAAAAGATGAAACGAAAAACTCTAGGCACTATTTGACAGTGGATTGACATTAGTATTTTCAACCATGTGTCCTAAAAAATTGATTCATTGGAATTGTGGAATAAGCTAGAAGATCTTTACAAGAGTAAGACTACCCAAAGCAAGGTCCCTTTGATTAAGAAGCTTGTGAATTTAAAATTGAAATATGAAAACTTTATGTAATATCACCTTAGTGACTTCTAGAACATTATTAAAGAGTTAAATATCATGAAAACTATTCTTAATGATGAGCTCTAAGCCTTTTTTGTTGAGTTTGTTACTAGATAGTTAGGAGACATTGGAGGTGATCACCAATAACTCAACCTAGAGGGAGTGCTCTTTTTGAATGTAATCAAAGAGAGCATGTTTAATGAAGAGATTAGAAGAAAAGATATGGGTGTTTATAATATTTATAATATGCAAGCTTTTATGGTAGAAAGCAGGGGAAGAAGCAAAAGCAAATGTCCCAAAGGGTGTGATAAGTCTATAAATTGACTGAAGTCTAAAGGTGACAAAGAGATCAAGACATGTCACTATTGCACCAAGTTTGGACATATTAAAAGGTCTTGCTATAAGTAGAAGATGGATAAGACAAAGCAAGATCATTAGGAAATATAGGGACGATAAAAATACAATTGCAACAACATTAAGCACAAATGATGAGGTGGCATTGATCTGTGCAACTAGTAAATGCATCCATTTCAGTAATTTGAGTTTCGACTAGCTTATTAATACAGAGGCCTCTTATCACTATGTTTCAAAGAGAGAGTATCCTTTAATTACTAGAGCGATGATTTTAGGAATGTAAAGACGAGTAATCAAAGTTATGTCAATATTATTTATATAGGTAGTATTAGGGTTCAGACCAATATCAGATGCTTGTTAACTTTAAAATATGTACAACATATTCTTAACTTACACCTTAATTTGCTATCATCTAATATACTTATGAAGGGTATCAACACACGATTGGGGATGGAAAGTGGAAGTTATTAAAAGGAGTAAGATAGTTGCCCGTGAAGAGCTGTGTTGCACATTATACAAGATACACCTAATGGTATGTGGTGGAGAAGTGTATACAGTTGGAAAATACTTATTATAATTTATGGCATTGACAACTGGGACATGAGTAAAAAAGGAATCAAGCTATTAACCCATAAATCTCTAATTCTGATAAATATTTCCATCCCTTTTAATCCATATGACCATTGTTTCGCAGGAAAACATCATAGGGTCCCTTTTAGTAAGAGATCTATGAGGAAAATGGCTAAACTAAAGTTGATATACTCAGATATTTTTTATCCTATTAAACAAGAGTCGTTGGGAGGTAATATATACTTTATCGCCTTTATTGACGATGCAACAAGTAAAACTTAGGTTTACATATTAAAGACACTTAGGTTTACATATAAAAGACAAAGAGCCAAGTCTTTGAAGTTTTCTAAAATTTTTATGCCATAAAAAAAAGGGAAATAGAGAAAAAGTTGAAGTGTTCTGGAATTGACAAAAGAAGGAAGTATACCTCTAAAAAGTTTGAGAATTACCACATAAGATATAGCATGAGACATAAAAATACAAACTTAATATTGTATAACATAATAGTGTTACTGAGAGAATGGACAAGATAATTATGGAGAAGGTTCGATGTATATGTAGAATGTTTAAATTGCCTCAGATGTTTTGGGATAAAGCAATCAAAACAGTCATGCACATGATTAACATAAATTCATCAGTCCCCTTAGGTCTTGACGTCTCAGAGAAAACGTGGACAAGGAAAGACCCCTCTTATTCGCATCTGAGAGTCTTAAAATACAGGGTGTCTACAGATATACCCAACGAGCAGAGACTGAAACTTGACTTGAAGACAACTCTTTGCATATTTTTTGGGAATGATGACGAATAGTTTAGCTTCAGATTTTATGATACAAAAAAGCAAACAGTTGTTAGAAACAGAGATGTCATATTTCATAAGTACGAGGTAGGTGTAAACCTTATTAAAAGAGTTAAGACTAATCTCAGTAGTTCATCCTACAGTGCCATTAATGTTTCTCCTATTTCGACTTCTGTTGATAAACCTATAGGTGAAAGAGATGAAAATTATGAGTATGCATATGATTTTATGATCAGGTACAACCTGATAGTGATGAGCTATATAAGCCATATCATGTTAATTGTGTAGATGAGGTCGATTAGAATAATGACTAAGGGGAGCAACTTGGTTTAGTGGTGGAGGATACTCAACTTCAAAGGTCAACTAACAAGACAAGTGATTCTACAAGTCATCCAAGTACAAAATACCTTATAGTTACTAGTGAGGGGAAGCCTGAAAATATGCAAAAGTTAGAGTCACATAAAGATAAAGATTGGTTTGAAGCTATGCAGAAGGAAATGAATTCTTTGAAGAAAAAGGAAACTTATGAGTTGCTGAAACTTCCAAAGGACAAGAAGGCATTGAAGAATAAATGGATATTCAAGATAAAGAATGATGATGACAAGTTGGTGAAGCATAAAGTAAGAATAGTAGTAGAAGGATTTAGCCAAAAAAAGGCATCAACTTTGATGAAATGTTTTTACTATTGATTAAAGATGACTTTAATTCAAATCATGTTGGGTCTAACTACTAGCTTAGAACTTGAACTTAAACAATTAAATGTGAAAACAAATTTCTTGCATGGAGATTTAGAAGAAGAGTTATATATGTAGAGCAATCAGAAGGATTCAATGTTTAAGGAAATGATAAAGTTATTGCAAGTTAAAAAAGAGCTTGTATGGGCTAAAATAGATACCAAAACATGGCATCAAAAGTTAGATTCATTTATGATAGGAAATGGTTATAAGCCCATTTTTGCTAACCTTGGTGTATATTTTAAGAAGTTTACTAACAGAAACTTTATTATTCTCCTTTTGTAAGTTGATGATACACTGAATATAGGACTAGATGTTAAGATAATTCACAAGCTGAAGGAGGACTTGTCCAAATATTTTGATAGGAAATATTTGGGCCCTGTAAAATTTTTATGTTTGGAAATAACTTGAGGCAGGAAAAACAGGAAAATGTAGTCGTCGCAAGAAATGTATATTGAACAGGTGTTCGAAATTTTCAATATAAATCATGTCAAGTTAATTAACAAGCCATTAGCACCTCACTTTAAGTTGAGCAAGTGTGCCTGCCCTTCCACTAAAAAGGAGAAAGATGGTATTTCTTATATTCCATACTCATCTGTTTTCAGTTCCTTGATATATGTAATGGTATATACAAGACTGTATATAACATAGGCTATTAGGTTAGTGACTAGGCACTTGTCCATTTTGGGGAAGGTTCATTGGAAAGCAGTGGAATGAATCTTAAGATACTTACAGGGCATTTCTAAGTGGAGCCTATGTTTTGATGGTGGAGAGCTAATTCTAGAAAACTATACAAATGCAAATATGGATGAAGGTCTTAATAATAGGAAATCCACTTCAAGACACTTGTGTAAATTTTTGTGATGGGGAGGTCGGGGGTGGAGCCATTTCTTGGCAATCCAAGCTACAAAATATGTAGCTTTATCCATAACTAAGCAGAGTATGTAGCGAATGTAGAAATAGGTAAAGAGATGCTCTAGTTGAATCAGTTCCTTCAAAAATTGGATATGAAGCAAGATGATTATATAGTATTTTGTAACAACTAAAGCTCTATATATTTAAGCAAGAATATTATGCACCATTTTTGTACTAATTACATCATTTTCAATTATCATTGGTTAAGATCCATGATTGAGGAACAACTATTCACACAAACAAGAATGGTATTGATATATTAACAAACATAGTAATTGGGAGCAATCATGAGCTTGGTAGTAAGCTTGCTAGAATGATTCTCAAATTGTAATTGGGGTGATTGGAGTCTTCTACAAAATGGGCTAAGGGGAGAGACTGTCGAGCGTCTAGCCCTATTTAGAGGCAAAAGTGAGTTTCAGTGATCTTGGATATTCTCAAAGATTGTAGGAATGATGAACGAGAAAAGTCCTGACAGATAATAGCTGATTTGAAGCCATTCCTGAGAGACATTATCGTGTAGAGTACAATGCACCCATGTCATTGACTTATATGATCGTGTGTGAAGGTTGAGTAAGAGACTGTGAACTTGTACGAGTTAGATGATGGACTATATGGCCATATAAGATCAGATATGCCTGTGTCCATATCATACACAGTCATGTGTAAAGACCATGTAAGTAACTGCAAATGTGTAAGGGTAGATGGTAAGAGTTGAAGACAAACAGGATCGTGTGAAAATAGACACCCCCATATCACTGGAATATAAAGTCGTGTCAATAAACAGTGAGACCAATTAAGAACGTGTATATTTACAATTTCTAGAAATTTGATTGGGACATGGACACCTACATGATTATGTAAGTGACCATATTCAGTTTTAAAATCCAATTTTTTTAGTATAAAAAGGGATCGAATAGGATTCATGGATATGAGTGAAAAGAATATCGAAAAAGGAAAAGAAAGAGAGTGATAGTGAGGAAAAAAGCCTTTTTCTTTCTATAATTTGTAGTTTTAGCAATAAGTTGTCTTTTGAGTGGTTGTTTCAGGATTAAATTAAGAGTGTTGTTGATTTGATGTATAAACTTGTACTCGATACTGAAACTTAGTGGGATTACTTGTAATTGTTCTATAGTATAGTTTCCAGCAGGAGCCACTTGGAATCTTTAAACTTTTGTAAGTTTCTATTTGAATAACTAGATTTGCTTATTAGTTTCAACCATATTTTTCTTTTTATGCTGGAATATTTTTCCCTCATATCTAATAGTCATTTTTATTTTCTTATCATTTATATTATTTGATTTTAAAACTAATTGTTTGCCCTTGATTGAAATTGTGGGAGTTGTCATTGGAGCCCAACATAAAGAAGATGGAAAAAGAATAAAACCCCATTGCATTGCATAACTCTTTCCAGCCTCTTAAACTTATCCAAGTTGGTGAAAGCGGTCCATAATTTATCCCTTTAAAAATGAATCTTACCTGACCAAACCAATTTAATTCCAAGCACATCTTTCGAAGTAGACCTAAAAATCAGGGAAAAAAAAGTTTTCTTTTGAGATGGTTACGTTCCAGTGGAAATGTAAGCCTTGGCATAACATAAGCAGTTAACTTTCATGACAAATATCAGATAATTAAGTTTCTATTAAATACAGACTATACATGACTGACGTTTCGCTTAAATTGCATAAACCCAAAATATATTTAGATCCTGACTGCCTCTTATACGTCTAACCGATAACCTCTTTTGAGAGGCATCCGTTGACGTAAATTTTTGTGGGAAGGTGACCTCCTGCTACGTGCTCTTCACAAAAATGCGCCTTACAAGCTCTAAGTGTCACAACAGTGTGAGCACTGGGATTGTACCTCCTCTGAACTTCCACAAAACCCTTCTTTAGAGCTTTCTCAATCCAATCCTCCAAAATTTCGTCATGTTCAGAGAGATATGCAGCTGCAAGTAGCTGCTCCATGACTTTTGAATCAATCTCCAGAAAGCACTCGGTTCCAACAATGTTGTTGAAGTTCACATTAATCCGTTTTAGGATTCTGTCAGCAAGTGCATCAAAATCAAAAGGCCTGAAAATCACCTTACTGTGTACTTTCTCGGAGAAACTCCGCAACCAAAACTTGAAGTCATCAAGCAGGAATTTGTGATCAGATCTAGCATCATTGGTGATTAGTTTGTCACTGTCCTCTGCAGGAAGGTTCAAGTCTAGATTCCTGGTTGACATTTTATTTACCCGTTTCGCTATATCTGAAAATTCTTGATTGTCCAGACTTTGATCCGTACCAACCAGCTTTCTTTTATTCACACAAATTGAACCAAGCATCCCTATACTTGTAGTAGCTGATATGGATAATTTTTGGTCAATCTTGGAACCATAAACTGGTTCAACTAAAATCTCAATTGGCCTGCCTTTGGCGTTCAATATATTTTCCTCAGAGTAGATGGATAGATCATTCCTAGAAGGAAGAACGTTATCATCCGTAGACGATGAACATATTATGAATATTGTATTGATGATTCCTACTTCCCTTCCATGTGAATCTGAAAATTTACCAGTTTGGATAGCATGGGACAATATACTCAAAACCTGAACGTCAGCTTTATCAAGATTTTCAAGGAAAACAATGGACAGGGGCTTCTTGCTCAGCTCTCCGGCAACGTAATCAACAACAGTTTTGCCCCTGAACATTGCATCATGGTGACCAAAAAGCGAAAAAGTTTGGATTGTGCCATCCTCAGTATTTAAATCTGCAGAAATTAAATTTTCCTTGCCTCCTCGTACTATTTCAGCAAGAGCTGTAGCTATTTTCCTTTTGCCACACCTGTCAGGTCCCAGGAAAGTGAACCACAAGTCCCTCCTCAGACTTGCTTCTTGGCCGTTTTCATTTTTTGATCTCCAACGTGAAATAGTTTGAGTAATAACGTGTATTGCTTCATCTTGCCAACCAATTCTTTCATTTAGAGCTTTCAAGAGCATCTTAGAATTACTGAGATCAAAGCGCAAGTCGGTAGAAGAGGTTGAAGATGATTGAGCAAGATGGTCCGAGACATTTTTGTTAACAGTGTCTCCCGCAAAAGGACCTGATACATCCGGCTCAGGATCAATTTTCTTTCGGTTTACAGATGTCGTCTGTTCATTTATGACAGGAAGCGAGCTTATTCTCAAGTCCAATTCTACTGTCACAGATTTTGCAGAATTAGATGAAGTTTGACTATGATCAACCATGAGAAAGCTATGAGGAGTTCGGAGGCCACTTGACTCAAGCTGGTCTTTTGAATTCTTTTCCACTTGTCTGGACAAGAGATTCTCACTCTTAGGCTCAAAAAGCACTGGAAACTGACCAGCATCTTTCTTTTTTCTAATTTGTCGCAAATCATTGTCAATGCAAGAACAGTTAGGTCCATTTGCGGGTCTACTCGCAAGGTTGCTGCTGGGACTTTGAACATCCTTCTTCTTACAATCAGCCAGTCGAAACTGCGAAGGATGAATGTTCATGCTAGAAGGTTGGGTTCTGTGGAGACGCTGACATATATTATCCCATTTCTGTTGCAGACCTGATATTATGATGCTCAATACCACTCCATCATCTCTGGTCTGCACTGGAGAGACAAAAACTAGTTTTCACTTGAATATGGTAAAAACTTACGAAAAGATACAAGAAATTTTTTTTGACCAGTTTCCCTGATCAAGCAATTAAATTCAATCACTTCTTCAACATTTTCACGACCAATTAACAGAGAGAAGCGTATATGCAAGCATTAGTGCATGGATTTGTAAATATGCATGTGAAGACCATGTGCACCTTCGTATCCAATCCTTCGCTTGTGCCGAGTTCGGCCATCTGCAGCCAAGGTGCTAAGCTCGAATGGTACTGATCTGTTATAGAAGTTGTGAAACCTCCCTTTGAAACATCAAGAACTTCTCGTTCACACTTCTCATTGCATAAATTACAGCGAGGAGGGCAGCGGCATGAGTTGCTTAATGGAACATTCATTTCCGAAGGTGTAGAAAAGAAGCCTCCAAATGGGACAAATGATTCCATCAAGCTGCCATTAAAGCCCATCCGTGGTGGTACTTTGAGACTTAGTAGGCACACGATATAACACAAAAAGGATGCATATACAAGATTCCGGCTTAAGAAATTCTAGCACGCCTATGTTTGAAACGATTCTTAAATTTCCTAAAGTATTTGTGTTGAACTAAAAAGTTGGATACAAACTGACAAATAGCTTGTTAGAGCTAGACCTATACCTATAAAATTCTTACCAGGTAGTCCAATATTTTGAAGGGAAAAATACGACTATAAAAAATAAACAATTATTATTAAATTCCAAAAGCCTGTGACAAGGCTAGGAGTCATGCATGTCCACGTAAACAATATTGTAAGTTGGTTCAGAAATACTACGAACTCTACCGTACCTGGACTTGGGAAAAGACTCGGCCATGGAAGACCTCGAAGAATTAATAGGCAAAAGCTGCAAATCCCATTCTTTTTCAACACATGAAAATTTACTAACAAACGCTACGTAAGTCTCGTTATTCTCCACGGCACCGATCAACCACACTTTCCGACCATATAGCTGCAACAACCTTGTCAATTCTTCAACCACATACGCCGCAGTCTCGTTGCTTTGATTATTAACAAATGCGTGCAAGTCTCCGCAATTCACCACCAACCCAGGTCCCAAACTCTGCTTCACAAATTGACCCACCTCCCAAAATTTCAAATCCACAGCCCTTCGGTCAGAGCTTTCTCTGATAATCTTCGAGATATCAGTTCCAATGCAAATCACACTCAACCCACATAACTGTACTGGTAAATTACTCTTTCTTTTTTCTAACAGTTTGCTGAAACTTGCAAGTGCATCGTAAGCAGACGGGCCAACGAGTAGTGGATTCCTACCTTGGTTTCTTAGCAGAATTTCGCCAATCCTCTTGCAATTTTCGTCTCCGTTGGGAAACCTTAAATCACAGTCATCCTGAAACGAAAAACTTAAGCTCTCCCGACAAGGAACCGGATCCGAATCCCCGCTCAAATTACAGAGAAAGAGAGGCGGGCCCTTATAGCGGGAGAATTTGAAAACCTGTGGAAGAGGTCGGATGATAGAAAGCTTGATTTCGGGGCTCCGAAAACCCGCTTCTCCAAAGACCCGACTCACAATCGGGTCGTCGAGGATCGAGAGAATCAGATTCTGGAGCTCCACTTTGACGCACGAAATGGACGACGAAGATTGTTGCTGCGATATTTGTTGATACAAATGGAAATTTTCCGGTTGTCTCCTCTGGTTCGCTTGCGACCGCTTTATCGCGGCCATGAGTGAGTTGGACACAGGTGGGTCGTTAATGAGTTGACTAGAGGAAACTCGTTCAAGCGAGGCGCTGAGGCAGAGCTCAAGAGCCTTGAATTGGAGGCGAGGAGAGTAAGCCGAATTTCGGGCACGCGTGCACGCGTCGCGTAGAGTGGAGGATGGGAGGGATAGGAGGGCCGATACCGCGTGCAGCGAAGTCGTTTGACCATGGCCTCTACAGCGAGCCACTTTCACAGCCTCGTCGAGAGCGTGGGCTGCCTCAGGTGTCAAGCATTGCCTGGCGGTACTTACCGGCGTAGGCATCGCCGGCTAAGATAGCAACTGTTAATTAAAGTTGAGGATAAAAAGTTGTATTGTGTCTGTTATCGTTTTGTAAGGTTTTTCATTTAGTTTATTTAACAACAACAAAAAATGTAAACCGAGAAAAAGAGACTGATATTTAAGACAGAGATATAGGAGAATCAAATATAATGTAAGTTGAGAAAAGAAAAATCAAGTGTTTTGTTTGATAATCATAATAGGCAAAGAGAGGTACTTTTAAAATATTGGTGGTGGAGTGTTGATGACGGCGGTGGAGGTGGCAGTGGGGGAAAAAAAAACAAAAAGACCAAGTGGGTATACTAGTGGGGAATTACAGAGAAAGATGAATAGGTGGTGCGTATAGATTCTACACATCCAAAGATCATTTTTTCTACCCGATGCAAGTTACAAAATTATGGAGTATATAGAGAGAGAGAGAGAGTGAGAAAGCGATGGAGATGCCGGGTCCCCTGGTGTCGATAGTCAGCATTCGTCTTTTGGAAGGCTATAAATTCTTAAACGAGTCAAAACGCAAATAAGTTGACACGTTAAGTAACTCGACTCGAAAGCAACTCTCACTTTTAATCTCGAATTTTTTTTGGTTAAATATCGTGTATAGTGAGGTGAAGAGTTGCAGAGTCAAATCAGAGCAGTGTTACCCTTACGTGAGAGGCAGGCTTCAGATTGTGAAAAAGGTTGAAAGTGACCGGAAGAGAATAAGTGCCAGTGGTCACCACCGCACACGTCGAAGAGAAGGGGTGTGGTGGGTCATAATCAAAAAGCTTCTTTTTACTCTGCAAAACTTGCATTACTGGAGGAGAGTGTGGACTTGGAGTGTGCGTGCTGTGCATCTTTGTGTACTTGTTGGTAAAAGGTGAAAAGGTAATGGATTTGATATGTCGTTTTGTATATTACCCTTCATTCGCTATATTTTTCATTTGTACGATTATACTTCTAGCATAAATGGAGGAGGGACATTAAGGAAGCATTTTTAAGGAGATTAATTTAAAAGAAAATTCATTTTCCTTGTTAATCTTAATCGATTATTTTATAGGTAAAATTCAAGGATACTTGATCCTAATGGTTGGAAGAATAATGGAAAAGGAGAAAGGGATGTTTAGCTTTTAGGCAGGCGCAGGATATGTTGAAAGAGAAGAAGAAAAATAGGGTTCCAAACAAAAGGGCACGTCGTTGTCGCATATATTATATATTGTTGCCATCTCCAACATTCTTGGCTCCCATCAGAATTAATTAACAAATATTGTTAGGAAAAAGTTGCGGAAAGGTGATTTTGATGGAGAAGAGAATTAAAGCAAGAATCTGAGTGTAGAAAGAAGATCTCTTGCCTAAGCTTTCGGATCCCTCACTTCTATTCTTTATTTCTTTTTGTCATCTTTTAATACCCATATTATTAAATTCAGGGTCGTATATCCGAACCGTTGGGTCAACCCGTAAGCCAACATCTCTTTTCCTTTTCACGGATTTTCTAATAAAATAATGGCAACTTTTTCACTTAGTCGCATTTCTCTACGTTAGAAGTTTTAGCTATGACTCTTATGTAAGATTTGTTCGTGCCTTCTTACTGTTCCTACTTTTAAGATTATGGTCCAATTAATGCATTAACCCTTCATCACGCACACGGTATCCCCCATGCTTCCGAGCTTCCTCCTCTGTGATGGGCAGAAGAGATGAAGTGTTTTCATATGTTTGGGGTCCCTAACTTCTTCTTCATGTAACAAGCAAGACACTATCGCAATGTGAAAAGAGAGGCTAGAAGATTCAAACACAGAGATGTTGAGGATCATCGGTGGAGCAATGAATAGAGGTATTTTATTTCGGATGTGCTTCCGTTGCTATATATGTGTGGTTAAATGCATGTGTCTCACATAAAATGTTGTTGTATGAGATGCAGGCTGTGTTTGTTATATACGTTTACATTTGGTATCAGAGCTTCAATGATGTCTTTGCCTTGCTTATGAACCGTGAAAAAATTGTCTCTGTTATGCTCTGCTCTCGTTGTTTTTTGTCCGTAAGAGATGAGCTTGAAGTTGTTGAATATTTCGACATTTTTATTGTACATAATGGACGTGAGAGTCGTGTTTTGATACTCCATGGAGCACCAAATCATGACTGGACTGTGGAGAGAGGGGGGCCGACGATGATAGCTTTGGACATTGCCATCCATGCAGCATCGCAAGGCTGGTTTTCCGATGTCTCGTGCACGTCACCTAGTGTCGTCGTCCCATCGACGATCCTCATCTATCCTCTGGCATCTCCTGTTCATCTAGTGCGTCAGGGCTCCATCGGGTTGCAGCCAGGTCACACCGGACCCGGCTGGAGGTTGAAGATGACTTGCATTTTTTTTTAAAATTACTAATTTATTAATTCTTTGATTGTGTTAATGTTAGTAATTTTGGGTTAATCAAGACCTAACCCATTTGTTGTGATTTTAATTATAAAATCATTTTGGTATTAATATTTTTGTGAAAATATTAACTTTTAATTATGTATGTCTTATATTAGAATTAAATTTTGACATACTAGTAATAATTGTTTAATTATTTGCACAAATTACTTGTGATTAATTAAAAATTATGTGTATAAATTTATGATCATTATACATGCAAAATTATATTTAATAATTTGTGCATTATTATTTGATTTATTTGCATTATTTATTAATTGATGCAAATGTTTAGGTTTTATTTAAGCTTAAGATGATGTCAGTGATTAATATGATTTTAATTAATTGGGAGTAGCCACAACATCCCAAATTAATTACAATTATATATTTAGTTTTAAGATCACATTAAATCATTAATTGTAATTAATCATATCTGATATGATAAAATCTACCCACATGAATTTTGTTATATTTATATGATTAACTGGGATGAAATATTGAATTATATTTCTTAATCTACCTACAGGAATTAAGAAAAGGAACATAATTCAATAGTTTTTTCATAAAGTTTTGGATGGATCTAATTGAGTAGAACTTTAGCCCACAGGCAAGTCTTATATCACTAGATTCATCTGTTAAATACATGATTTACATTGGTAAACCATGAATTATTATTAGCCTCGAATTATATATAACAAGTATATATTTTTATTTCTTAATTTGCAGTTATTCAGACTGTGAATATTTCTGATATTAAGTGTGATATTCCCGAATTGAGAGGTGACAACTATAAGGTCTGGAAGGAGAGAATTCTGCTTCATTTGGGCTGGATGGATATAGACTATGCTATTAGGAAGGACGAACCACCGAATATGACTGAGACCAATACTCCAGACGCTATTGTTCTTTATGAAAAATGGGAGAGATCCAATCGCCTCTCCGTGATGTTCATAAAGACCAAGATATCTGCTAGTATTATAATGTCAAAGATCTATTGAAGGCCATTAATGAGCAATTCGCTACATCTGATAAGGCCCTTGCTAGCACTTTGATTATTTAGTTGTCATCCTTGAGGCTCACTGGGATAAAGGGCGTACGTGATCATATCATGTATATGAGGGATATAACGGCTCAGTTGAAAGCATTAGAGGTTAGTATATTGGAATCTTTCTTAGTGCATTACATTCTGTGCACTCTACTCCAACAATACAGTCCTTTCAAAATCTCTTATAACATATATAAGGACAAGTGGCCGATCAATGAACTGTTGACCATGCATGTGCAAGAAGAGGAAATGTTGTTGATGGAAGAAGGTGAAAGGGTCAATTTGACCATTTCAGGAAAGAAAAGACAAGATGATGTCAAAAACAAGGGAAAGGGCAAAATTTCTCCTTAAGAAACTGTCTAAGTGTTTCTTCTGCAAGAAGAAGGGACACATAAAGAAAGACTACGCTAAATTTAAGAACTGACTCGAGAAGAAAGGTACTCAAATTTCATTTATTTGTTATGAATCTAGTATGGTTGATGTTAATCATAACACATAGTGGGTTGATTCTGGCTCTACAATCCATGTTTCAAATGCCTTGCAGGGTATGCAAAACCTAAGGAAGCTGGTGGGAAGTGAACAATTCATCCATTTAGGAAGCAATGCTAGTTCACATGTGGAAGTCATTGGCACTTATAGTTTGGTTTTACCTGGTGGGAAGTGAACAATTCATCCATTTAGGAAGCAATGCCAGTTCACATGTGGAAGTCATTGGCACTTATAGTTTAGTTTTAAGTATTATCTTTATTTTATGTTTGGAAAAGACCTTTTATGTTCCAAATTTCTCTAGAAATTTGATTTCTGTATCAAGACTTGTACCTTTAGGTTTTTTCTTTAACCTTTCAGATTCTGGTTTCAGTTTATGTAATGGGTTTGAAGTTATTAGTTATGGTACATTATTTGATGGTCTTTATTTTATTCAGTTACAAAATAATAAAGCCTATAATTCGATGCATGTCACTGTTTGATTGAAACTATGCGTTGTGAATGAAGAATCCTCTACGTTATGGCATTGTAGATTGTGACACATCTCCATTGAGAGAATTAAGAGATTAGTAAATGAAGGGGTACTTAGTACTTTGTTTTGCTGACTTGAGACTTGCGTGGATTGCATTAAGGGTAAGCAAACTAACAAGTCTAAAAAGGGTGCCAAGAGGAGTACAAACTTGTTAGAAATCATACATACAGATATTTGTTTTCCAGATATGGATACAAATAGTTCGAAATACTTTATAACCTTCATAGACGATTATTCGCGATATATGTATCTAGACTTACTTCGTTCTAAGGATGAAGCTTTGGATGCCTTTAAGATGTTTAAGATTGAAATGGAGAATCAATGTGAAAAATTGATTAAAATCGTGAGATCAGATAGAGGTGGAGAGTACTATGGCAGATATACTGAAAGTGGACAAGCACCTGGTCCTTTTCTGAAATGTCTTCAGGAACATGGGATTATTGCCCAGTACACTATGCTTGGTTCTCTAAATCAGAATGATGTGGTAGAAAGAAGAAACCGAACCTTAATGGATATGGTGAGAATTATGAGGAGTAACGTAAAACGTCCTCAATTTCTGTAGATTGAAGTTCTAAAGACGACTGTGTATATATTAAACCGAGATCCACCCAAGGGTATCTCAAAGATATCTTTTGAGTTATTTAAAGGTTGAAAATTGAGTTTGAGGCATATACGCATTTAGGGATGCCTATTTGAAGTGAGAATTTACAGCCTATGGGAGAAAAAGCTAGACCCAAGTACCATTAGCAGGTATTTTATTGGATATGCTGAAAGGTCTAATGAGTATAGATTCTATTGTCCATCTCATTGTACTAGAATTGTGGAATCAAGAAATGCAAAATTTCTTGATAATGACTTGATCAGTGGGAGTGGTCATTTTCAAGACATAGTTTTTGAAAAGGGCTATTATGAAGCTCAACCCTCTAGTTCAAGTGATAGATTAATTGTCATACACACTCCTCAAGTTGAAACGGATGTTGGACAACCAATTACTGAAGTTCTACAAGCTATTAATGCCAATCCAGTAGATCAAGTTATAGATGAGGAACAACCAAAAATTGTTGAGCAACTAGTTGAACAACAGGTTGAGCAACAAGTTCTTTGTGAGGATGATGATACAACATTGAGGAGATCTACTAGGGTTAGAAGGTCGGCAATACCTAGTGATTATATAATGTATCTATAAGAGTCAGATTACAACATTGGAGCCTAAAATGGTCCTAAAACATTTTCTCAGGCCATTAGTTCTAAGGAATCGGACCTGTAGTACAATGTTATGAAAGATGAGTTGGATTCTATGGCATCTAACCAAGTCTGGGATCTTGCTGAGTTGCCCAATGGTGTGAAAGCCATTGGATGTAAATGGGTATTTAAGGTAAAGAAAGACTTACGAGGCAACATTGAGAGACATAAGGCAAGACTTGTTGCTAAAGGTTTCACTAAAAGGGTAGGAATGGAATACATTGAAACATTTTCTCTTATATCTAAGAAATATTCTCTTCATGTAATCATGGCATTGGTAGCTCATTTTGATCTTGAGTTACATCAAGTGGGTGTGAAAGCGGTGCTCCTCAATGGTGAACTAGAGGAAAAGGTTTACATGAAACAACATGAAGGATTCTCCTCTAGTGATGGTGAGCATTTAGTCTGCAAGCTTAATAAATCCATATATGGATTAAAACAAGCCTCCCGACAGTGCTATTTAAAATTTCATGAGGTTATTACTTCATTCAATTTTGAAGAGAATATAATGAACCAATGCTTATACCAGAAGGTTAGTGGGAGTAAGACTTTTTTTTTGTGTTATACGTAGATGACATTTTACTTGCGATTAATAATAAGAGTTTGCTATATAAGGTGAAACAATTTCTCTCAAAGAAATTTGATATGAAAGATATGGGTGAGGCATCTTATGTCATTGGCATCAAGATCCATAGGGAAAGATCTCAAAGCATTTTGGATTTGTCTCAAGAGACCTATATTAACAAAGTTTTGAATGGGAACACGTGAAGAACATTCCATATGCTTTTGCTATTAGAAGCCTTATGTATGCTCAAGTCTGCACTAGATTTGATATCGCATATGCTGTTGGAATGTTAGGTGGATATCAAATTAATCTAGGTGTTGACCACTAGAAAGCTGCAAAGAAGGTTACGCGATATCTTCAGGGCACAAAAGACTACATGCTTATGTATAGACGAACTGAGAACCTGGAAGTAGATGGATACTCCGATTCAGACTTTGCTGGCTGCATTGATTCAAGGAATCAACATCTGGTTATATTTTCATGCTAGTTGTTGGAGCTATATCTTGGAGAAGTGCTAAGCAAACCCTCATTGCTACTTCCACTATAGAGGCTGAGTTCGTATCATGTTTTGAGGCCACCTCACATGGTGTATGGTTGAAGAGTTTCATATCTGGGCTTAGAGTTGTTGATTCAATTTCTACGCCATTAAGGTTGTACTACGACAACTCAGCTGCGATATTTATGGCTAAAAATAATAAGAGTGGAAGTCGAAGTAAGCATATCGACATTAAGTATTTAACCATAAGAGAATGTGTTAAGGAAAGGAAAGTTGTCATAGAGCACATTAGCACTGACTTGATGATTGCAGATCCTTTAACTAAAGACATGCCATTTAATTAGTTTAAGGATCACATAGTGCAAATGGGACTTGATTCCATAATGTGATTTTTGTTGTACATTTGTTTCTTCAATGGAACTCTTATTTAATTTGATTTTTTCTCATATGTTTTTGTGTACACATATATTTAATTGGTTTTTAGAAATATCATCTAATTTGGACCTAGAATAAACATATGGTTTATTCATTAAGTTTAAGGGCTAGTAATGAGAAATTTTATATATGTAATACAGGGAAGATAATACTCACTATAAGAGGACCTATCGCTATGATTCATGTATTTAGTTTCTTGTTATGTTTAGTAGTGGGTTAATTGGACCAAGTGGAAGAATGTAAGATTTTTCATACCTTCCTACTGCTCCTACTGTCAAGATTATGGTCTAATTAATGCATTAACCCTTCATCACGCACACGTTATCGCCCATGCTTCCGAGCTTCCTCCTCTGTGATGGGCAGAAGAAATGAAGTGTTTTTATATGTTTGGGTCCCTATCCTCTTTTTCATGTAACAAGCAAGACACCATCGCATTGTGAAAAGAGAGGCTAGAAGATTCAAACACAGAGACGTTAACGATCATCGGTGGAGCAATGGCTAGAGGTATTTTATTTTGATTGTGCTTTCGTTGCTATATACGCGTGGTTAAATGCACGTGTCTCACGTAAAATGTTGTTGTATGAAATGCATACTATGTTTGTTATATACATTTACATATTATTCAAATTTTCATTTACATTTTCGAGTTATCCTTTAGACTATCATTATCTTCTTAAATCTTTGCAAATTAATTTCTTGACATTCACATATTAGTTTACAAGAAAATATGAAGGCTGATAAAAGTTGAAAAGTAAAAGATATGTTTTAGCTTTTAAGTTTTTTTATTTAAATTACTATTTGAGTTTAGTGTTTAAATAATTTTTTATCTCATAGTTAATTCTTAATAAAAAGAATTATTAATTTTAATTTGAAGTTTATTTAATTAACATAAGTATCATTTTTTATGAGAGTTCATTTATTAACAATAATTCAATTTATACACGTAATACAAATATTTATAACAACCGAATATAAAATATAATAAAATTAGACTGTGCTGAAGTATGAAAATTAAAATGTTCTTAAAAATACAAATATTAAATTTATGTGCATCCTATTTTTTACTTAAAATTTTTTAATCAAAAGTATTTTGTCTAACTTGTGTCTTTCATTAAGTAACCTATCAACCAGGGAAAATTGAAGTTATGCGATCTATTGAGCTGATTACCGATCAGGTAGACGGTTAAATTAAAATCGACGGACGTCACTGACAATGGTTCCCGTCGGATTCTGCAAAGGAAGTTTTAACAAGGAAGAGAAGAAAGTTTTGTACACGCAAGGGGACCAAAGAATGCCAACCAAAATGCCTGCTTTTGATGGGTCATCACTTGTAACTTTTTCAGACATCATGCAAAAGATAGTTCGATTCAACTTTACTATCACTTCTTCATGGTTGAATCCTGTTTGTTTACACAACAAAAACAAAGAAAACAAATCGATTTGAGCTTCACTTCTTTAATAATATAGGGGTCCATTCTGAGTCTTCTTTCTGATGCACACGATCTTCGATTCTATTTATTTTCACTTTGTCATAAAAATACTTTACTCGTTTCATTCTTTTCTAACTTTCTTGGCAGGCTAGTGGCTGTTCCTCTTTGAGTTATGATAGGACCAGGAATGCCATTAATCCCTGCGAGAACTGTAGCATTGGCTAACCGAATACATCTTAGACCAAACATTACTGCTATAATTATAAGCAGACGAATTCTACCCATTTATCCTGACGTTCTCTTTTTTTTTTTAATTTTTTAAAATTGATCTTCAAGTGTGACGCTCTCAAAAATCTTTTAAAAAAATCTTATACTATAATTAACCAAATAGTCTCCAAAACATGCCATTAATCATTCAATTCCTCGTTAGTTCCAAAAGAGAAGATTGTTTGTCAGATATAAAAGTATTCTATGTAACACAACTACCCTAGCGGTCATATTCAAACATATATACAGTCAAACATCTTTACACAATTAAACTACTTGCCCTACCTAAACTCCACTCAGTCAGTCCCTTACACTAGAGTTATAAGCAATATGTCGATTTCTAAAAAAAATAATAGCAACGAGTGAGCTTCCTGTTCAGTAAGGATTACCGACCGTATTCTTAATATCAAATAACTCAAAAAAAATAACCATAAGACTTAGTCAAACGATTAAACCATACATTTAATTCGTAATACACAACAATGCTCAGTCTAACCCAGACAGTTAACAAACATCTAAAATTTTTTACCAAATTATTATTAACACAAATCTTAATTATAACTGTCATTTATATTTTATTCTAATATTTAACTGAATTGTCTAGACCCAGGTTAACCTAGTAGGGTTACATTTAATGTTCTGTCGGCTAATCTCAACTCATCGAAAACTCTCACCAAGTAGAATTGTAATTAATTGCATAAATATTGGCACATGGTACCTTAATTTCTCAATCTCTTTTGGCACCCTGGTACTACTCCAGTGCCTAACCATCGACATAGGATATCTTTAGGATTCAGGATATTCCGGTACAACTCTGGCACCTAGTAATTGGCACAGGATATCTTGGAGACTCAGGATGCCCTGGTATCTACTCTATGGACAGATAACTAGCTACCACTTGCTCATATTAACATAATCTAACCATCTAAGACTATCGAATGTAGCCTATCCTAGGCAAGTCACTAATTCTCGATTTTTACCAATTATTCACAACTTATTAACCACCAGTCTCTATTTAATTAACACATTTCTCGTCAACTTAACAAGCAATACACCTCAAAAAATGTACTACATTAATTATTTGATAAATAAAATAAACATAATTCATGTTTGTAACTATTAATGATTAATTAAATTAATGACTAATTCAAAATATAAATCACAATAAAAATAATTTATTAACAGCAAAACGGTACTATATTCTAAAAGTAAAGTCCAAAGTCATCTTTACCTCGATTTCAGATTCAACTAATTGATAATCCCAATTACTTCTTAATAGGACTTTCAAACCTAGAATTTACAAAATTCTATTAGACTAATTTACGAACAATTAAACTTAATAATCCAACATTATTTTATTTTCTAATCTATTATTAATTATAAAAATAATATCCTTACTAACCTAACCCTCATAATTACTAAAATATCCTTACATAATTAAAAGTCTTATTTCACCCTCATCCATTTCAGGTAATACAAAAAATGCCCTTCATGCAAGTAAATTTCATATTTACCCTTCACTTTCTGCACTTCTGATTCTGCCCCTGAATGTAACTTAAATTTTTAAAACAATGACATCATCTTCACCCTCTCCACTTCTCCCCTATTCTCTTCTTTTATCATTTTTCAGCCCCATTTTCTCTACTTTTATCCCTTCATGCAACTTTAATTATTGTCCCAATCAATCACAATATGCAAACCAACTATAAACTAGTATAGGATGATCAAAATTCAGAAACATAATATAGTTGTTGGAATTTTTACCTAAATGTAAGGCACTATGGGATTGTCAACTTCCATAACTCCCTTTAATATTTTTGTAAAACCAACAAAATGAGAGAACCTATAAGGAAAGCTTTACATGCAGAACAAATGGGTGCATTTTGACAAACTCACCTGCTGGAAATGAAGAGATGAAGAAGATAGTGGTTTCGTTGGTGTTTATTTGCATTTCTAGATATGTGTTTTTATATAACTTAATGGTTTATGGGTTGAGCTGAGTTGTTAGGTAAGTTTTTAATTTACTTTATGTGCTTTATAGATCTCCCCCTTTTAAAAGAATTTCATCCTTGAAATTAAATTACACGCTTAAAGATCCAAACAAATGAGAATATTAACATCAAACTTCATCCTCTCCCTCCTATGTTGCCTCTCTTGTAGAACGATGATGACTCTACAAAACTCACACCATTGGAATCTCCCTTCTCCTTAATTTCCTATTTTGTCTATCCAATATCTCCACTGACTCTTCTTTATAGATCATGTCATTTGTAACTTTGATCTCAAGCTTGGATATAACATGAAAAAAATCTGATCAGTACCGTCTTAACATTAATATATGGAACATATCATGAATTTGGAATAATTCTGGTGGTGATGCTAATCTGTAAGGATTCAGAATGTCTCACTGTACAAAAAATATCTTAAATCCTAAAAGCATGCACAATTACCGCTAACTTTATATCATGAGTGGGGTAATTCAACTCATGTGATCTCAATTGACGAGAGGAATAAGTTTTCAACTTTCTATGTTGCTTTTATGCACACCCAAACTTATCCTTAAAGCATCAGTATCTACCTCAAAACCTCTAACACTCAATAGTAGTACCAAAATTGATCAAGAAATCAATCTCTGCTTAAGTTCCACAAAACTCTCCTGACATTGATTGGTCAACTCAAACTGAAGTCCTTTCTTTAATAGTTTGGTTATTTGGCTCGTTATTATCGAAAATCTATCTACAAATCTCCAGTAATACCCTGCAAGTCCTAGAAAAAACTCCTTACTTATCATATATTTCTAGGTGGCTCCTACTTCATAATTGCCTTTATCGTAGAAGGATTAGGCATCGCTCCCTATCAGGCCACCATATATCTAAGAAAACTACCCGCTCCATCCAAAACTCACACTTATTCAACTTTGCATATAATTGTATCTCCTTCAAAATCTGTAACATAATCATAACAAAATTTTGCTCATGCTTCTTTTTACCTAATGCCATGAATATGCATTAGTCAACCCGAAAGGCTTCACTAGGAACTCAAAGTAGCCATACTGAGTACGAAAAATATTTTAGGAATACTTGATTTAACTATCCTCAACTACTAGTATCCTGACCTCAAGTTAATCTTGAAAAAGATGACAACTCCCTTAAGTTGATCTAAGATCATCTATCCTTGGTAACGTATACTTGTTTTTTTTTTACTGTCACCCTGTTTACTTCTGGTAATCTATACATAGCCTCATACTACAATCCTTTTTATTTATAAACAACATTGGAGCTCTTTAGGGTGATGTAATCAGTCTAATAAGGCCCTTTTCTAACAACTCCTCTAACTACCTTTTTAACTCATATAATTCAATAATAGCTATCTTATAAGATGCAATGGAAATTGTTACAACTTTAGGCATAGTATCAATAGTAAAATCTATCTCTCATTAAGGCAGTAAACTTATGAAATCATCTAAGAATACTCCGAAAATTTCCTCACCATAGGAATATCTTCTGACTCAAGATTTACCTTCCTTATATCTATACTATGAACTAGATATGCCTCACACCCGTCCAATATCAACCGTCTAGCAGTCAAAGTTGAGATCACACATTCTGGGATCACTCTGTGATCCCTCACAAATATCACTTTTGAGTTACCTTAAGACTCTATTATAACCTCCTTAGTATAACAATCTATTATAGCTTGATATTGTGCCAACCAATTCATCCCAACTACTACATTAATCTCCCTTAAATCCATCACTATCAAGTCAGCTAGTAGCTCCACTTCACTACTCCTCATTATCATTCCCCTCTTTACATTATTTACGATCACATAGTCTCTTACTAGTTTTTTTCTTAATACCTCCCTAGTAACGTAAACCCGCTCTGATACCACCTAACGTGCCGCTCCTAAAAATCATTTAAACATTCTTAAACCACAATTAAGCAAATAGTTCCCAAAACGTACCATTAATAATCCAATTCCTCCTTAGTTCCAAATGAGAGGATTGTTTGTCAATAGTTACCATAACGTACCATAAATCATCCAATTTCTCATTAGTTCCAAAAGAGAGGATTGTTTGTCAGATACAAAAGTATTTTATATAACGCAAATACCTGAGCTGTCATATTCAAACATATATATAGTCAAATATCTTTACACAATTAAACTATTGGCCCCACCTAAACTCCACTCTATCAGTCCCATACACTAGAGTTATCAGCAATATCTCGACCTCTAAATAAATGATGGCAAGGGGTGAGCTGCCTACTTAGTAAGGATTACAGACTGTACCCTTAATATTAAATAACTCAAAAAAATAATCATAAAACTTAGTTAACTGATTAAATTATACATTTAATTTATATATACACAACAATGCTCAGTATAACCAAGACAGTTAACAAACATCTCAAAAATTTTACTAAATTATGATTAACAAAAATATTAATTATAATTGTCATTTATGCTTTATTCCAATATTTAACTGAATTGTTTGGGCCCAACTTAACCTAGTAGGCTTATATCCAATGGTCTGTCGGCTCATCTCAACTCATCGTGAACTCTCACCAAGTGGAAATGTAATTAAATGTATACATATTAGCACATGGTACCTCAGTTTCTTAATCTCTCTTGATACCCTGGTACTATTCTAGTACTTAGCTATCAACATAAGATATCCTCGGGACTCAGGATGCCCTAGTATTTGCTCCATGGACATATACCAAGCCACCAATTGCTCATATCGATACAACCTAACCATCTCAGACCATCGAATGTAGCCTATCATAGGCAAGTCACTAATTATTGATTTTCACCAATTATTCACAACTTATTAACCACTAGTCTCTATTTAATTAACACATTTCCTGTCAACTTAACAAGCAATACACCTCAGAAACGTAACAAAATATAACAATGAAACACCTTATACTACATTAATTATTTAATAAATAAAATAATCATAATTCATGTATGTAACTATTAATCATTAATTAAACTAATGACTAATTCAAATTATAAATCAATATAGAAATAATTTATTAACAACAAAATGATACTCTATTTTAAGAGTAAAGCACAAAGTTATCCTTAGCTCGATTTCAGATTCAATTAACTAATAATCTCAATTACTCCTAATCGAACTTTCAGACCTAGAATTTACAAAATTCTATTAGAATAATTTACAAAACATTTCTAACCCAATTATAATTAATAATCCAACATTATTATCTTTTATAATTTATTCTTAATTATAAAAATAATATCTTTACTATCCTAACCCCTATAATTACGAAAATACCCTTAAATAATTAAAAGTCCTATTTTACCCTCATCCATTTCAAGTAATACCAAAAATGCCCCTTATGCAAATAAATTCCAAATTTACCCTGCACTTTTTGCACTTCCTATTCTGTCCATACATGCAACTTAAAATTTCAGAACAATGCCATCATCTTCACCCTCTCCACTTCTCCCCTCTCCTCTTCTTTTATCATTTTCAACCCCATTTTCTCCACTTTTATCCCTTCATGCAACTTCAATTATTGTCCCAATCAATCACAACATACAAACTAACTATAAACTAGTATAGGATGATCAAAATTCACAAAAAATGACATAATATAGTTGCTGGAATTTTGACCTAAGTGTAAGGCACTATGAGGTTGTCAACCTCCATAACTCCCTCCAATATTTCTGCAAAACAAACAAAATGAGGGAACATATAAGGAAAGTGATGCATGCAAAACAAAGGGGTGCATTTTGACACACTTACTTGATGGAAATGAAGAAAAAGGATGAAGATGATGGTGGATTTGTTAGTGTTTATTTGCATTTCTAGATCTGTGTTTTTACATAACTTAATGGTTTATGGGTTGGGCTGGGCCGTTGAATAAGTTTTAATTTACTGAGTGGCATTTACATCAAGTGTATATGTATTTGGATCAATCAGAATAAGACTTACAACTTGTTTGAAGCTTGTAGTCATTAACTAACTTGTGATAGTTAGATAGGTCATACATCAAAATTAAATTAGATTTTAGGATAAATTAGATAAGTAAACACAAGTTGTTCTAATAAAAGTATTTACAACGGATAATACATTTAAAATTAATTATCCACGTCTATTGTAATAACTCTTTATTAATAAAAACTCAAGTTTGACTTTGCTCTGTGATAACTCTTTATTAATAGAAACTCAAGTTTGGCTTTCCTCTAAGTTAAGAATCCTTAATTACAAATTCATTTTCAAATCTCTTTCATTAGTTTTGAAAGTATCCATTCTTATCGATCAATTTAATAGTTGTTTCTTGCTTTACCTTAAACTTATTCAAGTGAAGTGTTGTTGGATTAAGTTTTCCACATCCTTCTTTCTCAATATGAATATAAAATAAATGAAAGCTTCCAATTACAAATTTAATTATCTCAATTAGTTAAGTAATATTTTTATAGTGTTGGAGTTTTCTTTATGGTAGTAACTTTGATGCTCAATAAAGAATATAACAATAGAGTGATTATAAGTATCAATATATTAAGGAGTGTTTACTTTTAGGCTATGTTTGGTTGGGCATAAGATTTATAATGGAATGGAATGATTTATAATGGAATGGAATGTCAATGGATGTAATATTAGAAAATTGTTGTTTGAAAGGGATTGAAGGGTTCATAATATAATATAATAAAATGTTGTTTGGAAGAAGAGTTTATAACGTAATATAGTGAAAAGTTGTCAATCATTTTACATTCCATCTTAAACAATGGAATAATATTACATTTGATTCCATTCCATTAATAAACCCCCAACCAAGCATAGCTTTATTATGATGCCCTCCCTTATATATAATATAAGAAGTGCAATGGTGTTTTTATACAATTGAATCAGAAGATTATATATATTATAATATCCTCAATTGTTATTATTCCCATCCTTTAAGAAAGACAACCAGAATGTACCACTATCTTTATCACTTTTAAAGGGATTGCGTATATTTCAAATATCATATTTTCTCCTAAGTTTATTGCTAACTTTGATTTATATCCTTACACTAAGAAGATTAGCTTTTATTTTATTATTACTACTTTTACCTTTTTTTTTGTATTTATAATTTTTCTTAACTCCCTTTTATCTTTATTTTAACATAATAAGAATTTACAGGTAATTATATATGCTAGCCATTCTATTGGGTGCTAGGGCATCTCCCCATAATTTTATAGACTTGCTTATATGATACTTAGATAATTTTAATTATATTTAAAATGCTTTCAAAATTTTCCCCCAATTAATTCCAACTATTATACACTTACATGAGACCTTTAGGCTTCTTACTACTAGCTTAAAGGTCTTTCAATATAAATTGTTGAGTTGAGATGATCCTGACTATCAACTTTCTTTATTTAAGGTGCAAAAAGAAATAACCCCTTTCATTTTGGCATTTCTCTAAGATTTCCATATGTGATAGTTGAGAGCTTTCAAGAGCTTTGTCTTCCTTCTTGTTATGGAGCTTTACTTAGGGATAACAATTTAGACAATTCATCTATCTTAAAGGTAAGCATGTTTCTTTCATCCATTTAGTTATGTTATGTTATGGAATCCAGTCAGAATAGGTTTAGTTAGAGCAACTAAGTAGAGGTGAGTGAGTGGCATTCTAATCCATCCTTTGATAATATAGGATCTATTTCATTTACCTTATAATAAATCTTTTAGTGATACAAGATCTAACGTTAGTGCCCCTCCCTCTTTATATCACATTATTATGTAAGCTAAGCTTGAAATAAGTATAGGTGTCATATAAAGATGCTCAACCTTATAGGTTTACTCCTTCATGCTTTCTTTTTATCCATATCATTTTTTCTTACCTCCTTTATCATCTTTCTTTTTTAAGTAATAAATATCAATAAGGTGATTGTGCATATAAAGACTTCCAAAGAAAAAAGGGTTAGTGGACTCCTTTTTAAGGGATAAGAAGCCAAAATTGACTTAAAATTTTAAGGTTACAATCAATTGTTCCACCATCCCCGTTTCCTGTTTAGCCCCTATCTCTATTTCCATATTGATTGATGACATCCCTACTCCTGAAAATATGGTTTCTCTCCACATATCAAGAAGACCTATCGAGAAGAACCAAAACTTAATCCTTACTAAAACATTAAGAAAGATGATAATATTTTTTTGCAAGGTTGGATGGGAGTAGAGGTTGTTCACACTCTGGTGGCTCTTCCATACATATAAAATCTCTTGGACATAAATATCAAGTTTTACATGGTATGGTCTTAAAGTTATAGGTTATGCTGACAATACTCCTTTTAGCCATTCTTAATTTCTACCCACCTCCTTTTATTTTTGTTGTTTTTTTTGGAAGGAAGGGAAATGTTATATGGATATTTTGTGGCTCTTTCACCACTTATTCCAATTTGGATGTTTTGACACTTAGGCATGTCTTATTTAGCATAGTTTTTTTAAGACTTCGATCATTTACAATTGTCTCTTATGTTCTTCGCTAAAATCATTTAGACTTTTATATTTTGATTAAACTAGGGACTTAATGTCCTCGCTTAGACCTAAGTCTTGTCGATTTGCAAGTTTTTTTGATTGAACTAAGCAGTTCTTTTTCCTCATTCAGACCTAGACCCAATCAATTTGCAAGTTTTTTATTAATCTAAAAGACTTTTTTTCTCACCCAAACTTAATTCCTATCAGTTTTTATGTTTTTATTAAACCAAGGTCCTCTGTTCCTCACCTGAATGTAAGCCTTAATAGTCTATAGGAGTTTCTATTGAGCTAATAAGTTTTTTTTCTCACTCAGAATTGGGCTCTATTGGTTTACATATTTTTTATTAATATAGAAATACGTTTTGCTAAAAAAGATATCTTTATTGATAAAATAAAAGAATAATAGAATTAATCAAATATATTTTTAATAAAAGTATTTTCTTATATATATACAATTCCATACTCGAGGGATTCCTCCATTGATTCTTTTTAGCTTGTATAGTTTTAGCCTTACTATTAGTTTAATCTTATAAGGCATAATTAATTAGGTGTCAACGTTTACTTTGATTCTATTACAACTGGGAGTTTGTATTTGAATAGATTAAGGCCTTCATTCAGTATTTGAAATTTGGTCTTATTTGAGCTCATTAACCTAATGTTTCATTGATATGCTTTTCTTCTAAGGGATGGTTTATCTCTTTGTTCTTCAATCATATAGAGTTCTATTTTTAAATTTCTTCATTATTTTTTTGATCATTTGTATGAATTCTTGGTGTGGGTATGTGCAACCAACTTTATAAGGATTAGAACTTCAATCTTAAAAGCAAGACTAAAAGGTGTTTCTCTTATCATAGATTTTGGGAGGTTTAGTATGCTCATAATATGATATAAAATTCTCTAGCCTAATATAAAATTCTTTAGCCTAAGTTCCCTTTCCTTCTTTAATCTTTTTTCTTATCCAAAAGTGTTTGGTTAGTGACATTGGCCAATTCATCTACCTGGGAATAAACTACAAAAGAAAATGAATGGTTACTTTAGGTCTTTACAAAATTTCTTAAAATCTTTACGATCAAATTGTGATCCATTATTATCACCAAGGGAATGCCATATATATTGATGACAAATTTCCTAAAAAATGTTCTAACTACTTCTTTGTGATATTTGGTACAACTTCACTTTGATCCACCTTATATAGTGGTATGTTATCACACAAAAAACTTGTGTTGTCTTATCATAAGTGGAGAAAGCCCTAAAATGTTCATTCCACATTAAGAAATCAGTATTGCATGCATTATGGTTACGTATTCTACTATTGACTTATACTAAAAAATTCAAATTTGTTAGCATTTATTGTATTTTTTATGAACTTGATTATATCTCCCTGTACAGTTAGGCCAAAGTATCCATATCTAATAATTCTTTGATCTAAGTTGATCCCTATGATGAGCTCTACTTACCTTTAAATGAATCTCATCGATAATACAACCCTATTGCAATCTTGGGACATATAAGGAGTATGGCAGTGTATATGACCTCTTGTATATTTTTCCTTCAATTACACAGTAATTAATTGATTTTGTGATAATCTTTCTTTAAATAATGTTGTTCGTTTGATAATTTGTTATTCTAGATGCACTTTATAATTAGATTCATCCAATTTTCATCTTGTTGCTCATTATTATATACATGATGTTCTTCTTTATAAATTGATCATGTATATTTTCCAAAGAATACTCCCTAAGGAATATTGTCATTAGTTGCTCTAAATTTTTAAAATTGATCGACTTTCAAGTTATGTTGCCATGTATTATCTCTAAGTCTTTTTATTTATTTTGTTATTAACCTATATTTTTTCATATCCTTTAATAGCTTATCCTCTCTTACTCATAGAATTTATTGAACTGATTTACAACCACGAGTGATTCTGATTTTGTTTTAATATTTTTTTAGTTGAAGTTCTCTTATGATCTTGATTCTAGCTAAGAATGCTTCACATTAAACCTTATTATTTGATGTGTTGAAGGTGTAACTAATGGTGCACTGGATAGTCAAAATGAGGGGCCCCATTATAAAAATTCTTACTTCCTAATACTTTTTTCCCTAATGCCCTATATATATATATAGTCTAGGCTTTATTTATTTTTCACATTTTTCTTTCCCCTAGTTAGTGGGGTGTTTAGTGGCCATCTCTACTCTAAAATCTACAATGACTTGGGACTGTAATGAATTCTTAAGAATGTATCTAGTATTGAATTCCCCAAGCTCGATTATTCACTTTACTAATCTCTTTAAAACATTTTAATTATGAAAAAATTATCTCAATGGTAAGTATTCACACAAATTGATTATGTGAGACTGAAGCATGCTTTCAAGCTAAAATAAGAAGCATGTAGACCTCCTTTTCGAGCTATAAGTATCTTTATTTCACCCTATGTAGAATTTTATTGATATAGTTATACAAGCTTTTGTAAATGGTTTTCTTCTTTGATTAGTACGAAACTCATTACATCGTTAGAGATTGTTATATATAGATAAAAGATCTTCTCCTTATACTAGGGTAGATATCAACTGGGGGCTTTTTTAAATACTCTTTAAGCTATTCAAAGGCTACCCTCCTTCAAACTCTTTTTAGGTTGTATAAAAGCTTAAAAATAGAAGACATTGATTAATCAATCGTAATAGGAACTATGATAAGCTTGAAACATGTGCCTTTTAGTTTTTTAAATTCTTTGAATGTTGTTGGTTTTGTTATTTCCACTACAACATGTAATTTTTAGTGGTTGACTTTAATCCCTTTCTATGCAACTATAAGGCTTAAAAACTTACCCACTTGTATTTTGAATATATATATATATATATATATTTAGATAAAACTTTATTTTATACCTTTTTAGTGTAATAATGCATTCTTTTAATCTTCTATATGATATTTTCTTTCAATGATCAAGTTATCAACATAGGGTTTCCATATTTTTATATAATTGCCTTTAAAAGATTGAGTTCATCAATCTCTAGTATGTCGCCTCTATGTTTTCAAGGTCCAAAAGCTTTATATTATAGTACTAGATCTCTTTGTGATTAATAAATGATGCCTTCTCCTCATTTGCTTCATTCATTTTTATTTGATTATACCATGAGTATACCTTTATGAAAATATTTTATACCCAATGTTTGCATTAATTAACTGATCAATTTAAGATAATAGGTAATTTTCATTAAGGCATGCTTTATTCAAGTTCGTGAAATTGACATATATTTTTTATTACATGCTTTATTCAAGTTTGTGAAATTGACATATATTTTTTATTTTCTATTGACTTTCTTTACATTCTTTATTTTCTATTGACTTTCTTTACCATAATTTCATTCACCACTTTAGATAGCCAACTTATCTTATAAAGCCTATTTTCAGTAGTTTCGAGACTTCCAATTCAATGACTATTTCTTTTTATAATAAAACTTCTCTTCTTTTATTTGATGGGCTAAATAGCATATGCATATTATAAGTAATTATCTCGTTGCCAATTCCTAATATGTCAGTTTAACTCTATACAAATTATAAGAAATCTTATAATTTCTCTTTCAATTATGAGTCAATCGTATTGCACTAAGCTTTAAATATCTTGATTCATTAAAAGTGTTAGTTACTTTACTTTCTATTTTTTTCTTATATTCCACTCTCATCTCTTTACTTAGATCCCTAATATCTAACTCTTCATTTTATTGACAATATTATTCCCTCTAAGGGAAGTGACATAACATTGATTTGTCATTATTTGGTTTGGTTTAACCTCTCCTACTCTATTAGGTATTGGTAACTTCATTAGAAGCTCAAGTGGGGAGAGTATTGCTCTTATAATGCAAAGCATAAGCCTTCCAATGATTACATTAAGGGCCTTCTTATGATGTAAGAATGTGTCATAATAGTTAATTATCTTTATGATGGTTTGATAATTATAAGAAGTGAAATTTGCTTGTTGATGTATTTAATCATCACTAAAACCCAAAAGGGTATGATAATAGGCATTAATTTATTCATTGACAACTTCATTTATTTGATATAATCTTTTTTACCATTTTCACTAATGATAACATCACAATGATTGGATATTCATGTGGGTATGTTAGGTCCCATATTTCATTGCTTTGGAAATTAATCTCATCTATTTTACATCTCTTTTCTAGTCTCTTATCTTAGTTTTCATTATTTTCATCATGTCCTCAAAGGGTTCTTTTAATTTGTACCTTGGTGTCCTTACACACCCCTCCTACAATGACATTTACTATCCTTTGTGGTGGTTGATTATCTTTTTGTGATTCCCTCATTTATGATATTTGAGGTGTGTCCCTATCTTTCCTACCTCTTCTCTTATCTCGATTGTCTTTGTCTTTCATCAGGAATCTCCTAATACTCTCTAGTTGCCTAGGATTTTAATCATCCAATGGAGGTCTCTACTATCTTTAGTATCATGTCTAATGTCTTCATGCAATCAATAGTATAAGTCTTTATTTCTTTTAGATGTGGTTGTGAAAATCTTCCTTGGCTTTTTTGCCAAATATTTACTAAATGTGTATTTGATTACCTTATCTACGGATGTACCGAATTTTGGTAGTTTCTTTATAAAGACCTATTTTATAGAAAGAAACAAAGCCATGATATACTCAAATATTTTCAATTTCATAAATCACGTTAGCTAAAGTAGTGACTCCATAGAGCAGTATCAATAAAATATCTTTTACCTTTACTTCTTTATATGGCATCAAATCTTAATCTTACGGAGGCATGAAAGACTTATTCTACAGGAAGAAACGAAGGCATGATATACTTAAATATTTTCAGTTTGACAAATCACGTTAGCTAAAGTAGTGGCTCCATGTATATAGGAACTAACTCAGTTGTAAATCTGTATATATATGTACATGTCTCTGACTGAAGATAGAGCAGTATCAATAAAATAGCTTTTGCATTCACTTCTTTATATCTTCCCCATCTTTACTATGTAATTATCCTCCTATAGTTCTCATCTCAACTTCTTCCTTTCAATTTCATCGATAAAAGGGAGACTCCTTGCTTTCTTTTTGTCTTCCTCCTTCTATGCCATATTAGCATACACATGATATTAAGATTTGCATCATCAGGTCTAGATATTTTTGTGCCTTTACGTGGACTTCTTTAAAATTGTGGGGTCTATTTGCAAAGGTTGCAACTGGTACGGTGATGTCCAAATTAGGCATATGGGCAACCTCTAAACTAAATCGTTGTAAATAAACACTAAGGGTTTCAATGCTCCTTTGCATTATGGAGATCATGCACACCAAATCTATAGTGACGAAGTGAGATATAAATATATTAGTAAGCTAACGGAAAGAAACTATTATGGATAATTGTAAACTCTAATACCATGATGGTGTTGTTATTGGAATCCAACTGTGACCGAATTATGGACGCAGTGCAAACCAAAACATTTAACAAATTCTGAGTGGATCCTGATAATTAATTAATTTGAATAAAATGAAAATATGAATGATAAGAAATCGTACCTTGTTTGGTTTTTATTGAAAATTCTTTAAAAATTTTCCCGATTTGTCAACCATGAGTTGTTCAAACGTACAACCTTTGATGGTATCCACAGAGCAATTTCTCAAGACACTTTTGAGAGGAAAAACATAAGTGTTGAACCTCATTTATGAAGTCCAACTCTCATGCAGAATATCTTAATACGTGAGTTTATCTCCCATAGAGAACACCTTGATCATTATCGGATTATCTTCTTTTCTCTGATACCACAAGATGTCACGTACTTATAGCACACATTCATCGCCTATACTTGCATTCAAAACTCCCTTTTTTTGCTTAACTCTGCTCTTCGACTATCCATTTATCCATTTCAACCCGAATACCTCAAGGAACAGCGTTGGCGAGTCTACACTTTACACATATACATGCTTCGGGTTGTCGGCATAACTTTTTCTATAGACATCTAATTCAGGGTTTCTTTAGATAGTTTGAAAGAGGATTTCAAGAGCTACAACTTTCATGAAGACCTCGAAGGGTAGTTTTTACTTCTGAATGGTCAAAAATAGGATAGAAGATAACCATAAACAGTAACCCAGACGATATTGTGAACAGTAACACAGAGGAAGTTTGTGAACAGTAACACAGACGAATCCTTGTGAACAGTAACATAGACGAAGTCTGTAAATAGTAACACTGAGGAAGTTTGTAAACAGTAACATAGACGAATCCTTGTGAACAGTAACACAGAAGAAGTCTGTGAATAGTAACACAAAGGAAGTCTGTGAACAGTAACACAGACGAATCTGTGTGTAGTAACACAGACGAATCTGTGTGTAGTAACACAGACGATACTCTTCAATTAATATCACTTCTTAACTCCTTCTTATAATCCTTGGCCTATGATCTATCCTCTGTGTTCTATCCTCTGTAGTTGACTTTTATCTTCTGTGTTGACCACTTATCGTCTATGGTCTATCCTCTGTGTTCTATCCTCTGTAGTTGACTTTTATCTTCTGGGTTGACCACTTATCATCTGTGGTCTATCCTCTGTGTTCTATCTTCTGTGTGATGACGTGTCCTCTGTGTTCTTACGTCATCATAGACGATACTTTTACTCTTGATTCATCCTTTCCTCTGTGTTCTGACGTCAGCACAGAGGATACTTCTCCTTACTAATCCCCCTTGCCTCTGTGTTTTGACGTCAGCACAGACGATACTTCTCCTTCATATTTTTGTTGCCTCTGTATTCTGATGTCAGCACAGACGATACTTCTCCTTTCTATTCCTCCTTGCCTCTATGTTCTGACGTCAGCACAGATGATACTTCTCCCTTCTATTCCTCCTTGCCTCTATATTGTGACGTTATCATAAATGATTCCTTTCATCTGTGTTTCTCACATGCGATCCTTCCCATTCTTACGTGCTATTCTAAAACTAACACCAGTTGGCAAATTTGTCAAGCAAAACATGCACATATACATTTCATCATCCAAACCTTTAAAATAACAGAATCATACCCCAGAATTCAATTTCATTGTATCCATTTTCAAAATACTGTCAAAGTTATTACAAAACAGATTACACGTCAACTTAAACTAAAATACAAAATGCTCCATGCTGATATGCCAAATGAGCTATTAAAAGACTGACTTAGTTCAAATTTCTTTAACTAATGAGGAAGTTTTGATGCCTTGCAGGGATCACTATCGTCTTGGTTTGCACCTGAGGAAGGAAGAAAAGGAGGTTGAGCTACACAACTCAATGGCTAATATACTTATAGCCATCAGTAATTAGAACAAATTTAAGCATATTTCAAATAAACATAATAATGCAGAACACATAATACTTGACAATTTACAGATACAATGCACAAACAAATAGCTCGAGGGCTCTATGGATAGAATGAAGAAACCGAAGTTTACCCTATGAACAGAATGAGTCCTTTTTCAGAGCTCATATGCCACAAGCGGGCAGCCAGGAGAAGGCTTTTGTCAACTTGTGTGTGACGAATAGAATGGTTCCACTTTTTCCCAAACAAAGCACATATTCATTTACTCATATGTTCGAATTTTATGCTGGTTTGTCTTTTCATTCAAACAGAATGCCATGACATTGTTCGATGGCATAACATAATCAAGGTTCATAAATCATAAACATTTTCGATAATCACACATTTCAGCAAATTTTTACATCCATACACACACATATATAGGCAAGAATCTGCCCAATCACACAATAACTATAAATACATTACCCACCAAAATGCTTGGCAACA
>JANZXR010000172.1:13583114-13594643 GCA_027575705.1 Erythroxylum echinodendron
TAGTTAACCTCAATCAAAAATAATTTATCTAACAATACCAAAATTCATTCAAATCATGTTTACTAAAATAAAAAAATAAAAAAATTCAAGGCCCAACAATAAGTGCTAGCTTTTGAATGTTAAAATTGTGGGGTCTTTTCTTTCACTTCAAAATCCATAATAGTTGGCTAGGTCTAAGGCTATTTGCAAAGGTTATGAATCCTACGGTGATGTCCAAATTAGGAATTTGGATAACCTCTAAAATAAATCGTTGTAAATAATCATTGAGGCTTTCATTGCTCCTTTGCATTATGGAGATCATGCATGCCAAATATATAGTCACGAAGTGAGATATAAATATGTTAGTAAGCTAATGGAAAGAAACTATTATGGATAATTGTAAACTCTGATATCATGATGTTGTTATTGTTGGAATCCAACCCCGATCAAATCATGGGCGTAGTGAAAACCAAAACTTTTTACGGATTCCGAATGGATCCCGATAATTGATTAATTTGAATAAAAGGAAAATATGAATCATAAGAAATCATACCTTGTTCGTGTTTCCGTTGAAATCCTTTGAAACTTTTCTCAATTTGTCAACCATAAGCTGTTCAAACGTACAGCCTCTGATGGTATCCATAGAGCAATTTCTCAAGACTCTTTTGAGAGGAAAAACATAAGTGCTAGCTTTTGAACGTTCTTCCTATTAATAGAAAATCATTAGGATTTTTAATTTTTATTAAAATTAAATTCCCTAATTATAATTAAAATCAAAATTTAAGTATAATTAATTTAATTTTAATAAAATCAAATATATCATATTTGATCCCTAAAGTTTCTCAAACTTTGTAATTAGTCTAACTTAATTAAATTGATTTTCTTTCACAAATTGCTCTTTGATGCGTGACCCATTAAGTTCCTAATATATTAGTAATGATTATAAATTATGAATTATAACTAATATATTAGTAATGATTATAAATTATAATTGAATTATAACTAATATATTAGTAATGATTATAAATTATAGAATTAGATAAATTAAAACTCTTTTAATTTATCTTTAATTCTCCAATTTATAATATAGATCAAGATTGATGTCTAGCAACATGTCATGACCAACTAAATATCTAGAATGTCAAAATGGTTTGACTTAACGTATCCATACATGGTTATGAAGATAATTTAATTCTTTCGTCATCCAATACTCCAATTGGACTAGAGTATGGATATAGTATCTAATCTTTTGGTCCAATCATTGCTAATTAGTAATTGATTTATAATTGATATTTAAAAACGCCTTTTCAAATGTCAATTCACTCTGGTCAGAGAATTCTATAAATTGTTACTAATCAAGACCAATAGAAGATTCTCTCCAATTACTTTAGACTGAAGAATTCTTTATTGACTCACTCAACTATCTCCATATGGTTCATATTGCATCCAAATACTACCGACATATGGCTCATACTGCATCCAAGTACTACTAACTAAATTATCCTAGGAAATTATTATCAAAACACAATAATTCTCATACGAAATACCTTGGTAATCTCAAATCTAATGATCAATTATACAACTATCATTATGAGGAAATCTATAGACACATAAGTAATATTCCACTTGAGATTCTCACAGTCAATTTAGTGACCTATTTTTTAATAATCACCCACACATTAGTTAAGTATCTCCATACTTTAATTTATGAGATCAATTACTTTCCTCGTAAGAAAGAAATATAATGTGTGCTAGTTTTACCGTTTCAGTAATATCCCGTCTTGATGAAACTACAACTAGAAACATTTAAGAATAATACAAAATGTAAATTGAATCTTACAATTATGATCTCATCATAATTTCAGTTATACATTAATTATTATAGTGATTTTATCTTTAGTATTAAAACATCAAATGTAATTAATACATAAAGATAAAGAACGCTTTTATTAATTATGTTGTCACTAAACTACAACCAATCGATTGATTATAGGGTATAAACCAACAATTGCTTCTATCAGAACTCGAAGAAAAAGTTTTACACTTAATTGTGTTGGATGTGTGTAATTCATAGTTGTGGATATGATCGATAGGGTCTTGTATCCCATCGCAGGTATCCAATGCCGACATTTTCAATATGTTTAGTGGCTGTTCCAATAGAATATCAGGTATTAATGGACTACAGCTATGAGATTTCTCCTAGGTATGATATATTGGGTGACTTGAGAGTGATGTCGAAAGGGTGCCCTCATAAAGTGGTTGAGAAGTGTGCACATGTTGCCTTTCTTGCCTTAGTAAATTGACTTGCTCTTGCAACAATTCAGTGAAGGAGGTTTAGTTTGATATGTTAGTGGTTCTAATGCGATCAATAACTGGATTGCTTCCTTCAGTAGTGGGCATGGTATTTCCTCCGATTGTAGATTGGTTGCTTCGTTAAGAGTTCATTTTCTTTTGCCAAAGCACTCAGGTCAGGTGAAGAATTATTCGGATGTGAGGCGAAGCTTTGTGCGCTTCCCACAAACAATATCAAATGATACCACTGTAAATTATATGTGCGTCCAATTGTTACATCCAAAATTTGAAGGTACGTACTCCCTCTCTTTTGCACTGATCTACAAGAAATAGTCAGAATGTCAGAGTTTCCCTCAATGTGTTTATTTCGACATTCATATCACACAGAGAATAGATGATAATGTGATTATAAGTATCAATATGGTAAACAGTGCTTACCTTTCTTATGATACTCATCCCTTATATATAAAAGGTATAGTGCTGTTCCGATGTAATTGAATTAAAGGATTACATATAGGACAATATTACCAATTGTCATTATCGCTATCCTTTAACGAAGATAGCGAACATCCACCACTATCTTTATTAATGTTTGAACATCCACCACTAGCTTTATTAATGTTAGAGGGGTCATCTACATCCAAAATATCAAATTATCCCGGTAGGCTCGTACGTGACTTTGACTCACATATTTGGACTCAACAGAAGTGCCGCTCAGGTCTTCGATCATTTAACTTCTTGTCAGCAAGTTCACCACTCTCCATGTATGTGTAATGCGTAATCCCACTAGATCCTGAAAGCAAATTACTAGGTCTACAAATATCCATTTAATTACTATTAACTTTTTCTCTTAGTTATGACTAACAGTCGTTTTGTCAGTATAATAAGAAAATATGAAACAAAAGTAACAAGAAGAGCAGAAATGTGACATGAACAACAAATTGCAGTGTTACTTCAAAAATGTTAAATATAGCATAAGTGTCGAGGCTGATAGGTCTCCTACGGCGGCCGGTATAAAATAAAGTTATATAGTATTGGATTTAAATACCAATTGATACTTGTTAGTATTATAAATATTAGCTTACGGCGGCCGGTATAAAATAAGGGTATATAGTATTGGATTTAAATACCGATTGATACTTGTTAGTATTATAAATATTGGCCAAATATTAGTTAGTATTGGTTGATACCAAAAATTTTAAAAAATATAAAAACTAAATTATAAAATTTTCAAAACTTTTTTAAAAATCGCTTCTCTATCTCCCTTCCCCTCTTTTTTCAATTTTTTTTAAATTTGTTATTTAGTTAAATTTTTATTGTGATTTTTTAATTTTTACTTTAAAATAAAATAAATATTTTATTACTAATAATAATTATACATTAAATAAAAATTAAAATAAATTATTTTATTTAAATTTATTTTAATCTTTTATATAATTTTTATTAATAAAGTATTAATAAATATATTTTATTTTTAAAAATAAAGAATTTAAAAATTATTATCTATAAACTTATATTTATTATATATATTTTTAATTATTAAATCAAAATTTATTTGAAATATATATTTTAAAATATTTTTAAATTTAATTATATCTATTACTAATTATTAAATTAATTTTATAAATTAAATTAAAATATTTATAATTTTAGTAATGATTAATTTTAATAAATTAAATATATAATATATTTAATTGATAGTAAATTAAATAATATATATTTTTGTTTCATGTTTCAATTCTACTTGGTTATTTCCTTATCATGAACTCTTATTATAAATTATAATAATTTGAGAGTTAAAGATATTTATTATTCTTTTTATTTGATATTTTGATGTAATTATTATTTATTATATAATGAAAATTGAAAGTGTAATATTTTAAATATTTTATATTGTTCTTAATTTTATATTTGTATGATACTGACTGTCTTTTTTCGTCTAAATTGTAGTTATTATTTATATGTGAAATATGTAAAAATTATTGTTATTTTATATTAATTGTGATTATTATTTATCATTTTAATTTTTAGAGACAAGGTTAAAAATTCAGGACTATTTTACAAGTTTTAAAAAAATTTAAAGACTATTTTATAAATTTTAGAAATTACCTGAAACGGTATCTAGTATTGACTGCTATTAGTACAAAACTGTATCAAAACTCAATCTGCTAATAAGTCAAGTACGTCATTCATAATATTGAAAGGTATACCATTTCCTTTGACATGCATCGACAGATCACCAAGAATGACAGATCACCAAGAATGAAGTTTGATCGAGCAGACATTTAATTGTGACCCCTTGGGGATCGATGATTTAATTTATGTGAGTATTGGTTTATGCCCAACAATAAATTTATTGGTCACATATTTATGGCGTAGTTAAATAATGACATCATTTATCTTATATATATTTATTTAATTAACTATTACATAAGATAAAGTTCATAAAATAAATATATTTTATAAATAAAAATACAATAAGATTATAATTATAGGATCCATATTATATTTATATATTATTCTTAAATTGTTCCTAGTTATTATTCCCTTAAGACTAGATAATAATAAAATAGAAAAACTAGTGTTCGATATATATTTTTTATTATGAACAAAATAATCATCTCATAGAGTAAATTATGAAAATACTTAAACAAATATATAAGTATTTATTAGAGAATAAGTTTACTAAATTTGACCAATATGAGAAATTTGTGTATAGCATTATTTATATATCTAGGAAATTCTTATTATGATAATTACAAAACGGGCTATTTGTATTTACTTCTAATTTTTTTTGTTATGATTTTTAGTTTTCATTTTTTTGTTTTTAGTTTATGTTCTTCTATTAGTGATAAAAATATAATTATATTGACATTAATAACTAAACATGTTTTTTTAATTTCTGTTCTTCTATCAGTAACGAAATATAATTATATTGACATTAATAACCAAAAAGTCTTTTTAAATAAAAAAATTTTTTTTGATTGTTAATATTAATATTGTTATATTTTTATTACAGATAATAATTACATATTATATAAAACTTAAAGATAAATTATTTTTCAAAATTTTATTTGAAATTATATATTTTGAAGATATTTAAATTTGATTATATTTATTAATAATTAAAAATTATGTCTATTTAATGTTATTATAAAATTAAATAAAATTAAAATATTCTTAATTTAATTTAATTAATATAATATAATATTAGATTAAATTATTCATAATTTTTTAATAATTAATATATTAAATGATTAAATAATAAATTTTTAGTTAATGGTAAATCAGATTATGAAAAAAACAGAAACAGAAAACAAAAAGAATTACTTTTTGTAGTTTTCATAAATTTTGAAAACTAAAAGAAACCAAAAACTAAAAAATGAAACCAAAACTTCAAACAAAAATTTCATTTTACTAAATTTGGAAACAAAAATAGTAAAAAAATAAATGAAAACAAACAGGAGTGATCATTTTACTTGAAATCTAAGTATCTGATACATGGATTGTTATATGTTAATACTATTTATAACCTATCCTCGCTAATGGGAACTTGTTTGGTAGTTATTGAATATAATATGAATTATATAGAGGCAGTTGACAAATTAATATATAATTTGTCACTTTAAAATAGTAAGGAAGAATGTTCTAATATTCTCGATTAGTATTAATTTAATAAATTATAGGCCTAGATAAAATGAAAAATTGAAAATATTTTTAAAATATTATTAAAATAATAAGTTGCTATAAAATGACAATTTGAATTTTTTAATATTATTAAAATAATAAGTTACTAATAATAGAGAAATAATATGCTTCTATTCAAATAGCATATAAATTAATTTCACACCCGTCTGATTAAAACATTATATGGACAAAAGTTAAGTTAAACAAAAAGATCATGTGAAAAAAAAACATAGGTCAAAACTAAATTCTTAATATTTGAATAGTTAGGATATGTTGCTATAAATTAATTTGATTTATGAAAATATATTATTTAATTAGAAAATTAAAAATAAATTAAATCTAACATCAAATACAACTTGAACATAAAAAAGATTGCGTTACAATTTTGCAAGATTTTAAAAAGTAGTTGTTGTAGGTTCTCTCCTCAAAAATACATTTAATTAGTTAGTTTTGCTAAGTTGGTGGCATTACATTCACCAAAGCTTTGAGTACTACCAATAATTTCGCTGCTTCATTGACTGCCAGAACGAGATACTTATAGTGGGAATGTTAACGTTATAAACGTCAATAATAGAAGTCAAATCTCAAACGAAATTGCTCATTACTTAGCTACTGTGTAGGTCTGTCCACTGAGGGACTAAGATCATTGAGAATAATAAACAAAGGTGGGTATCATTTAGTGTTGACGGGCTGCGACTCCTGAGGTTTAAGCATTAGTCGTACACTACTTGAAAAGAAGAGGGGCCTCCAGCGATGTTATTGAATTTTGCCTAACCAGGATCGTCACACAACATGCTTGTCGCTTAAAGGGTGATGAGTTTTTGAGTTACGATTTATGAATTCAGTCTCTCAATTTTCTCTACCTCTTGTTTCCCATGTGCGTCGGTAGTTCGCTTCCCCCCTTCATGGCTCTCTTCTCTAATATACGATACATTTTTACTCCCGGATATCCATATTTTCATTTCTTAAAGAATTACTCATCCCTCAAATTCTAAACACCGATCTTAATCAACCTTTTTCGGTTCTTTGTCTGTATTTAAGAAGGCTTACGTGTACTAGAAACAGCGAAGGCAGATGCTAAAAGTAATTGTCTTCCAAAAGTGGGAGCTCTATTCCTGTACTGATCGACAAAGACACCAATTTGATTATCTAAAGGGAGTGAAACAACAGAAGGGACCAAAAAAAGATACCAATATAGTATTTGATCTGACGAAATGCCCCACCAAAGAAATCACTAAAGCCCTAAATAATTTAGGGTTGAAAAAGACTTGAAGCACCATATTTGCACCCTCCCCACATTATAATGGTGGAAGCATCTTACCACTTCGTATCTTTCTTTCCTGCCATACTTGGTACGCATATGCCCCGTGATGTGTCTGTTGCCCCCACCAGGACATCACTTTATAAATGGTTACAACCACTAAAGTTGCAACTATTTCTAATCAAAGGTCCCATTTTCTTTTCTTTTGGTGGTGGGTATGTGTATTTACTAGTAGGAGATGCGTGTGAATGTGGCCGCGTCAAAACAAAGGGAAGTCATATCCTTGAACTGTGGAAAAAGCTCTTCTTTTCCGCGTAAAGAGACAAATTATGGAGATGTTGAAAGTAAAAACGAGTGAACAGAGAAAAATTATGGTTGCATTTCCTAAGTGGACTTCTTGGTGTCGGCTTGGGTTTTACACCAAATAGCTGTCCTTGTTTTGTGGCACTAATGGAGAACCTAATTCCTTTCCCAACTTCAGATATACGTCCAAAACTTTTCTTTGCTATAAAATGTGAATGTGTTTGTAATGTTATTATTTGCAAGGAACGCAATAACTCTTGGAAAGTTGGCCACGTTCACTTGCCTACATTTCAGTGAAAAGGTACTACAGGGGAAGAAGAACCAGTTGAAAATGGATGACATGTCAGACCAAACACGAGAGAATTTGGGGAAGATACGTTATTTACGAAGAATTAAGGCATGATTCCAGCTCATACAAACATCAGTAGACATTAAACCAGCTGGGCTTCTCTATTGCCCCTGTTACGATTGCTTCCATACTAAATAACTGTGAATTGGTGCCTCCGTTATGGCAAGATATGTGTTTTAGGTCCCAAACCGATTTCTGATTATAGGACAAAGAAAACCCTTTGATTTCTTAAAAAAGGAATCATGAGTAAAATTATTCTTACTTTATTTCCAACTTCGAAAAACTTGAATAAATTCCTCTTGACAGCTTTAGTATCTTCAAACAAGAAAATATGGAAGACACGATGAATTTTAACTTCAGGAGAGGGTGAGGCAACAAGCAACTCGTCCAATTTTTAATAAAAAATGGTCCATAAAAATGAGTCTTATTATGTTTGGAAGCCAAAGACAGCTGTCGATAAGGTTGCAATTTGAAAATTACCAAATCACCAACTTTAAATTGGACGTCCTGGTGATGCGAGCCGTAATTTAACTTTATCACTTGCTGGGCTTCCAATATTTGGTCCTTTAAATATGCCAATAGTTGCTGTCTTCAATTTTGGAAAGACTAAGGCAGTAAGATAATAATCTTGACGGAGGATGACCATACACTATCTCAAAACGTAAGGGTTTTGAAGATGTATATACCACTATTCTGTACATGTAACCCAACTAAGCTAGCATAAGGGATGGTCACTAGTGAAGCCTTGGAGATACATCTCCAAAAAGCAGTTGATAGCTTCTACTTGACCATTTATTTGGGATGATAAATTGAACTGAAAGAGAGTTTAAAGCCACTAAACCAAACTAATCCCATCCAAAATGAGCTGGTGAATATATCCTGATCATCAACGATCGATTCCAACATGCCATGTAATTTAGAAACTTGATAAAAAAAAGAGATGAGCAGCGTAGATTGTTGTATATGGATGAGAAAGTGGAAGGAAATGGCATATTTTAAAAAATGGTCTACCACCACTAGTAATACTATTTTGCCATGTAAAGATGGGAGGTCATTAACGAATTCTATATAGATATTTCACCATATTTGAGTAAGAACTAGAAAAAGGTTGCAAGAGACTTACAATTTGTATGTATTTTGACTTATTCTTCTAACAGATCTCACAAGTTCTAACCATATCCAAGGCTTGGTATTTCATTCCAAACCAATAGAAATCAACAGATATGCGATGGAGAGTTTGTTAATACCTTGGTGAAGTTGAGAATGAATGGCAAAAGTAATAGCTTGAGCAAATGAAGAAGATCTTGGAATAAAAACTCTATTTTAATTTTATAAGTTCAATTGTTTTTCCTTAGCAATAAAGCTATCAATGAGCTATCGTAAATATGGTGAGTTGGAAATTTATGTTCTAACAACATTAAGGAATTTTAATTGTAGCATGGAAATTACATATAATATATCCTCTTCCTGGTATAAGAGACCATATGCTATAATATTCTCTTGACCCGCTCCGTATTCCACTAAAAAAATCAAACCCCATCAACTTGCTAATCCAATGATGCTGAGGAATATGTTGGTTTTCTACTTCAAAAAATAATTAAGGCTATAATAATCTATTTTAATTAAAAATTTATGACTCCATAAGTATGACCTCCAATGGTTGATTTCTTTTGCTAACTCATCTAACTCTTTTTCATAAGTGAGCAAGCATTAATGTCATTTAGGAAAAGGGAGGCTGAAGAATGTAATTGGACGACCTTCTTATTAAGAAAGACTTTTATGTCGAGTTAGAAGCATCACATTTGATTATAAAAACCTTTTTGAAGTCAGGAAGGGCTAATACGAGGGTTGAGGTAACTGCAAGTTTTAAAGCTTTAAAGGCCTTTGAGGGCTCAAGATTTTAGGAGAAAAGAAATTTTCTTTAATATGATTATTAAAGGGCCTACAATGGTTTTGTAGTTGTTAACAAATTACCTATAATTGCCCGTAAGTCCTAAAAATCCTTGCAAAGTATGAATAGTATTTGGTTTCAACCATTAAATTATGATTGCAATTTTATATAGGTCATATGCAACTTCCTATGAGGAAATATAATGGCCCAGATAGGAAATTTGGGTATGTCCAAATGAGCACTTAAACTATTTTACATATAAATAATGTTGTTTCAATAATGTGAAGACAAGTCTGAAGGTGTTAAATGTGTTTTGCCTATATATGATTGTAGATTAAAATGTTGTCAAAGAAAATCAATACATACTTTCTCAGGTACTATTTGTAGGCTTGGCAAATAAGCCTGGGCCAACCTAACCCAACCCAAAGTCAACGGGTCTGACTTGATTTTATTGAGTTTCATGCCAAGCTTGCCTTGTTTTTGAAAATTTAAGGCTTCAAGCTGGGCTCAGCTTGTCAACTTGAAACCCAAAATTTCTTAAAAAAAACAACATTATTTTAAGTAAAATGACATTGTTTTCTAACTTTTAAAATTTTTAAAAGGTAACCCAAGCCCAAAAATTATGGGAAAAGTGCCATTTTTAAAATTTTAAGATAAATAATCAGGTTGGGTTGGGATTTATCAGGTTTTAAGCTCTCCAAGCCCAATGAGCTCAAGCTCGGACCATATGATATGGGTCCAATTGGCTTCAAATTGGGCTTTGGGCCTAGCTAAAATTTTTGGGTGGGCCTACCTTTGCCTATTATCATCTATAATTGTTTGAATACATAATTCATGAGGGCTTGAAAAATAGAAGATATATTGGACAAACCAAAGGCCATGATCAGGAATTCGAAGTGACCATGATGAGTGTGAAAAGCTAGGCTTGAAAAATAAAGGGGTATTGGAGAGACCAAAGAGCAAGATCAAGAATTCGAAGTGGCCATGATGAGTGTGAAAAGCTATCTTTTCAATATCTGTCTCTCTTATTCTGACTTGACGATACCTCGAATGCAGGTACAACTTTGAGAAGTAACAAGTCCCATGTAACTCCTCTAATAATTCATTGATTATGAGTATAGGAATTTTTTTTCATAGAATGGGAATTTAGTGATAGTCAAAAAAAAATCTTCAATAATTATCAACCTTCTTCATTAAGAGAACATAGAACAAGAAATGTGATTGACTAGGTTGGATAATTCCTTATATGAGAATCTCATACATGTCTATTTCATTTTTTTGGGATATATGGGTAATGGTAGGGTGGACAATTATACGGCACACTTTTGGATTTAGAGTTATACGAAGGTTACAAATTCTAGATAGGGGCAAGCCTTATGGCGTATTAATTATGAGTTGGAATTCATTAAAGGCTCTTTACAGTTCTATCTAATGTTGCAAATATCGTACCGGGCTCGGTACCGAATTGAGTTCTGGAACGGTACTGTACTAGTACCGGTCAATACCGGGTACCGTTTCGGGTAATTTTTTATATTTATGAAATAGTCCCTGAAATTTTTAAAATTTGCAAAATAGTTAACTGATATATTGTACAGTTATATACTGTATAGTTTCTTGTTTACAAGTTTACATCAACCCTATTTTCAAAAATCATAATAACAAATAATAATCACGATTATTAATTTAATAGAAAATGACAATAATTTTTAAATATTTCACATATAAATAATAACCACAATTAATATAAAAAAAGACAATCATCATAAT